>JADANN010000409.1:1200000-1625130 GCA_018806985.1 Angiostrongylus vasorum
CATGATCCTGCATCACCAATATGGTAAAGTTATCGTCAGTCCTCACTTAATAACTTTGCATTCTTAACCTATCAACTACCTCAAAAATCTTCACTTTCTACAAGTATTTATTGGGATTCCTGCATGGCCCGTCCTCACTGTTTGTGCAGAATATTCCCACGTTTTCGGATATTTGCTAGTCTAGCCATTCTAGTTTCCTGAATCCTGAGGTTAGCCTGACTAAAGTCTGTCTCAGGTCATCACCACTACAGTAGGCGGTCGCAGCCCTTGTTGATCAGAGGAGATTTGCCACCATGCGACTAGTTTCATAGCAGGTCGTTGGTGGATCCTAGTATTGGTTCACTCATAGGCAAGCTTCCTGATGGAAAAACGGGACTCCTTCTCAGGTTTGGAAACCATGCTGGAGTGATGAATCCCCCTGCCCCCTGTACTTCGCAGCCCGACGTTCAGGAACGCCTCCTAGCCACGATGAGGCGGTAAACCGTTAGGAGGACTTTCTGTAAGTACTCCTCAGAAGTCACAGTTCCCATCAGATCCTTTGTTTGCAATTCGGCTGCGCTCTAATCCATTGGTATCTTTCGATGCTCTTATGTGATGTGTGAATTATCATGTTCAATGCTTTCATTCCGAAAATCTTATTCTTCGTTGTTAGTGTAACATCCTCATCCCTATCTCAGTCTCTTCCGTTATGGTCTAATGGTAGCTGACACAGTGTTAGTTACACTAACATTATTATACAAGCAGCATTTCCAATTCCTGGGTGCCGGACTGCGTTGTCGAGTGGGGATTCATCTCTCTATCTGGTACTCCCAAGCTGAGAAGCAGTCCGGCGTTTCGATCAAGGAGCCCAGCTAGGAATAGGCCAATACCAGGATCCACCCAACGTCCTGGTATCAAAATAATCACATGGTGCCAAATTTCCTTGTGATCCACAAGGGCGGCGACAGCCTGTGGTGGTAACGATATGAGGCAAACTTATCTAGGCCGACTTCGGGAATCGGAGAACCACAATAGCTAAAGCATCGAAACTCTGGAAAATGAAGATTATGTTGGAGCCCGCACAACCAGTGAGGGCGGGCCATTCAAGTATCCAAGTAAGTAGGTACCCTCATGAATCTATTGCCTAATGCTCTTCACAGTCGTTAATGGAGCTTCTTACGTGCATTACTACTGCTCATCTGAACCAGTTAACTTTGCAGTTTGGTGTGTGTACATTTCTAACCCTAACTGAATGAATGTCGTGTAAATACTATGTATGTATATGGTTTATTTAACTACCTTAATTTGAGGTTACGAGCTGCAGAACCTTCACAAAGTCTCTCGATGCAAATCGAAAGAGGAGAAGCGATCACCACATGAACTAATCAGCATATTTGCTGCGTTGGCCAGGAACTAACACGTTTGGTCCACTGGCCGCCGAACGAACTTGACGGCGTCCAACAACGCAACGCAACACGCAACGCGTCACCTGGAGGCGCCTAGCGGAACACCCCACAGGGCAACGACTAGGACGCTTCTAAGTCAATCTTTTGTACACTTCAAGTAACTCAAATTTTCCATTATGAATAAGTTACCTGGATCGGATATGATTTCATATTAAAAGGATTGCAGGTAAGTGCATTCTGGCAACATATGTTACTTTTTGTTCTCATTTTGGTATATTCTGTTCAGGTGAGTACTTTCACATTGATGCTTGACACATCGCAGGCTCCTTCATGCATTCGAAGCGCCGTTTTCAAGTTGGTTTAGCACGTTTCTGACTTCTATTAAGGTATTTCTGCGTATGGTCTTTGTTATTTGGTTTCAGACGTCCTGAAACGGCTGCCGGCAACTGGCAATTATTCCTTTATCACGGAGGTAAAATCAACCTTGGCGCAACATAATATCAATGCGCGTATACATACCGATTACATTTGCTGTGATAAAGGTATTTCTGTGCACATTTTTTAGAAGGCCGGACTTAGTTGCGTAAACCTGGAATGCTTAGGTGACCTTCATAGCTGAATCGCGTCTACGTCACTAGGACGGAGACGAGGAAATTCAGTTTTGGAATTCCTACATTGGTGATTTCGAATGGAAGTCACACAGTGTATGAGGATGCGTAGTATTCACGATATCCAGAAGAAAGCGGTTTGTGATCGTTTGTCATCGTTTTTCTCCTTGGTGTCACTTCGCTACTTTGCTCACTACAGTAGTGTTTGGTCACAGATATAGGTCGAAGATTTCGATATGATCTTCGACATTGGTATGCGCATTTTTAAAATGTACTCCATTTCTTTCGCTTATCTATGGTTGGGTTTTCAGGTTCAGAAGTGTATCAGAGTAGGCGATTCTTCGCTTGTATCCTGGACACTCGAACATGAATGGGATGCAAAATATAGGCAGGTGGAGCAGTGTTATGCCAGTGGCATTAATGGCAGAATTACCTCGAGTCAATGCGTCGTGAAACAATCGCACCTTTCTGACGTAATCCAGTTGGCGGACAAGTACTACGTTATTCTTGCCCGTAAGGAAATGTGTCACCGAGCTCATTTCGAGTTATGTGAAACCGACCAATGTTGGGTTAATTGCTCGTTATCGTTTTCAAGGTGACAAGTTGCTATTCGAAGAAGTATGTCTGACAAGCGCATTATACCAACGAAGTACACTGTTTGTTTTTCTTCTTGCTATTGCTTTTTTCTTAGGGTTTCCTCTGCAAATGTTGTTGACCGCGTGGAGTTGGTCAGTTTCTGTCGAGCTTATTATTTGTATGAGCGCAGCCTTTATTTCGTAAATGGCTGGTATTGTCTCTTCTCGTTTGTTTTCTGTATAAACAGCTAATTTCATGTGTTTTACAAAACCTTAATGTTGATGTAAAGTAGTATTTGCTGAGATATATCAGATCTGTCGAGTGGACCAACTTGTATTCTTTAAGATCGCCCTTGTCCCATAGCACTTTGGAGGGTCATGAAATCCTTTCAAGAAAGGCAGTCACGCAGAGGACTTCCAGTTTCTTTCTATTCTTCCTGAAAAAACCTCTCATATCAATTACGATATGTGCGGTTTTTTAAAGCAAAAACGATTATTCAATTCACTGCCTTCTTGATGAGCAGACACGAGGTTGTCATTGCAACATTTATTCATTGCCAGTAGCTGACCAGAGCCCACTAAGATTAAAATGAGAGACAATCTACCCATCAAAACACTTTCATAACCTCAGCGGATAAATGTGATAGGTAAATCCTCATTGTGATAAGAAACTGCTTCTTTCGAACACTCACCGTTTTGTCCTTCGCTAAGATTGACTCTACCATTGTGCCACCGAATTCAGATTGACATGTTGTTTACTACTACATTTATCTTCTATTATGGGATTCACGTAATAAATATTTCAATGTGATTTCTTGTGTTTTTTTTCTTGCAAAAAACGATCTCAACGTTGGATGGCTATGAAGTCGCCACTTACTGGGTTAAGAAGTGATAAGATCACACCTGAAATTTAATCTGAATAAAACAAAGGTGACTTTTTTGAAAAGCTGCTTTGGAATATACCACACTAGCTAAATAATAGGAATATTGAGCATCGAATGAAGATCGAGTTTCATCTCGTCAATTTATGCAAGGGGATGCTGGGTGACGTTTCCGCTGTTTTGCCTTCTTCAGAGCCTGTATGGTCAAAAATGACACAAAATCTTCTCGGCCGAACACTTTCATAACCTCAGCTGATAAAACTTGTTGCTTAGTTTTGTTCATATCTGAGCATCATTGGGGTTCTTACTCATCGTTTTGTTCTTTGTAGGCCTTTCCAGGCTGTGTTCGAAGTGCATGAGGAACCTCGAGACCTATTTTCCGACGCCCTTTTTTTTAATTGTTCGTGAATACATGGAAGCCACCGTTAGACCAGCACGCTCTGCCCTTATGCTGATCTACCTTAGTTCGGCTTTTGGATGATAATGTTGAGTACGTGCTCATTTCAGGTGACCTTACGGTTGAGTGAATCCCCTGGTCTAGTACACCAGCAACATTCCCGGATCACAGTGGACGAAATGGGAATGATACTGAGCTTTACTTTCTACTTATTCTTTTTCCATTCTTAGCATGTCAATAATTTATAATATTCGTGTTCTCCTGGCTTACGCCTCACCGCTTCACAGAGAATCTAAGGTTACGAATTTCTGTTAAGCGATACTTTTTGTTTCGCCCACAATTCAATTCGTTTTCTAAAGATCTTCTCAAAATTTTCCTTCCACTAGATGCTTTCACCTTTTGGAGTGTTCAGCCTATGATAAGGTTACTGTAGCTGCCAGCGTTGAATGGTTCATTCTTGAACGAAACCTTTCCATCCCATCTCTGTTGACAGATTGACCGCAATATACACTCCATGTGGCTCAAAACCTTTACTGCACTTTTTATTCACATTAGTGCTTTGATTTGAGGTTTCCGTTATTCCGTTATAGTTACTAATCGTTCCACCAAAATTTTTTCGAAACGAAGAGAAACTAAATTTAAATGTGAGTTCAGAAAAACCCTGTTCTCTTCAATGTACTAAACAAACGCGCTTCCGGTAGGTTAATGCAATCGACAGAGACTGAAAATCGGCTGAGAAGTGATCTCTGATGAATGCCACACTTAGATATTTCCGCCTGGTTTTTTATTCTTGATTTCCATTATTCATGATCTCAGTTTATTTACTTGTATCTCGTACAAATTCTTGCTCTATTTTTTAAGCTAATGTTTTTCTTCCTCTTGTCGTCTTTTACGCAAAACAATCAAGCTGCACTGTGTGTTATGCATACGAGGGAGAGGGAAGAGTGGACGAAGTGCATTGTATTGAATGCATTGCCCAATCTGTGGGTTGTTTTCCTAGACAGAGCTTGTTTAGCACACATTTTTGTGCTCAATCTATAGCTTTTTCAACACAAGTGTTTTAGGGGTTAAG
Organism: Angiostrongylus vasorum; assembly: GCA_018806985.1. Classification (NCBI taxonomy): domain Eukaryota; kingdom Metazoa; phylum Nematoda; class Chromadorea; order Rhabditida; family Metastrongylidae; genus Angiostrongylus; species Angiostrongylus vasorum. The sequence continues at coordinate 1,204,919 of JADANN010000409.1, forward strand.
CCGTGATAAGCTGTTCTACATATTTAATGCTTCAAAAGAAAACGTTTGAATTCACTGACCAGTAACTTGGGTGCTAAGTGAATGATATTTCATTTGTCGGAGTAGACACAACATGGATTGAAAAAAACTGTTCACATGCTTACCGTAATATGGTTGTAGAGTGAACCATAGTCACATTTGAAAAATAGTATCCTACATACATTGCTACTTTCCGTACTTCTAGAAGTTGGGAGGCTCGAGATCTGAAGCAGGGTCGAACAGTCACCGATATCTGCATTACCGACGACTTCTCTAGCCATTGCGCGTCCTCCAGCACACGGATCTATTGCATTCTGAAGACAGTCACAGAAGATAAATATTCCTTAGGAATAACGTGTACGGAATTCCTCGGAGATCACGGCACTTTAGAAGAGAGTTCATGTGTCATATTCACTATCGTTCATTTTAACATGTGTTATGTTAATCATGTACTTCACTTTGTTACCCATGTCATGCAACCAATTGCACAACAACTGACTTGACACACGGCCCTCATCCCTCATTCCCTTGGTACTTCTTAACCATCAGGCACGCCAACGGGCACGTCAGCATCACTTTGTGGCTCGACCCTACGACCTTCACCATTCCTTTTGATGTTGGGTGATGTTTGCCTTCAGACGATAGGTAATAATCACCCTCGCTCTTCGTCATCATTTTTCCTGCTTTATCTTCTCCTCACACCTCCTCCCGAATGAAGGTTTCATGCTCCTGTATCATCAACATAGTAAAATTATCGTCAATCCTCACTTAATAACTATGCGTTGTTAACCTGTCAACTATCTCGGAAACTTTAACCTTTTTACTTACTGCCTACTCTTTTTGATGGCAGGGTATGTTGCGAAATATAACTTCAACGAAGCTGAGATATTTGCAAAACTCTGGACCGCAAGAGCTTGTGGTGGGGAACGAACGCGCTATTGTACTTTCGGGGAGTAACGCGTTCACCACCACACCATGCGGGTCCTTCGTTTCGCCTGTCTCTCAGCTAGTTCTATCGATGGCGAAAAGATCGATAGAACTAGCTGAGAGACAGGCGAAACGAAGGACCCGCATGGTGTGGTGGTGAACGCGTTACTCCCCGGAAAGGACAATAGCGCGTTCGTTCCCCACCAATAGGCACCTGCGGTCCAGAGTTTTGCAAATATCTCAGCTTCGTTAAAGTTATCTCGGAAACTTCGACTTTCTATAAGTACTGTCTCGGTAACCTGGATGGCTCGTGCTCACTTTTTGTGCGGGCGTCAGCACAATGTCCATTTTTCCGGAGATTTGCTGGATTAGCCATTGTGGTTGCTGGAATCCTGAGGTCAGCCTGGCTAAAGTCTATCCCAGGTCGTCACCACCACAGGCAGTCGCAGCCTTTGTGGATCAGAGGGAGATTTGCCACCCTGCAACTAATTTGTTAGGAGGACGGTGGTGGATCTTGGTATTGATTTCCTATTAGCTAGGCTTCCTAATGGAAACGCCGGATTCCTTCTCAGCTTGAGAAACCCTGCTGGAGTGATGAATCGCCTCGCTGTACTTCGCAGCGCGACACCCAGGAACACCTCCCAGCCACAGTTGTGCGGCAAACCGTTTGGAGGACTTTCTATATGTGTTCCTCAAAAGTCACAGTTCTCGCATCAGATCTTTTACTTACAATTTGGCTGGGCCCTAATCCATCGATATCTTTCGATGCAATGTATGAATTTAACGAACTCGACGCCCAACAACTCCGCAACGCAACACGCAACGCGACACTCGGTGACACCTAGCGATGCACGGCAACGACCATGGACGCTTCTAAGTCACGCTTCGTGTATTTCAATTTCAGACATGTTAACCGGTTGACGTTTCTCATCACACTGCAAGTAAAAAGTAAGTGTATTCTTGGGAGCACAAACTACTTTTGGTCCTATTTTGATGTATTCTGTTCAGGTGAAGAGTTGCTTTTCACCAATGGAGCAGTTGCAACCTGCTTAGTGGGTTGAGTTGTACATTTTCATGCTCGTCTACCCCGCTGCTCTCACGGAGGTAGAACAGGCCGATATCAGTCGGTCTACCTATCCATGCGGAACACGTTTCCTGACAAGGCAAGCATTTTTGAGTACGTTTTTAAGAGGCCGGACTTAGTTGCGCAAGTGTGGAATGCTTAGTTGACCGTCGTAGCTAAGTGGCGTCTGCGTCACTACGATTATAACGAGAAATTCAGTTTTGAATTTCCTACATTGGTGACTTCTGTTGGAAGTCACACAGTGGAAGAGGGTCATGTAGTTTTCATGATATGGAAGCAAGCAATCTGTGATCGTTTGTTACCGCTTTTCTCCTCGTTAACATTTCGCTACTTTGCTCACCAGAGTAGTGTTTGGTCGGCAATATTGGTCAAAAAATTTCGAGAAAATGTGCTTGATTTCTTTCGCTTCTCTCTGATTGGTTTTTCAGATTCAGAACTGTGCCAGAACAGACTGTTCTGTGGTTATGCTATGCACAGCTGAATGTCAAAGGAAAGCAAAATATGGGCAAGTGGAGCAGTGTTATGCCAATAGCAAAAATAGCGGAAGTGTCTCGAGGCAATGTATCGTGAAACAGTCGGTAGTTCATTTGCTGGCGCGTGTTATGGTAATCAATACCTGTCAATATGTGGCACGTTTCTGACGTAATGCGATTGGCGGACAAATACATTAGTCCCGCTCGTAAGGAAGTCTGCTGACCAAAAGCTTATTTCGAGGTGTCTGAAATCGACTTATGTTAGGTCAAATCAATTGTTCAATGCTGTTTTCAAGCAGACAAGGTGCTATTCGAAAAAGTATGACAGAAAAGTGCACTAAATTAATAAAATTTATTGTTTGTTTTCCTCCTCGCCGTTGTTTTCTGCTTAGAGTTTTCTGTGCAGATGTTATTGATTGCTTGAAGTTGGTCAGTTTCTGTCGAGCTTGTTATTTGTATGCCTCAGCCTTTACTTCGTAGATGGCTAATATTGTCTCTTCTCGTTTGTCTTCTGTATAAACACTTGATTTCTTGTGTTTCGCAAAATGCCAACGTTGATGTAAAGTAGTATTTGCTGAGATATATCGGATCTGTCGAGTGGACCAACTTGTATTCCTTAAGATCGCTCTTGTCCCATGGCACTTTGGAGGGTCATGAAATCCTTTCAAGAAAGGCAGTCACGCAGAGGACTTCCAATTTCTTTCTATTCTTCCTGAAAAAACCCCTCATATCAATTACGATATGTGCGGTTTTTAAAGCAAAAACGATTATTCAGTTCACTGCCTTCTTGATGAGCAGACACGTGGCTCTTATTACAGCATCTATTCATTCGCAGTAGCTGACATTTCGGCCTTTCGCCTTCTTCATAGCCCACTAAGATTAAAATGAGAGACAATCTACCCAACAATCTACACTTTCTTAACCTCGGCGGATAAAATGTAATAAGTAGATCTTAATTCTGACAGCAAACAGCTTCTTTTGAACACTCACCGTCTTGTTCTTCTCTAAGATATATCTACCCATGTGTCACCGAATTCAGATTGAGATGTTGTGTTACACTACACTTTTCATCTGTTATGGAGTTTACGTAATAAATATTGCGACGTAATTCCGTGTTTGTTTGTTTGTTTTTGTAAAAATGCTGCCAATGTTCGATGGCTATGAAGTCGTCACGTAGTAGATGAAGTAGTTCTAACATCGCACCAAAAAATTTAAGGTGAATAAAACGCGGATGGGGCAATATAGCACGTTAGCTAAATATTTAACAAGTGGCATATTAGTGTTGAGATCGGATAAAAATCCACTGTCACCTCAGCAATTTATCGAGTACAATGCCAAGCGATGCCTCGGCGGTTTTGCCTTATTCAGAGCCTGGAAGATCAAAATGACGCAAATTCTCCTCTGCAAAATACTTTTCGTAACCTGAGAGTTCATTCGAGAGTTCGAAAGTCACCGAGAGAAGTCTGTCTCCAGAAATACTCGAGCTGATACAGAAGCGTGGAATCGCACAAGTGCATGCAAATGCCAACTCCTGTCCGAACTTGCAGAACAGTGCAGACAGGGAACAAAGAAGATCTTAAAGAGACAAGAGCAGCAGTCATGGTCGAGGCTGCAGAAGCTGAGAAAAGCATTCACAAAGCCCATCGAAGCTTCGCCAATTACAAGACCAAAAATGACTGCACTCAGGCGCTCAGACGGGACACCTACAGTGTCCAGAAAGACAGTGGATAAAATCATTCACGAATACTACTCGGATCTCTTCAATAGCCACGTCCTTCTCCCCTCATATTAAATAAAGGGGGATGGATATCTTGTACCACCAGTGCTTCCTTCCGAAATCCTACACGCTATTTCATCGGTAAAAAAATCGAACCACATGAGGAATTGTGCTTCCTCGCTTTAATATGAAATAGATCGGATCGATAGTGTATTTTTTGCCGGTTCAGTAAAGAATAAAAATGTGGCATTGTTTCCATCATGGATTCCAGTCTATGCTGACAGCTATCCAAATGTTTTGTTAATGTCGTCACATGTTAAGCACAACATGCTAGGGAACAATACCGTTCAAAAAATGTTACTTAAAGCACTTTCATAAATGTTCCATCATATTCTATACAGAAGCCTTAGCCAGTGAAACGCAATGCCAAACACATCGGAAGCTTGGAAGAAAGGTGTTTTTTTAAAAACGTGTCCTCTTTTCTCCTGTTTTTAACTCCAATGTGCTGTTCACAGCATTCCACTCGTTTTCTGCATGCAGTACCCTCCAAGCTCACCGAACATTTTCTGTAGGTTCTCCTTCCCATCGTACTTCAGACGTCATAACAGCAAGCGTTAAAGGGTTTCGAATGGGTATTCAGAAGAAAATCACATCACTACAGTATGGCATTATAGTATTGATAACGAAAAAGTGGAAAGAGAGTAACCTTTTTAATTGGCATCGATATAAGAAAGCGCTACGAACTTTTTCACACAATATGTGCTTGCTACCCAGAAACGAAAGCACGGCACTTGTAACAAAGATGGCTTCTGCAGTCGATGTGGACAACAATATTGTGAGAGCACATGCTAACAAATATAAGATGCAATATTGCGCTATAGTGGATCTTCCCATCGTTTCTGTTACCAAACAGCACATCGGTCCGTCGGATTCATTGGTGTGCCGACTGGGCAGTTGAAGACGGCGGCGAATTCTGCTTGATTGGCGAGCACTTGATTTACCCTGAAGAAAATTCGAATTATGTCTTGAGGTTGCTGCTCAAACTCTTAAAACAATTCATTGTCGTATTCGCGGCTTCGACTTCTTTTTCCCATTTTTTCCACAAAACACCCAAAAACAATTAGGACAAGAAAGAAAAAAAATAAAAAAAGAAACTAAAAAACAAGTTTTATTAGAATTGCAAATTTGGTCCGTGAACATTATGTTATTATATCATACCGATATTTAGAAGGAGAATGTTCGTCACGGAGAATTTGGTCAATCAACAAGTGGGTTGTTCGGCGCTCACACCACATCTGTAAATGCTTTACTGCTTTCACATTTTTCCGCTTTTATCTATTTTCCAACCGAAAATGAAGACTTAAGTAATCCCCGTTGAATATGCAGCCGCATAATGCTATGCCACATTTTTTCCACAAGGACAAATCGTATCTACTCATCAAGTTAATTATTCTTTGCATGTCGTTGAAGAATGCGAAACGAAGAACACTATGCTGTCGCGGTTTGTAGAAAATGGTTTTGAGAGTGTCTTTGGAGAATCTAGGCAGGCGTAAACCTGGAAGAAGCCCAGTCGCTAGCCATCAAGTCACTTTCGATCGACCCAGGCCAGCGACTACTTTTGGCGATTGTTATCAGTAACGTGGCATAACTATCCTTCCGGGACAACAAAATTTCAGGAGTCTCCAGAGCCAACCCAGTTCAACGTAATAGTTGCCAAATATCACTTGAGAGGAGAACATACTGGTAATAGCAAAACTGTTGATGACAGGCAAAATAGGGGTGCAAATATTAAAATTATTAATGCTCCCTTCATCCAGCGAATAATATGATGGAACCTATTGAAAGTCGCAGTACAGCTTACGTAGCAATAATTACTTCTTATTTGTCTCTATAAGTCTTCTGGTCATAAAACGTGATAACTATGGTGATTTGGGCGGGACGGATCCGATACAAATCTTGAACCTACGACATCTATGAGGCAGTCGTAGTAGCAACTTTAGCGCTGTACTTCTAGGCAAACCAGTACGTAGGAAACCAGAGCACAAAAGTCTACTATATCTACGTTAAACTGATGACGCAGCAGAAGAGAGAAAGTAAAGAAGTGAAAAAAGAGGAAGATATGATAGAAAAGTCCAGCTTCGACCTACCGTAGCGTATCCTATGAAGAATATTTGCTCGTTATTGTACTCTTCTAGTCCTCTAATTCGCTTCTCCTCCCCAAACTCCTTCAGATAATTCTTGTACGCCGAAAATTTATTCCTTTTTTGCACTTCAAGTGTTAAAGACTTCAAATGAAACTGAGCCATTTTCGCTAATCTCATGGTTTTTCTTCCCAAACGAGCAACTGCTCGTAAGTATTTTCTTAAGAAATGATTCTATAAACAGCTCTGAGTCCTATTCTGAGCTTAAAAATTTACCTTAAATGCTGCCTTTACTCCAGCGTGATCTGCGATATTCTCTCCTTGCGTGAGCTTACCATTCACATATAGGCCAGTTTCAGGAACCTACAGTAAGTTTTCTTAGTAAACTCTTCAATCTATTGCCAAGCTTTCGAACTACTTGAAAAGTCGCATCACTGGCACCCATACAGATAGCTACTCTCCGTTTTCATTGTGGGATATCGAGATTCTGACTTCCTCATTCCAAGATTGGTGGCCAGTGGAGGAATACCAAACATTTACTCTCCCTCCGGTTGTACATCTTCGTGCAAACTACGGGTTTACTTTCACAAGGCATTGCTTCTCATTACTGAGGTTTCTTCGTTCGAAACCTTCACGTCTCGATCGTCATAACAAGTCGAAATTCCTTTTTTTGTACACACCTTTATGCTGTTGTACTGATCAATAAGGCATTGTGCCCGTTTATTAAACTCCTTTTCCACCTCATCGTCCCACCAATCTCGCAGAATACCGTGGCTGTCATACTGCCTACCTGTAAATAGGGAAATTATTTCGATAACATATCGACTTTCCTTGTCGATTATTATTTTGTTATGGCTGGGTGCTATCTGAAATATAATCACAATAAAGCTGAGATAAGAAAAAAAACACGGGGGTTCGGCTAGGCTTTGAACCCGTGATTAGAGTAAATTGATAATGTTGGTAAACATAATGTAGACGGACCAACGGTTTTAGAGTTACTTTAGGAAACACATAACGGCAGCTACTCAACAGCGTGAACAATATGTTGTTGCCCTAGTTGCTACCCCGGAATGAGTGTGGGCTTCGTTGCTTACTGTATGCAGCCTCAGACCGCTCTCCATGTTCGTAAACAGTTGGCTCCATTTTAGCCGCAAAAGGGAAGTTTAGATGCACGAAAGACACTAATATTAAAGTTAACAATAAAACACAAACGAGTATCACAGCGGTTGTGATACCGTTCAATAAGGATAAGGGATACACCATAATGGGAAGTAGAAGCTTCCTCCCCTTATCATCTTTCTGAGCTCGAGAAATTGGCTACAGATTTGTTTATGACCAGCCCGCTATCTTCAATCCACAAACAATGACGCTTGCCCGCTATGACAATTTGACGGCGCCTAAGCACGATTATTCCAGGAATCCTGTGTTAATCGATCTGATCAGCATTGGACGATCATAATAAAAAAGACCGATAATACTCAAGCAATTGCGGAATCTACACGCTGGATCTAAAAGCAACAGGAGGCGACGAATGCGAGGAAACGATTTGGTGGGAAAAGGTACCGGTGTTTAGCATGGTGATGCTGTCTTTCCTATATGGAACTCATTTCTTTTACTGGAGGATAAACGACCCGCTCCACTCTTCACAAAAACAACTATAAGGAGAAATAAAAGCTCCGGTTTGCTAGAAATTAAAAAATACTGACTAAAATCGAGTCCTGAAGAGATGCACCATGGATGAATTTTTCAGATCCAAAAGTTTAAAGGTCGAAAACCTTTAGAAGTAAAGGTCATACCTTGGTCATCAAATCCATGACTGATTTCATGTCCAATCACGGTCCCAATGCCTCCATAGTTCAGCGCTCTGAAATGATATCAGCGCATATTGGTTTTCTCAGTATATATTAGGCACTCAAGGGAATTTCATTTTGTAGTTCTAGGTCATCCTCTTCAGTCTAACTTATTCTATTCTCACAATTAATTTCGGACTGAGTAGAAGGGTAGTGCAATGGCACTGGTGGGGTTCATCGCGAGCACAGTGCTGGTCTCGACCGTTCACAGTACCCACTAGGCCCCACATCCCCATGGTGTCGGTAAATTGGCCCCAGACCCTTTTCTGAAAACAGTTGAATTCCTGAAATGTATGTAAGTATCCTAGCACGTTTATCTCAAGGATCTTTAGAAAATCCACTCGGCCAGCAATTGACGACATTCCCAGCGAAGATGAAAACATTCTGAAGCAGTACCAGAACCCATAAGCAAAAAGTTTGAATACTTCCGTGAAGAGTGAATGCAAGGGGAGGAATCGAATACATGAAGTGCTGGGATCTGTACTGTGCGACGGATGTTATATCGTGTCATATAACAATAAATTATGATGCAGTAATCATACTTGATTCACATTTAGGAACCTCTTCTTTGTGTATGAAAACCTCACTTCGGAAAAGTTTTGTGGTAGAAAGGCGCATGAAGAATTGCTGCTGTGATCGCTAGAAAATGTCGAAATAAATACAGAAACTTTCTGAAGGCTTCCTAATTTTAAGTACGGACCACGTAATTTTGCTTCCAAAAAAAATCTGTGAGAGCGAGCAGTTTTTTTTCCAAATTTTCGTAAATTTTTTCTTCTCGAAAAAAATGACAGCAATAGTGAGGGCTTGCTTACTTATGGAATTTGACATTTGATTATAAAAGGCGTTCACATCCGTCGGGTTAAAATGAATCTCATTCCTATCGACAGGCTTCACGAGACGATTGAATAGGAGATCTTTTCGCCATCGGATGCATTTCTCCGTCATTTGATTGTACGAGTCCAATTCCATAATTGACAGCTGAATGTGAGAATTCAAAAATGTTTGCATGTGTCCTAAGGAAAGTAACACCTAGTTCTATATGTAATTGCAACAGTCATGTGCGGAAGATTATCATCTTGCTGGATTAGTTCTGCTCGCATCAGAAACACGAAGCTGAGGAGGGCTTTTAGTCCGACTCTTCCTATTGAGGAGATAACCACACACGTAGTTTGCGCTGTCTTAGCATAAATCTGCTCTTCACAGCGCTTCTGTACAGAAACAATTGCCTCGATCTCAGCATGTGGTAGCTAATCGCATTGCTGAAGGTTTCAATGGCAGTGGCGCCTTTATCTAACATTTGCTTTGCTAACGATTTTCGCTATCCACCACTGGTTAGAATTATCTACAAAAACACACCCCACATTTAACGGAAGTTCTCTATCTCCTCATGCTCTTTCTTCGTGCTTCCTGCAAATTGTTTCTCAGCAACTACTTCGTAAACATGTTTAGCAGCTGGCTGGGGAAAGCTGTGTCAAGTATTTGTATTGTTGCAGTTGCACGCTCGAAAACCAGAGCTGAGAAATGCTCTGGGGTTTTTTTCCCACGTTAACATCCCAGTTCGTGCAAATGAAATTAGCCGAAAAAGGGGGTCACATGCACTCCAATATTAAGTGAAAAACTAGTCATTCCTTCCGTCGAGTGGATTGTCACATTCTTCACCTAGGCACCTCTCCCTGAGTTCAATTTTATTTCCTTCAATCATTCTATTGTTCTACTTTTCATAAATATATTCAATATTAATCACACGGTTTGTGAAGCGCAGTAGTTAGAGCTGGTCTGGAATAGACGAGGGTCCGATCCCACCCCCAGGATCACCAAGGCTTCCATTCTTCTGAGATCATTAAATTGGCTCCGGACCTGTCTAGGAAGATAGCACCTTTGAGCATTTAAGCTAGTTATGCATTTAATCACATCTAACGATGCTCGCAGAAGCCGAATTCAGAGCACATCCTTCAGCGGTTGATCACCGCCATGAGCTCCGTCCTTCATCATTTTGTTAATCACAGTCACATGTTATTTAGCTATTTCAATCGTATTTAAACCTTCTAGCATTTTAATCTCGCTGTACCCTTGTCGCTGTATTTTAATATGGTTACATGAAGATTCTGTTACACAGTTTCAGAGTCTGTAAGAATAGCAGAACTCTATATTGAGAAACTGATTAGTGGGCTCCGTCATCTGGACTTCATTCAACTGTTGCATGTTATGGTGCAACATGCAGAGTAGGGGAGTGGGACCTCCTGAAAAAGAATCGCCGCTCGACAACGACATCGCCTTACTAGTGAAGCTTTTTTCCGCTTAGGTTAAAGTAACTGAAACGCAAAGGATTTTCTATGGATAGAAGTCGAGTGCTAGCACCGTCGTTGATATCATTAATTTAAAAAACGCGTACAAAAGGAGGGGAGCGACCTTCGATTTTCTTTCGATTGCTGCTTGTACTCCTAATGTGGTCACTACATTATTAAACCTTTGCCATTCCTCAAAAAATTCTATTGCAGCGGTTTCCTGGAATTCCATTGCACCGCAGTTCTCGACTATTCGAGAAAAAAGCGGAGAAATTTAATGAGTAACTGACAGTTTATAGCTAGTAATTTTATGTACAAAACTATTCAAATAATTATTACATGATTAAAAATTTGCTCCTCACCCCACTGTGGTGATCCTCAAGGTTCTTGTCGTCGAGGATGAAATCTGGGTATCCGATCACTCGCTGAATCTTCTTCGCTTTATCGAGGGCTGACTAATTATTTAACCTTTTCTAAACGCCCTTTATTCTAGAACCATTCTCCACTTACTGCCTTCGTAGAGCTATCAATCCAATCATTCTCGACCAGCATGTCGCCGAATGCTTCCTGCACATAGCTGATCATCTGTAGAATGGCGTTTTTCGTTTCCTATAGAATGCTGAGTACGTCCTCGTGCTTTTAAATCTTCATTCAATTTTTGTCATTCATTCATTTCTTCCAATTCAACATGCTAGATGATCGGTCCGTTTTCGCCAACTCACCCAATTTTGCACATTTACTATGAAAGTATTTTCTCCCCTTAACGATGGGACGTGTAGAAGAGCTACAATATTATAAAAATGATAAAGCTTTCGGTCTTTATCAATCCCTGAAAGACACTAAATGCATTCGACACTACTGGGCATCCCTTAGTGTGACTGAATGCATATCTGGCGTTTATCATGGCTTGCTGTTTCAGAACGATATATCTGGACAGTTCAGCAATCCTCACAGACAAGTCTGCTACTAATTTTTCGACCCCAAAGCGTTTGAAGGGTTGGTGAGCACCGAGCGCGTGATCAAACCAACGACTACATGTGTATTGCAAGAAACCTCTAGCCATTATGCTACACGGTTGAACTAAATAAATTTAAAGCTCACCTCAGTGAATGATTTTTTTATGTACAACGCACCAGAAGCTTCCGGCAATTGTTTCACGACATCATAAACGCAGTCATCCCACCAAGGAAGTGTTACACTTCTTCCGTAAATGAGTTTGTGGAATTCCTTCAAAGGCATTAACTTTTCCCATAAAGAATTAATGCTCAGGACTTCAGCTGGTTTTTTGAAAACTCTTATACATTCCAATTTATTCCGAACAAATATCGGCCAAGACATCATGCTTGAAGCGCGCTGTCGCTATATTTTTTGTACTGATTTTGTTTTCAGTTTCGATTCCTTTCTTTCAGATGAGAAAGATTTGCTCACATCGTACCCATCCATCGATCACCGTAACGAAAATTATTTTAAATGTTTCCAACAAACTTTAGCAACTTCTTCATATCGGCCTCCAAGCTCTCCTTCCCACTTGAGAAAATAGCAAACATACACGTAGTTTGCGATAATCACTGAATCGGTCGAGATGAGGAGCTTGGCGAGTCTGGAATCCACCTGTGATTAGTCAACATTAAAGAGGTTATGCAAAAATCGGTGGTACCTTTTCATGTAGTCTATTTCTTCTATAACAATTTGTGGATCAGCTGCTAGGTAGTTGTGGATGGTTGGTGGCGTGATCGAATAGAAGAAAATAGTCCAGTTAACCTGTAAGCACCTGGACTTTTATTCCACGCACACCTTGGTAATACCTTTTTTCAAAGGAAGCGTTTTCATGAATTGTACACATGTGATGACTGAAATTCCCACCAAAGGCATTAGTGCTTGCGTCTCACTGAGCCGTCTCAGATTGTACATTTTTTGTGCGATTCCTTTGATCTTCTGTGGCCACCATGATTTCCGCGAGCTTGCTTTCGAAGTCCATGATCTCTCCTAGTTCGTGCGCGATTCTCCTTTTATTTACAGGAACATTAGCGTCTTCGTGGAGCAGTTTCATCTCAAATATCCAATTGACGCTTTATTTTCCGTTCGGTGTAGTTGCTCAATTTCCTAAGTGGCAAGCAAATTCAAATATATTAACGTAGTCGACCAACCATTTTGATAAGGTTTTTTTACGGGCGTCAATGACTTCACCATATTTTTCTCTGTTCAAATAGTAATCACGATGTGGAACCAAGTGAACCACTCCCTGCGAAAACTGAAAAGTCTGTTGCTTACACTCCGTGCGAGGTTCTTCGAAAGCCCAAAATAAACTATTCACAAGGAAGAATATTCATCAATGCAACTAATGGTAGGCAAAACTTGAAAGCATATAATATTTGTTAAAAGAGAGCCAAATAAGATCAACTCCATTACCCAGATCAGCCGGCGAGATATGTTCTTCTGGTCCAACCCTACGCCGAATTTGACAAAGACTCGAAGTAGTCTACTCTCATAGACGTTGCTCAGAAGTGTCGTCAAGTTGAAGTGTTCTCCACGCCAACTGTTGCGGTCGAGCATTGGCCAGGGCACAGCAAAGCCCTACAGTGGCAATAAAGTCTTCGTCTTTTCGAACTTTCGTATGTTTTCTACATCCCAAGTTTATTGTGGAAGACATGACCTATATTGACAAGTATATCTCTTATAAATCTGGCCATTTTAGAAGGGATGATTAACTACTTCAATTGAAATTCTTAAAAACTATATATAGATGCTCTTCATGAATACGGTAACTGTTTTCCTGTTTTGTGTAGCAGTGATGTGCTGTGTGCAATGATTTCTTTGCTGCATTTCTGTATCAAAGGAAGCCCGTCTGTGAACACCTCTCGTTCACGGCAGAACGGTAACCTATTGAGGAAACGGGTAGATATGTGACCCTGGTATAAAGGAGTACTCGCCACCGCCAAAATTACTAGCTCTCAAAAAGGGAAGGCTCCTTACAGAGTGATCCTAGGTGTTTCCAAAAATTGCGTCTAAAGAAAGAATTGTCAGGTCTCTCTACAATATTGTGCTTATTGCGTCTATGATTTTATCAAAAAAACCCATTTTGCCATGTATGTGTACCCTTGTTGCAGTCCACATTTATAATCTATTGCTGTTGCTGCTTGCATTTCACACTGAACCAGCGGTCTTCTCTGTCGATACCTTATCACGTAGTAAGTGGTTTGCGCGTTGATAAATCTTTGGGTGATGCCCCATTCATTAGGGCTTCACCAAGCAAGACTCGCAGTTGCTAGCTATGTCTAAAGCCAATCAATACTGGTCTACCACCAGAGAAGTCTAGTAAAAATTTGCCGACCCAGCAGGGATGGAAGGCTTGGCAGGTCTATGTCACGGGATCGAGCTCGTATGTATTCCCCACTGCGTAACCACCCAGTATAACAACGATTTGGACATTTTTGCCCTAAAACCAGGTCAAGTCTGATCGAATTGTATTTCAATAGAGCCTAGCGACCAACCTCTAATTGAGGAGGGGAAAATTACAAAAAGCGTGATGCAATTAATGCAGTTAAGAGAGAGGCAAATTTCCCTAGCGGTTTTAGGAATTTACTGCTTCACACAATTCTCTCTAAGGTGTTTTATTGATTTCTTAGGCATAGTTCTTATCTTTATTTTCAAATATCGCTGCAGTCTAGTTAAAAGAAATACCTACCCTTATCGCACTTAGTAGGTTTTTAGCACCGATCCTGCTAATCTCTTCTTTATCCATACATTTACGATACATTGCTTTCACAGTACGGGCGGGTTTCGATTTGGGAACATTGGACGATTCGAGGATTTCTGGGAAGTGCTCATCAAATCTCGAGAAAAATAGAGGAGTTTTCCGCTGTTAAAACTCCAGTAATGTTAATTTAGCTCGAATTTTATTTATTTTGCTTCGAGATCGGTTACGGTGTTGAGCAACACAGTATTAATGAATCAAACTCAACAGATGGCTTTAGTTCCTACCTCTAATTTCTCTACGAACTTGTATTTCAACAAAACTGAAACGTTTAATGTTGGGTACTTTGCGAAATCTTGCTTTCCAGTTCCCACAAGTGAATTCATAGAAATCCGAACACGGATCCACCTGAACTGTGGACATCTTTCGTGTTCAGGAAACAGAGGTGCGAACTCCTCTACCTCTACTTTCCAGAACAGTATGCTCTCAGTAACAGACAATTAGCTTTTCGCATCAACCTTTTATATATTTCCTTTTGCATTTTACCTATTTGGCAAACATGGTTTCACTTATAACTCTAAATTTGCATGTCTGTAGCCATCAATAGAAAAAAAGTTAGAGGATGTGTTAAACATCCAGAATAATGTAATCGCCTTTTATTTATTGCCTATTCTTTTTTAATGGCAAGGCATGATGTGAAATATAACCACTATGATTCTGAGCTATTTGCAAAACTCTGGACGCAGGTTGCTTCGGCAGGGGATCGAACACGCTACTACCCTTTTCGAATGCTAACGCCTGCACAACCACACCATGCTCGTCCTTCGGCATAACTTCTGTTACGGCCTAACTAGGTTTAATGCCGATTTGTGCTACCAGATGATTTTCGTTGATGGATGATTCCTGCTAGCACCCATAAAACACAGCTGACAAAGAGGTAAAGAAGGATCCGCATGGTGTTCTGGTGAATGCACTAGCCCACGGAAAGGGTAATAGCGTGTTCGATCCCCACAGTAGATGCTTTCGGTCCGGAGTTCTGTAAATATCTCAACATCATCGTGTTTAAACCCGAATAATAATGCTGTCGAAGTGTATTTTGTTTATCTGCTATAAGTGTTTTGTTATCAGGCTATGTTACTGGCTTATAAATACAAGCAAAATACAAAGATCTGACTGAGGAGTTAATGGATTTCGTGAGCATCTTGGTTGCGACATCGTATCCCGGAGGATCGGAGCGTTCTGCTTCGTGATCGCATGGCCCTGCTGTATAAGGTACCGTGAAGCCAGAGTGTACCAGCACCACAAGAGACCAGAAAGTTGAGCCCTAAAAGGGCTCTTTTTTATTCTAGGGCTTCTCATGGAATATCTTCAAGCTGAGGATGGAACCAAACACCATGATAGTTGCTAAGTATTTCATTTATCAAGTTGACGAAAAAAAATTATAACCGATTCGGTTACGACGGCATTTACAAGTGCATTTTGCAGTCGTTATTTTTTACTTGGAGTATCGCCATACCGTTACTACTCCTAATACGTACTCATCAGTCGCCCTTGTAAGGGGTGCTCAAGCATGGCTCATGGAAAGGTTTGGTGAGTGCATAAATGGTATCTAAGAGTTTCGCAGCGGTGATGGTACTCTTCATAGTGGACACCTAAGGACAGTTTCCTCCCTGTTACCTCATGCCGCAAATCCAGGCTGCTTCTCTAAAAAAACTACGTCAAGGGTTACAGAGTAGTTTATCATTAACAAGGTAACAAGCTCGCTGTTTGAAAGACACTGGCAAGGAGAAACAGCTGGATAAACCAGACGTTACAAATCTGCCCTATGCTTGTAAATAAAAAATAAGTTGGAATATAGCTGTGTTTTTTTTCCGATCTCGCCAACATCCAAACATGCAGGTAGGCCTGAAATTTTCCGGTAAAACCCTACGGTGCAAACTAATACGGTTGAACACGTCGTCACCGAACTGACCAAAGCGTGGAAACGAAGCCCTAATTGAGTTCTTCTGTGATACTGGAGAAGAAATACTTCTCAAGGTCTGTGATAGTGGAAAAATCAGTGGCAATGGTATTCCCGCGAATGGGAGCATTTCCAAGCATTGGTGGCTCCCGACTCAATTCACCCGCCTAAAGGTAAAAAAAAGCAGGCAATGCCAACTTTTTACATTCTTCCTCACTTTCCTAATAATATCCACTATGGCGAAGACGGGACTGAATCAGTTCTACTTAATCATAACTTCCATAACATAAACTGAGGAACGCTCATCGCCATGATTTCCCTTAGGCAAACGTACAGAGATTTCAACAGAAGGAAAACGGTAAGAAGCAGTCTGAAACTACCAGGTATCGACTCGACACCATTCAACGACATTTGTGATGAAGACGGAAAGTCTTCGAACAACAGAGCAAAGCCCACACTCAAAAAAGAACCTTGGGGACTATCGAAATGGATGCAAGTGAACAAGTAGAATACAAGAACTGCTGGGATCCGCACAGGATAATTGATTTGACGACCAGTCATGTAGCGAAAACTAGTAAAATAGGATCAAGAGGAATTCTTGCCGTGTTGATAGCCATCGCTTCAGCTGATCAATCAGGACCAATCCATGTTAACCAAGGATGTTGAATGAGTGTCTACTTTCGTTCAAATGGTGATTATGAAATGATAAAGACGATGTAATGAAACAGTATATGATAGCACAAGAGAGCGGCGAGGCGCAGTGTGAATCTCCCGAGAACCGACTCGACACCCTTCAACGACATTTGTGATAAAGATGGAAAGTCTTCAAAAAACAGGCGAACCCACACCCAAAATGAACCTTGAGGACCATCGAGGTGGATGTAAACGAACAAACAGAATACAAGAAATGCTGGGATCGGCAAGGGGTAATCTATATGATGTCCAGTTATGTAACGAAAACTAGTAAAGTAGGATCAATACAAATTCCTACCGTGTTGCTCGTCATCTGTTCAGAAGATCAACGAGCACCAATCGGTGCAAACCAACGGTGTGGAATGAGTGTCTACTTTCGTTCAAATGGTGATGATGGAACGATAATGACGATGTGATGAAATCAGATATCATAGAATAATTGCAAGCCATCCGATTTTTCGAGCAATTTTAGAAGTTTGCGTGGTAATTTTGCAATAACTAATATACCAGAAACGTAGAGAAAAGATTGTACTAACAAGTGACAAAATAAACAAAGTTCAATTTTCCAGAAGGAGTCAGCGGTTGCTCAGATTGTGAAACGACACAAAGATTCAAGGAACAAGTTTTTTAGGTAGTGAAAATCTATCACGGCCGCGTGTGGCGCAATGGTCGGAAGCACCCTGCGACACATGCGTGCAATCGATCCCAGCGACCACGGACCACCAAGCTTTCCATCCCTCCGGGGTTGGAAATTTGGTACCAGACTTGTCTGGAAAGATAACTGGCTCAACACATCGGTAGGCCACCGCGAGTCATTGTAAAGGCCAGATATGCATTCAATCACCTCCAACGATGCTTAGTGAAGTCGAATGCATGGCGCATCCCTAAGGGATTGATCAACACCGAGAGCTTTGTCCTTTTATCCTTTTAAAAGCCTATGATAAAAGCATCGTTAGTGTGGCTTTTGCAGATATTTTGTAACACACGTAAATTTGGGTTCCAATCTGCCCCTACCATGACCAAAAACGAAGTCTTGCACGGTCGTCAACTTGGTTTTGGACTACTTACTCTAGAGTCCTTCAGTGAAAAGTTGCAGAGAAGAAAGTGAGCTCTAGACTTTTGGACTTCCAGCGGGTGAACACGCTGACATGAACTTCCGCACGCATGTACAAGAAAATATTTGCATTAAGTCGCCTCCTACGATGCTTAATGGAGTCGAATGCATGGCGCATACTGAAGCATTCCTTCATATTTTCATAAATGAATGGACGACTGCCAGTCTTAATCGGGACGCCGAGAAGAATCTGTCAATAACTAGGAAGTGATCCCCAACAGGGCTGCCGTTTTAGCCATGCTCACTTTGAACTGTTGAACTAATATTAGCACTTTTTTTTTATATGTAGGCCATACTCTCGGACCATCGGCTCTGATGAAGACGAAGTCGTTGAAAAGTTAGCCGAACAGAGATCTTCATTAACCTCGTGTTATCTTACCACTTGGGTCAGACCGAAAGGTATGGTTATTCCACAAAATAATACTTCAAACCTAAGTAAGATTAATTTCAAGCTACCCTTTATATCAGACAAAATAAGTTTCGCCATTAAGACGAGCCTAAGAAAAAGTAATCCTGAAAAATTCAACGACAGCTATTGGCCTCCCACCTAACACCCTGCGCCGTCAATTAATCCTCAACCGCACCTCAGGTCGTCAGTGCAGCTTAGAAAGTTATGCAAGCTGTCCTAGCGGGAAGAGACAGAGAGTGCATGAGTTCAGGCACAACAGACTTGACTCATGTAAGGCATGCGGTGAAGAATACCTTGATGAAATTGGTAAACCACTTTGTGGGGGCTATAAGGACATCTAGAAAGAAAACTTAAAACTCGACAAAGTACTCCTTTTGGAACGCACGAAGCACAAAACCAGAACGGTCATTATTTTAAAGTGACTGTCTTGATCTTTGCGCAGAAATCAAAAACACCAACGCGCAAAACTGTTAAGGCATTTTGGATAAATTCCAAAGTCTAGAGGTGAATTCGGGAAGACGAATGCCTCACTATCAAACGGGACTTGGCGCCGTATTTCAAATTGATTTCTGACATAGGTGAGTCTCACTCATCGTCACACGTGAGCAATACGCGGATGGTCCCACTCGTAACAGCACGAAGAACATTTTTAAGTCAAATGGCGTACATTTATATGTTAGATCTTTAATGGTGTTATAGATATGTCACCGAACTACAAGTCTATTGTTACGTAAGATAAGTCCAGGCTGTGAGGAAGGCGAAATCGACAAAACGTCGGCTGTCGAACAACGGTAATAAAAATAACAACGACAGCTTTTACCAACCCTTCATTAGCTCAACAAGATAATGGTTCTTACCAATAAAAACATATATACCGATTATTTATGAAGAGGTTTATAGCAAGTCTGTTTTTTTGAGCCATAGCAAAGTATTTCGTTGTCTTCCAATCGGGTTCTCATTTATGAAGAAAGCTTTTCCACGGCAGAGATTGGCGTCCTTCAGGTAGACACCGTCTTGCTAAACGCAGTCAAAGGAAGAGTAGGACGTTGTCGGCGTGCCTTGATCTAGTGCAACCGCTTATAAATTTGTTCTTACCTATTGATAGGTGTACTTTCCTCGAGACTAAGTGATCTCATCTGTGGTGGCTCAATGCATTCGATGACATTTCCAGTTATTCTTCATAACTATCCTTTCGAGATGAGACACTCTTCCTTCTGATCTGCCTCTTCTAGTCCGATTCTCATAATGCCATATAACGTCTTCCAACGAGGAAAACTTGTTTAGTACTGTGTTCTAGGCAAAATAATTGCATTTGTATCTTCCAACAACGAAATGTTGTTTCGTAGTATATTATTCTATGGAGCTCGTATTCTACAACATTGATCTGTGGTAAACTTAAATGCTGTGATGTGTAGGCCATCACATTGCCTGTTTACTGTATAAGTTAGGTTTCGCTCATGAATAGAACAATTTTCGACGTTGAAATGCTTCATGAAATTGTTAGCCACTCAGATTGTGCCCAGCAGGGCTGTTCAGAAACAGTACGAGGAGAAGTTTGGGAAATGTCTGGCTCCTATAAACGTTCACACTTCTTGATGATTCTAGTATGGGCGTCAAACCTTTTAATCACTTCATAATGAATAGGTGGACGTCTCTTTATTGCACAAGGAAGTCATCCAACCAGTCGACATCCCGATGACCTATGGAATGCATGGGCTTCTTAATCCTCGTTCTAATCCTTACAATGGTTTTACTGCTTTTGATAGAAAATTTTTCTGTAAAATCTACCCTCAGAGGAGAAAGTGCAATACGAGAGGTTTTGTGTGAATGGACGATTAGATTAATGACCCCGAATTTGTTTGACTTTTTTCTTATTTCCTGAGGACTTTGCCGTAAAACAAAATATTGAGAGGTTTCAAAGCTAACTGTTCTCCCTAGTGAGAAGAACAACAAAAGAGACATTTTTGTATCGGCACTTGATTCAAAACATCAAAGCATACAGCTTTTGTCACTATTTACCAGAAATCTTGGCAGCAGAGTATTTCAATAAAGAAGGATAAAGCTCTCGGCGTTGACCAATCCCTGAGGGATGCGCCATGCATTCGACTTCATTAAGTATCGTTTGGAGGTGATTGAATGCATATCTGGCCTTTACAATGACTCGCGGTGGCCACCGATTTATTGAGCCAGTGCTGCTATCCTTCCACACAAGTCTCGTACCAACATCGGAGGAGGAGGGATATAACACTTGGTAAGCCACGGGATGCGGGTATCGATCCCATATGTGTGTGTTGCAAGGCGCATCCAACCACTGCGCCACACACGCCCTTTAGTATTTCACTACTCGTTCGAAATTTTCTAATGTGTCATGCATGATCTAGTCTGCAAGTTTAGTTAAGTAAATGAATTTTTACTCAAGAGACGTGCCATATAACAGATAGACGTGGTGGTTACCACATGTCGGTACCATCGTCACGGTTCTGAAATTGCCTCTCATTCCGCCGGCTGGATTCAACGGCCTGAAGATGACTGCTCGGTCGGTGATCATTGGTGAGCACGTTCCACTCTCGTCAGTCCACTCGCAGGCCTCACTCGATTGTTCGTCTACTGGTTCCATATCGGGAGATCCCACCGTTTCTCGTCATTTTGGTGTTGTCAATCATCTCAACGCCAAATCTCAAGGTAGTACAGATTGTGTAAAATCAGTGAACTGACTAAAAGCTAAAGAATAAAGCTCTATGTGTTGATCAATTCTTAAGGGATGGGCATTCGACTTCATTAAGCATCATAAGAAGTGATTGAATGTATATCAGGCCTATACGATAACTCACTACTGCCTGCCAGTGTATTATGTGAGCATTGTTATCCTTCCAGAATGGAATGTTACTAATTTGCCGACCCTGACGCTTGGTGTGCTTACTATTCAGGATCGATCTCATGTGTATTGCTGGATGCGTCTAAGCACTGCATTACACACGCTCTGAACTAACATTTGCTTCGTGGATATACTCATTTGTAAGAGTGCTGCATAATACACCATATCTGAACGTGCTAAATAGATTTAGCTTAAAGATATGAAAGAGGACACCAAGGAGTATCCTACCTTGTTGATGTTATCCGTTGCCCAAGTGGCATCCGCTCCATGATCTGTGCAATAAGATGTGAATCCGATATGGTTAGGGTACCACTTATTACAGCAACTACGAATTTTCTAACATAACGTTTCAGACCAAAATCTCAATGGTATTTTTTTTGGCTTGTCCAATCTTTTCGATAGGTCTGCTATATCTATATCGTGTTTTTATGAGGCAGGGACCAAGCTCTTCCTCAAATGCATGGTGTGACATTGGTTCTAGAAATTCCACTAAAGAATTGAGCTCGTTTCTCTCAAGCGTTCGGTTGACAATCGTAAAAATTACAAGCCAGATACCCATAGGAACTGCCACGAAAGCGTCTTGGTGCACTCTAACAAGTTTCCCAACGAATCACAAGCATTGGGAGCAAAACATTAGTGAGAAGTTGAGACGCCTAAGCCACGACCTCACCGAGAACATCTAGGCTGCTCCCTTATAGCTGATTTTGGAAACCTGACTTATTTTGACCTTCTTCAAGAGTTGAAGCTGACACAATGACATAGAGTGCACGTCTCTCTTTTTAATTGAAACCAGAAAATCACAGAAGTTTGCAAAAAGTGCCCAGCCATCCACGGCAGAGGAGACAGATGCAATGGCGATTGCCTCAGCTCTAGAACATAACGTAGAAGATTTTGAAGTAGAATTTAACATCCTCGCACAGAAATCGAAAACACCGTCTTGCAAAACTCTCGAAGCATTCTGAATATACCCCATGAATCCGAAGATGAACAGCAGGGAGGAATGGCTCATAATCGCACGCGATGTCGGGCAGTGTTTAAGACTTTCATCTTAATGTGAGAGTCATATTAGCTCAAATGTGAACTTATAGCGATTTCTCAGCAACTGGAAAAGACTATATTGTGGAAAAAGGGAATGCGCTTTCTCCTCTTTATATGAAGTGGATGGAATTGCTCATGTTTGCATTTTTACCAGCTTCTGTATCGCATAAAAAATGTGGCATTGCTTCCATCCCAAATTCTAGCGTGTACGGACAGCTATCGGAATGAATTTGTCTTGTTAATGCCGTTACATGTTAAGCACAACATGCTAAGAAATAAAGGCTTTCAGAAACACTGCTTAGAGCACTCACAAACGTTACGTCATGTTCTATATAGCAAAACTTTGGTCACTGAAACGCATTGTCAAACACATCGGAAGATTGGAAGAAATGCACTTTTCAAAAACATGTCTCGTCACCACATCTGCTGTGCGATTCACAGCAATTCTTGCATTCTATTTGTTTCCTACCTCCGTTGTCCTCCAAGCTCGTCAAACGTCTTCTGTGGGTTCTTCTTTCCCTTCTACTTCAGCCGTTATAATAGCAAGCGTTACAGGGCTTCGAATGGGAATCCACGAGAACATCACATTACTGCAGTAAACGTTGTACCGACCGTTTCGGCGAAAGCTTCGCTTCCCTTGTTACAATTTCGCTGTAAATATTGCATGTATTAATAACGAAAAGTCGAAAGAGAGCAACCCTTTTTATTGTCCTAGATATAAGAAAATGCTATGAACTTATCACACAATATGCGTTTGCTGTGCGCCCAGAAACGGAAGCCCCGCACTTCTAACCAAGATGGCCAGCTTCTACAGTCGATGTGGACAACAATATTATGCAAGTACATGCTAATAAATATAAGATCCAAACATACCCTCATAGCTGATCTTCCCGTCCTTTTCGTTACCAAACGGCACACCGGGTTCGTCGGATTCATTGGTGTGCCGACAGGGGCAGTTTAAGGCGCCAGCGAATTCTGTTTGATTGGCGAGCACTTGATTTACCCTGAAAAAAATTCGAATTATCTTATGAGGTTTCTCCTGGAACCCTTAGAAAATTCATTGTTGTATTTGCGGCCTTGAGTTCCTCGCCTATTTTTTCTATAAAATTCCCAAAAGCCGTCATGGGCGAAGCAAACGGTAAATTTCGTGCACTTTTCGGCTATGTGGTTTGCTTTGTTACAGCCGTCTTGATACTTACATGCATACTTGGACGGTCCGCATTCACGAGCGGTGCGGACCCCAGCACATACGCCATTCGTCCCTTTCTCTCGCAATCGTAGTCCATGGTGGTGGTCTTATTCGAGCATGGTAGCGCCGGCGGAGTCTCGTACCGTGATCTGTAAAACAACTGCAGCCGTGGGTACAGCTGATTAACTTTGTTTACGAACACGTCCGCCCAACGTGTAGTTGGTCGTCCTGGGGGGACGTTTGCATTCTCTTGGAGTCCACTTTACTGTTCTTTTCGTCCATTTGTCGTCCGTCTCATTATGTGACCGGCCCATCTATGTTTCGCTATCGATGTATAATCTCGTGGGTCTCGAAGATATGACAGATTTCGAAGGTCAGCTTCGCATTCCGGCTAGATATTGAGAGTGCCAGTTATATTTCAGAAGACATCGCTCAAGCGCTCTGTGAGTACTGCGAAGCATTCTTGACGTAGTTAAAGTATCAACCCATGTCTTCGCAGCATAAAAGAACGCTGGGAGAACCGTAGAATCGAAGAAATGAGCGCGGATTTTCGGGCCCTTCAGTTGGTCGGTGGCTTCTTTGAGAGGCCCGAATGCGGCCCAAGCTGTTCTCCTTCTTCTATCTATTTCCTCCTTCATGTTGTTTTCTATGTTCATTGATCGCCCAAGGTATAGTACGAGGTGGTCTCTGCAATGAGAGAGCCATCCAATTAAATTTTTTTCGCCTTCGCTCCATGGGTTTTTCATGAACTGAGTCTTCTTCCGATTTATGCGAAGTCCAACCTTTTTTCCGCTTCGTTGAGCTCGTTGGTCATCATCTCTGCTTCGCTAGTACTTCTTGAGAAGATGACAATGTCGTCGGCAAAACGAAGGTTTGATAGGAATTTTCCATCAATATGTATGCCTTTCTCATCCCAATCGAGTGACTTCATGATCCACTGCAGTGCGGCACTGAACCGCTTTGGCGATATTGTGTCGCCCAGTCGAACCCCCTTTTTCCAATGGGGATAGTAAGAGGTAGATGCAAAAGCTCTATTTTCGTAGTGCAGTTCCGGTAACAGTCAGACAGAGTTTTCATGTAAGACGGGTCTACTCTTTGGTCGATGAGCGCTGATAGAATTGCATTCGTTTCGACACTGTCAAACGCTTTTTCATAGTCGACAAAGGTTAGGACTACAGGCAAGTGGTATTCCCGACAAACTTCGATGACCCTGGACACGGTTTGGACGTGGTCCATGCAGCAAAATCCTTTCTGAAATCCTGGTTGCTCGACTGGTTGCACCTCATCCAATGTCCTTGATATGCGCGAGAGAATAATCTTCGTGAAGAGCTTGTAGAGAACACTCAACAAGCATATCAGACGATAGTTACGAAGATCCCTTCGGTCTCCTTCCTTAAGTAGGATCACCGTACGCGATGTCCTTCACTGGTCTGGGATTTTTTCCTTTTGAAGGTAGGCTGTCATATGATTTGCGAGAAGTACATGTAAACTGTGGCCTCCCGCTCTAAGCAAATCGGCGGTGACATTGTCTGGTCCTGGAGCTGTGCCTCTTTTCATGCTTTCTATCGCAACTCGAACTTCCGACGGAGGAATTCGAGGTGGTCTTTCTCCAACGGGGGATACTAGGGTCCGGGACGGGTATTGTAGAACGGAAAAGGTTGGTGTAGAACGTTTCCGCTATTAATTCCATATCATGGCGGGAACATTTGACATTTCATCTTCGTTCATCAGGGCTGACGGCGGAACATTATAATCACACAAGTCCCGGCGGCACTTTTTTCAGACTGCTTCTTTTCTCTGCAGCTTCCAGTAGTTTCTTCTGCTTGTACCGTTGTAGATCTTCCTGCAAAGCTATTTTGCAGCTGGCATTTATTACTAACGATGTTGAACGTGTTGCAGTACGATCAAGCTTCAGTTTCCTTCTCTTTTCGAGCAACTCCTTAGTAGTGACGCAGATGCGATCCGATCTTCTTGCTTGAGGAACTGAGGCGAATTCGGCACAGCTTTTCAGTCGTTCGACAAGCAGCTCGTAGTCTTCGGTCGGGTCTGCTTTAATCTGCCAGTCACGTTTAGGTAGGACTTCGTTCAGAATGTTCTCATCGTATACAGCTAGACTTTTTTCCTCGTGGTCGATGAAGAGAGTTCTTCTCCAGCTTGTGGCTGAATCGAATCTTCGCGCGAAGAAGACGGTGATCGGAACCAGTACGGAATTCAAAGTAGGCACCATCTTCTACTTGTCAGAATATCGTCAATCTCAGCATGAGTCATGCCGTTGGGAGACTCCTATGTCCAGCGGCGGCTTTCTTACTTCTGGAAAAACGAGTTTCCATGGAAGAGACGTGCTGCTGACGGGAGTCCTGCGAGACGGTTCCCATTCTCACTCCTAATCCAAAATTTCCGACCCTCTATTCGCTCTCGTTGGCCTTTCCTATTCTAGCGTTGAAGTCTCCGACAACAAGTGTATGATATGCTTTATCACTGCGGATGACCTCCTCCAACTGATAGTAGAACGTATTTAATTCGTACTCATCAGCTGCGTCGGTCGGTGAGTAGCAGTTGATGATAACAATCTTCTTATGATGAGACAGTTGAAGACGGAGGACGGCTATGCGAGGGAAAGGATCTCGTATGAATCGACGAGATCGACAATGGACGGGTGGACAACAAAGCCTACGCCGCCAACATTTCGTGACGGGACCTTTTCTCCACGGATGACAAGGGTCCCGTTGTTTAGTTGGCGTATGTCGGTCTTCTTGATTTTTGTTTCTTGTAATGCGATCACGTGAAATCTAATGCGATCTGCGGCTACAAGAAGGCCGTGAAGATCGGTGTCTGTGGAGAGTGTTCTAATATTATACGTGCATAGTAAGAAACAATCTTCATGGCGAGTCGTGCGTGTGTTCGTCAGATCCGGTTCCAATGACGTCCTGCGTAACCCGAGATTTTCTGGCCACTCACCGGTCGTCTCACCGCCTGATGGAGCATCCAGTGTGCGGGGTACTGAGGCTGGCCTATTGCTGGTCGTGAAACTTGGCCCTCCCTGGAGTTCTGACGTAACCTTGCAAGGGCGTATCCAGGTCTTCACGACGATGTGGATGAGAGGGAGGTGTGTTTTCGGCGACGAATCCTTCGCTCGGTCTTCCTAATAGTTGATTCGGAGAAATGTTAAAACCGAAATCAGAAGTGAAAGCAGGAATAAAAAAAGTGACCGACCGCTCAAGGACGATATAGAAGCCGAAAGCCGGAAATTCTGACATCTACAGGTCAATAACACAGCAATCATGGTGTGGTGGTGATAGCGTTATCCCCCGGAAAGGGTAATAGCGTGTACGCTCGCTGCCGCAGACACCAGCGCTCCGGAGTTTTACAAAAATCTCAGCACCATTACTGGTCTTAATGTTTAGGAATAAAAAAGAAAAAAAATAAATAGCGATATTGACCCTACATTTCGTTTATTTTTCCGACGAAATTCTCCGCATACTTAATCACTACCGAAAAAAGAAAAAATAAGCTCCAACCTCACACTTCAACAAAAATGTGGTATGCGCCAGGTTAGAGAGCTCTTGAATTCAAAATTTGGTAGACTTTCTATTAGTGATAAAGGTGGAGAATTTGTAGTTATTCCTGAGGACGACCACCGTTGTTTCATCCAGTCAGATCATTCCAGCTCTGAAGAAGGCGAAGACGTCGAAACATTAACCAAATAAACATTTTTTTTTATCAGTCTTGTGTTAGCTAAATAATCCAGGCATAAATGAATGTCTCTGAATGATCCAGCTACGTCTATCTAGGTCGAAAAATCAACATGATGATCTGTAGAGCTCCAAGTTGGGCAGGAAAAAACGAGCAACATGGGCAGTTTTCAAGAGTATCGACAAAGTAGTGAAAAGGACTAAGAACACACGATTCCACGTTTTCCTGCCTTGAGATATGCCTTGGAAACCTCGTCACTGCGTAAACAGGATGTGAGATCGCTCACCCTTGTCGAACGGGGGTGAAAGAGAAGATTACTGGGAGTATACCGCATGAAGCAAATGAAGTAATCTAAAATATCTTTGTCAACGACGAAAGGTCAAAGACGCCGTTATGCACCACGCTAAAATGTCGAGAACCAGACGGGCCCACCAAGTAATGTGTCTAAACGTCAACCAATGAAACAAATCCATTAGTGAGTGGATTCCTCAGGATATCTAATCCACAAAAGGAGCATCGATGAGCGTATATGCAAAATTTTTTCCGGATATTTTCAAAGAAAAACATCATCATCAGCTTTCCCTCAAAACGAGTAGAACACCACTGAGCTACTCCTGATTGCAAAGAATCACATAGGCCTCACTGACGTCCGTTTCAACCACCTAACGATCAGTTGGAGGGCAGCTGATTCACCTGAATTCTCCAAGTTTGAGGTACCATTAGGAAACTCGAGGTACATACATCTTTGTAAGTTTCTTTTGGCATAACGATCTAGTCAACTAACGATTTCGTGTCGAAGCGACCTGCCTTTTTTCGTATTGCTTGAATACCGACCCTCCCTATTAATGGAAAAACCTGAGTAAATGCAGCATAAAGTATGAAATGAGACTTTTACCCAACGAATCGCCTCACTATTTTTTAAAAACTACACAGAAGTTCTTCGATACTTCGTCATTTTTTAACTTAATCGTTGATGGTCATTAGGAAATGAGATGAATTGGGAGAGTTTTAGATAGCATGGTCACATCTGCATCTGTTCCCTTCTAAGCCTACGTTAACCGACGAGACAAAGGCATATGGATTTTTGTCCTACCTTTGATTCAACCGCTAGATTCTGATTTCCTTCACTTCCTTTACAGGCAAAGTCCTTTTTATCACAAGGGTTCATGAGCAGTTCAGTTCTTTTTGTTATTAGAAAGAGAAAGAAATTTGTATACTCCCACCGAAACTTCCTTCTTTCATTAAAATCTACTTGAACTACCGAATACTTTGACTCTGCTCTATTGGCAGCTCAGTCATGCTGCATGTTTTTCAGAGTGAGCTCTAATTGAGCTTAGTTGTACACAGCTCAGCTTATGATACCTTATGTGGATGGTGTTGAATGACCCTTTCCCAATTCGCTTTAATTCGTATTCGATAATGGTGAGTATAGGACTGCTACTTTAATAAAGCACAAAAAGAATCAATGACTGCTTATGAGTCTCTCCAAAGGGTTTTTTTTGTCTAGCAGCGTTCGTATGGCGTCGCGTTTGTGATGGAATTGAATCGCAATAGCCGAATATTGTTAAAGGCACTAGTGTTTTTGTTATAGCTTGGAGCTGTGTCGGAGCTCACAGGTGTACTCCAATACATGCTGAGTCGGTTTCTGGTTCGATCGCATGCCTGGACTTCACCAAGCTTCCGTTTCGCCACGTCGAAAAATTGATAACAAACATTTCTGTGAAAATCAAAACGCTAGCTTGGGTTATCGCTTGGTCCACAGACGTAGTATGTGCGCCAAATAGGCACTAAATCACCACGACAGTACCTAAGTCGAATTCTGGCTCATCTATAAAGAATTAATTAATGCCGAACGGATGTTCTTTTTGGTTCCTTATTATAGCTCGACATAAGGCAGCTAGGTCGTTTAGAATGTAATTCATACGTGATCGTTTTTTGGTAAGATTATGTTTGGTATGATTTAAACAATAGGTTCTCATAATCAATAAACAAGGGTTTCTACAGAATGTTACTGCTACATCAATGTCCT
The DNA here is from genome assembly GCA_018806985.1 of Angiostrongylus vasorum. Classification (NCBI taxonomy): domain Eukaryota; kingdom Metazoa; phylum Nematoda; class Chromadorea; order Rhabditida; family Metastrongylidae; genus Angiostrongylus; species Angiostrongylus vasorum. The sequence goes on from JADANN010000409.1 coordinate 1,234,108, forward strand.
CTAACTGTGAGAATAAACAGGCACTATAATTTTTTCCATTAGTCTATTACAAGTGTTCTGAGGACCACTTCATAAACTCCACTACTGATTCGCAATCATCGCAAAAAAGGGGCGGATAGCACAGTGGTAGTGAGGTCCGTCATCACGAATATGGTGGTAGTTCGATTCCGCTCAGGGCCAACCAAGCCTCTCATCGCTCCGGGGTTGGGAAATTGGTACGCGACTTGTCTGGGAAAAAAATCACTCTCTGCAATCAAATTGGGAACTCTCCAGCCCGGCTATCTCAGGACTCCAGGGGGAATTGCTCGTCCAGCATTCTACAACATTCATGAGGAAATAGAAATGCTCAAGCACCAACCGAAGCCATGCGCAAAATTTGGAAGATCTTCGTGGAGAATGGATGCGAGGAAATGAATCGAACGTGAGAAATCCTCGGATCCGCACAACAGACGTGAAGACGGGTCAAATAAGATGAAAAATCGTCGTTAATTATATTCAACTACTTTACATTTATTTACGCTGTCTTGTTTGTGCTAACATTTCCAAAGCACAACATGTCCGACTTCTACATTGTATAATAAACGATTTATTCAAGAGTTCTTCGCCTTCTGTTGTACGTTATTCAACGATTTTTCTTGTTCATCTGGGAAAATCTCCTTTATTGGCCTTAACGAGAAGTACGTCATGTGCCGTTTGTAAAATACGGACCTGAAAGTGATTGGATATAGAAAAGAAAGGCGACAAATACGGATAGAGCTCAGAAACTATATAAGATACAAGAGAAGCTGCTTCGGCGATATTTCAAGTTGCATGTGAGATAAATGTGTGCGGCAGTGGTTGAAGGCGCCCTGCAACACACACATGTGTGAAACGATCTCCACGCCTATGGCCCACTAAGCCCTCGATACCTCCGGAATCGGCAAATTGATACCAGACTTGTCTGGGATGATAGCAGCACTGGTTCGACACATCGGTAGACCACCGTGAGTCATTGTAATGGCTAGATATGCATTCAATCGCTTCCAAACGATGCTTAATGAAGTCGAATGCACAGCGCATGCCTCAGGAATTGATCAACGCTAAAAGCTTTATCCTTCTATTGTCAATATGTGAGGCAAATACCTGAACGGAAACCCTGATGTGCAAAGGTTTCCTTCCTTAGTCCTACGATTCTGCTGACTCACTTAGTAATGAGTACATGCTGCCAATTAGTGCTGTCAAAAAATTCGACAACTGACCGTTGAGTTAAAAAAAAAACTACGGAATAAAACTTTGTGCAAATCACAACCCATTTAAAAGTTGCGGAAGCATTCCAGTTATGGGAAAGCCAGCCCAAAATCTGGTAGACCCCGTTATAACCTTATCTACTCGTATTATCACGTAAGCCTATGTGCGCCGTATGAAATATTTAGTGAGCAGTAGTTCAACAGTTATGGAAATCTCCCATAAAACTGACTTTTCGTACTGAAAAAATCTTTCAACAGTTTTTCAAGAATGTTAATCGCATACCTCTTAAAGTTGCTGGCAGTGCCGTGAAAATAATCCAGAATGCCCAAAACACCGAAACATTCATTGAATCTATAACTGTAGAATTACTACCAGGCAATGTAAAAAGAACAGAAACAGATGTTAAGAAGTTTTGATGGCAACGTATTTACTAGCCTTCTTAAAAGAATCCGAACGAAACAAAGACTTTTCCTACTTTTTGCGCCTGAACTTGATATTCAAAATGAAGTCCTCATGTTAACTTTTTATTTATTGCCTATTACAATTTTTCACGGAAGGGTATTATGTGTGATAGAACCACAATGATGCTGAGATATTTGCAGAACTCCAGACCGTAGGTGTCTGCGGTGAGAAACGAACGCGCTAATACCCTTTCTGGACGGTAACGCGTTCACCACCACACCATGCGGATCCTTCGTTTCGCCTGTCTCTCAGCTAGTTCTATCGATCAGTGCCATCAGCAATCGCTCGCTAAAATCCTCATATCTAAATCTATTTTGTGCTGCGAAAACTGAAATAACAGATATTTGCAAAACTCTGGACCGCAGGTGCCTATGGTGGGGGAACGAACGCGCTATTGTCCTCTCCGGGGAGTAGCGCGCTCACCACCACACCATGCGGGTCCTTCGTTTCGCCTGTCTCTCAGCTAGTTCTATTGAGCTTTTGCCATCAGCAATCACCCGTGAGCGGGATTGATCTGGGGGGCCCAAATCGGCAACGAACCCAGTTAAGCTGAGGCTGCAGTTATAATCACAATTTTGACTTCTTATTTACTGCCTACTCTTTTTCTATATCTCAGCATCATTAAAGTTATATGAATGCGTCGTTTTCTTGTTCAGCAATCGCGAGGTTGTTAAACAGCATACATTTACTTCCATACAAAAACACAATACAATACAAAAGTAGCTGACGTTTCGGCAGTATCGCCTTCTTCAGAGCCTGGAAGGGTATACTGACATACAATTTACTAGGGCCAAACGCTTCAATGACACTTACAAAAAGACGAAAAACTCTATGGTAATTACATGGTCAACAGCTTCTCGAAAAAAACTCACCGCTTTTTACGTGCCTTCCCATGAGGAAGATTAGAACAGCTGATTATGGTCGCATAAGGTTGATGACTGCACCATCCCACATCAGAAATTGATGCGAACATACGGGGTCAGGTCGCGTATGACCTCTGGGCATTCATCCCTGCTATTCATTGTAGGGTTTTTTGGCATTTATCCAAAAAGCCTCAAGAAGTTTTTCGCGCTGGTGTTCTAGTCTCCTGCGCAAGGATATTGACTTTTACTTCAAAATCGTCCCCGCTGTGCTTTTGTATCCTATGCGTGCCTAGTGGGGTACTTTGTCTTAGTTTTCGTTTGCCATCTAGGTGTTCTTTTTATACGGATACACAAAGGCCTGCCCGTTTCGCCAATATATTCATCTCCGCAATTATTACACGAGATCAGGTATATCGTACCTGAACTCATGCAATCACCGTCCCTGCCGTAAGGGCAGATTACGCAATTTGTTGTTTCGCATAGACGGTCATACAGGCGGTTACGAACTAACTGACGACGTAAGAGTAGCCGGTGGTATTTCAACTATCGCTACCGATTCCTCTAGACCTGCCCTTCTTAAGCATCGTTTAATCGCTGCGCTTACTTCATCGCTAATAAAGGGCAGCATAAACGGGACTTTCTTTTTTTTGGCCAAGTGTTTCGCTTGGGCGCATCGCTCTCCTTCTAAACTTATCTCGTGGGGTTACTATTTCGTAGCCATTGGAGATGGCTATTTGCCGAGCCAAGTCGCGCGATTCTTCCTTTAGTTCCCCGGTTGTGCACACAGAGGTGGCTGTTCGAAACATGTTTCTCACAAGCGCCCTCTTTGTGTGTGAAGGTGTGGAAGAAAGAAATGTCAGTATACCCTTCCAGGCTCTGAAGAAGGCGATACTGCCGAAACGTCAGCTACTTTTGTATTGTATTGTGTTTTTTGTATGGAAGTAAATGTATGCTGTTTAACAACCTCGCGATTGCTGAACAAGAAAACGACGCATTCATATTCCAATGCCGAGGTTAATAGAAAGTCGATCCTGGGAACTATTAAAAGTTATATTTCGCAACGCATACCCTGCCGCTAAGAGTAGGCAGTAAATAAGAAGTCAAAATTGAAATAACAGAGTTTACTTAGATATGGGTATACATGAGTGAACATATAGCACGTATAATCTGTTTCCTGTACAATGCTGAGCTCAACATTATCGTAGATTTCCTTTTGGTTATTTTGCTCCTCAGGAAAGACGTTCGAATGCAGCTACCTTTATGACTTCTGTTCTAATGCGTTTTTAACTTGCGAATGTTTCGTTTTCGTCACGTGCTCCATAGTGACAAGAAAAGACTCATTCGTTCAAGCAAATATGTTGTGTTTAACATCAGCAACTCTGCATTTCGTTCTCGGAAGTCTGTATCTCCTCGGACCATTATCCAAGACTGGTGGAAAGCGTCTAGGGCAGTGGTGGGAGGCATACTGCAATGTACACGTGTCGTTTGCTGTCTCAATCCCACGCACGGACTCACCGATCCACCCATCCTTCCGGTATCATGAAGTTGGTGCCAGATTTGTCTCGCATAAAAACACTGAATTTATACATCAAAAGACTACTTTAAACCATTGCATTGCGCAGATATGCATTCGGTCACCCTTCGAATATGTGGTGAATCTCTAATGTATTGTTCAACGGCGGACGCTTTAGTCCTTGTTATCGCTACAGAGTGCATCACCGGCAAAAATACAAATCACGTTGAGTGGTGCAACAGATCAACATCCCGCCTGTACAAAAGAAAAGAGCTAAGAGCGATTCCTCATTCGAGCAGTGCTTCATTTCACTGGATTCTACTCGATGCAACAACAAACACCCATATCGAGAAAACGACCACCTGTGAATCATCCACGTGGACCAATCCAGTTATAAAGAAGACGAAAACATCGAAACGTCAGCCGAATAACCTTTTTATTTTTCATCAACCTCGTGCTGGTCTAATAGTCGAAGAAGCTGCTGCTTTAGCCTTTATCAAAAAAACTGAATCCTACCTCCGGTTACATACAAATTTCAATTCTTCTCTTCGAAAGAGCACCGAAAATTATTCAGTTTTGCTCCGAAGGATTTTCAAGCATTCAATAGCGTTTAATTCTTTGGTATTGTCGTTAAGGTGGAAATGGGATTTCCAACTTATTTGCTAATCAAGCAGCTCTCAAACCGTTTATGCACCTGCACTAATGTGAAACGAAATACAGAGCCTTAACACTACTACAAATCAAAAAGAGTAAAAAATTCAATGACTTCATAGGATAATAGTGCCATAGGCTGGGATTTTTCTTTAAGAGTCAGGACCTCGATCTAAAGAGTTGGGCCAGTACTCGAGCTGCAGATAAGCACTATATTTTAGTACACTTTTAATTGGACTGTGATCACTTTAAAAGACCTTAGAGGCAATATTTGCGCTATTAACAAATCTCGGAAGTATTCATCATTTCCAAGTTCACCTTTTATGGCGCTACCCACCTCAGTGATGATAAATGGTGATATTTTAGCCATTAAAACTGCGAAAGACAAAAAACGATGCTAAACAAGATTAATGAAAAAAGCAAAAAGAGTTTCCAGATGCGGTTTCGTTCATCGCTAATTTATGTTTCTTTGACCAAACACTATACCTCTTACACAACCGATGAAAGTGGTTCCCTTCCACTTTTAACGCATGAAAAACAACTGATCTCCTCATTGTTTTTAAGTACAAAAACTGCCATTGTACAGGAAAAGTACACCTACACTTTATGGTGGTAGTCATGTGCTTCCGGAGAAGGTTGTAGTGGGAAATGATAACCAGAATGAGAGAAAGTCGTCGACGTTACGGCCACACATGCCCAAATCCACAGCGTAGTGACATGAGCACCGCAAAGTGTGGGACCTGTGAAAGATTCATCGTTAAAATGAGAGAAATTACTACTACCTAGGAGTTGATAACACTACCGAGAAGTACTGGAGCCAGATTTGACAATGCATGTTCGATAGGATGGCAGTAGATGCTCGTGATGGCTAAAAGGTGACTTATAAATACTTCTTTACTGGTATAGTCACGAAGTATGAATGATAAAAAAACATGACTGCTGCTCTTATCTAACTCCTTCACTTCTAACAACTTCTCATTAAAAGCATGCTATTACTAAAGTTCTGCAAAAACAAAAACGAACTCTTTCTCGTTGGTGCCTCCAAAGAAGAAAAGTAGGCAAATGAGATGCGTGGTGAAATAGACAAAAAAGAAACTCACAAACTGGAGCCGTCCACTCATGATGGATTTTATGAATGTGTTTGTATATTTTTGGATGATGGAACAACCTATGTGTATAGTAAAAGCCAATTTCTTCAATCAGAGTACAAAAAAAAACTTGAGAGAGCACAGTAAGAATTCCTGGTAGCTTTTTCTCAAACGAGACACCTTCAAAGGTTTCAATTAGGATTAGATCATATTTTTAGTAAATTACGCGACAGTACCGTAAATGTACTCTTCAGATTTAAACCTAACCTGTCATTTTCATTGGATAATAGAATAAAGCGGTGGTGATCACTGCTGTAATGAATTGATTGAAGAGGACCAACTTGAGAGATTCAATATACTTCCAGAATGACGGCTGCAATTCGTGAACCTTATAAATTTTATAAAAAGCCCTATCTATTCGATTTCAAGCATCGTTAAATCATATTTCTTATTCACAGTTTTTCCCAGTTAATGTCCTTAACTCAACAGTTCATAAATATCGACAGAATTCCATCCATTTAAACAAGGTGATAAGGAGTTTACGACGTAATAGTCTGCTCTTTTTGTATAAAATCCTCTTAAGCAAGTCTTAGGTGAATCAACATCCTGATAAGCCCATACTTTTGATAGCAGGGCTTTTTAGCGCTAAAAAAGTAAACGGTAAAAAAGTAAGTCCTCTTTAGATAAATAAGTGTCCGCATGGCAACAGGTATGAAAAGAAGGATAAAGCTTTCGGCGTTGTTCAATCCCTGAGGGATGTGCCATGCATTCGACTTCATTAAGCATCGTCTGGATGTGATTGAATGCATATCTGGCCTTTGCAATGACTCGCGGTGGCCTACCGATCTATCTCTCCAGTGCTAATATCCTCGCAGACCAGTGTGGTACGAATTTGCCAACCCCGGAGAGATGGAAAGCTCGGTGGGCCATGGGTACGAGGGATCGATTCCATGCGTGCGTTGCAGGGCGCCACCGACCACTGCGCCACATGCGCACAGCGACAGACATGAAGTGCTGTAATATACGAAGGACAACTCCTGATTGTTAAATTTACAAAAGTCTTTATACCTGTAGATAACAACGAACTATTGAAAAATTTCGAAATTTGGAAAGGAAGCATTGTCTTCCACTTTGATCTCCACAGTGATTTATGACTTTTACCTTCTTATCTTGCTGAATTTTGAATGGTCTGCTCCATTTCATATCGAGCCAGTCGATCAAGATGAAAATTGAATTAATAAAGTAGAAGAAGGTATTCACAATTATGACGCCAGGAACCGCACTGAAACGGAACCGAATTTCCTAGAAGCGTAAAGTTCAAAAAGATATATGCCAAGAAAAAAAAGCGAGAATGACATCGACTTACAGAATAAGTAATTCATTGCCACCACAGGTATCATAGATCCAGCCGTATGCGCGCTCCATCACAGCAAATGCTGGCCGATTGATTACTTATCAGTTCACTAGTGACAATGGAATTTTTTTAACCAGTAGTATCGAGTTCCTCTCAGCTGTTCTCGATGACACGCCGTGCATATCAATACGGTTATCAAAACGTCATAATTTTAGATGTTCAAACTACAACGTGTAGCAGCTGATCAAAGTTGAGCAGTGGCCACCCATGATATAACATTTGTAATGAAGAACATGTGTTTCAGAAACATGCAGATGGGGAGATAACCGCAGGATTGCCTCGACCAAAATCCAAGATAAATACTTGATACATGATGCTTGAACGGCCCGTCGTCACTGGTTGTGCGGGTACCGACATAATTTCCATTTTTTCGGAGATTCGCTGGTTAAGCCATTGTGGCTCCCTGGAATCGCGAGATCAGCCTGCCCAAAGTCTGCCCCAGGTCTTTGCCACCACAGGCAGTCCCTTGCGGATCAGAGGGAGATTTGCCACTATGCGACTAATTTGATACCAGGACGGTGGTGGATCCTGGTATTGGTTTACTCTTAGCTAGGCTTCCTACGCCGGACTCCCCCAGCTTGGTGGGAGACCCTGCCAGGTGATGAATCCTCTTCCCCCCTCCCTGTACTGTACATCACAGCCCGACATCCAGGAACACCTCCCAGCCACGATGAGGCGGTAAACCGTAGGGAGGCAAGATAAATACCAGCACTAAAACCAGAAAGCAGTCGAAATTACGATGTTTACCCTTTATGTACTGCCTATTAATTTTTTTCTATAGCAGTGTTATGTGAAATACAACCCTAATAATATTGAGATATGAGTGAAACTGCAGCTTCAGTTTAACAGGGGTTCAATGCCAATTTGTACACCCCCCGATTATTCCGTTGACGGGTGATTGCTTATAACACCCAGTGAAAAAAAAAGGTTGAGGGAAACCAAAGCAGGGGTCTCGGTTGTGCAGTGGGTTCATGTGAGCCTCCGGAAACTAAAACCACGGGTTGGAAGCTCGTCTGGGGTTCCGCATTTCGTTCACATTTCAGTATCACTATGGTTGTATTTCCCGCAACAGTGAAAAAAAAATGGCAGGCACTAAGAGTTGGGCATCAAAACAAGATCATCAGACGTTGTAGAAAGCGCCCCGTTAATTTTTTTCTTAAATTGTAGCCCGTGTAGGGAAAAGGTTTAACAGTGAGCACGATAAAAATAAATCACAAAGCGTTTGCTACTGGTCGATGACAAAGGAATGTTCCATGCATACGACTGCATCAAACATCATTAGAGGTGGTCGAATACATAATCTGGCCTATGCAATGACTAGCGTTCGCGTAGCGCTATATCAGAACAGTGCTGCTATCCTCACTTTCTGGTTCCAATTTGCCGACTTCGGAAGATGGAAGGCATGAGTCAAAGGCGCTGGATCGAAGAGTCAAGCAAGTGTGCACCCACCCCAAGGTACTTCTAACCGCTACAAGTGTCTCGTATACATATATATATATATATATATATATATATATATATATATGTAGACGTGATATTGTGATATTGTGATACTGATCACCACGAGCACGCTGCGGTTCGATCACTCGCATGGCTCAACAAGTCCTTGCGGGGTCGGGAAATTGGTACCGAACTTGTACGTAAAAAATCACGCTCTGCAATCCAATGGGAACGCTTTAGCCCGTCTATCTCAGGACTCCAGGGAGAATCAACTCGACCAGCATTAAAAGACAAGGAAAATCCTTAAGCAGCAGCCGAATCCAGAAGTACAAAGTTGGAAAACTTTCGTGGATGATAGATATGAGGAAACAAATCGAATGTGGGAATTCCTGGGAATCGCAGGATAGATGTCGTATGAAATTAAAAAGTAAACGCACGTCAGTTTGTTATAACAGACTCAATTTAACAATTTTCCAATTTTTTTGTCCCAAAAAATTATAAGTGTTATATAGAGAGAACATTCTTCATAAAATGAAGAATGTTCTTTATCTCTTCACTCATCGACTTGAACTCTCTTTGCTCTGAATCTTTTGCACCGACCTCTTATCTGCATTAGTTGAGAAGCATTCTAAAAAATATTTCTCGGGCAATAACTCGCTTTTCATACTTTTTCCCTCTTCTTTACACTTACGACAAATTAAAAGACAACTTTACTTTTGAATAAAAACACGGTTAATTTTAACAACGATGCTCGTTAACATCGTGAATATTTGTGGAGATCTGAATAAATGCGACTATGGCTTCCAGAGATTTCCAGAGGGGACTACCCCTCTGAAGTAGAAGTGGGTGCGTAACTTGTGCAGTACACATAATAGAAAACCAAGCTGATAATTGTAATAGCACGAAAGATTCGTTTCCTGTGGACAGCGTGTAGTACAGTATTAAGGATAACCCTGCAATGCTGATGATTTCGCTGGGTTGGGTCACGCATGTCGACGAAACCAGACCCTAAATTGCTCAGTGCTCGGCAAATTGGTGTGAGGTTTCTCCGCGAGGACAAAAACACTAACTTGAAACATCGGTAACCCCGCAAATGAATCAATAAACCAAGTATGCATTCAAACACCTCTGGGAAGTTTAATAAAGCAGATTTCATGAAGGATTCCAAATATTGATCAATGTCGAAGGTTTTCTTTCTCGTACAATAGTGCGGCGCTTTTTGTTGCACCTCTCCTGTGACGTACCGCATTTCGATAAGAAGAGCTTAAAAGTGAGCACCAATTGTTAGGGAGAAACACTGACGAGATAGTGTTTTGTTGGTGGTCTAACGTGCACCTTGACCCTATCGACGAATTTTAGGATGTGCTATAGAGCTTTACATACGAAATGTGTGCCAGAATTCCGATTTTAGAGTGACCTTAATGTGCGGTGGCAGGCAACCCTTGTGGTCCAGGAACGATTAAGTTAAACGTCAGAAAAAAAAGTGCACAATGAATAGCCGTCAAAATGAAAGGAATCCTTTAAATCTTGTTTGAGCCTGGCGATAACGCTTTGGCAGCATAAAACGCTTAACGCATAACGTCTGACGGTCAAGTGCTCGTCAAGCCTGGACAACTCGGTCGCGACTGAAACACTGCACATTGTAAACAATACAGTGCAGGTGTTTTTTTTCAAAAGCCAATACTTCTCTGACAGCTCGAATACTTGAGGATTTCAGAATTTGACTGACCTACAGAAGAGGCTTTTCTATCACCTAAAAATATACATGGTCCTTTTTACTGTCCCAAAGTCATTCATAATTTATGGTTTTCTAGAACTCCCTGTAGCTTTTTTCGATAAGAAGAGGAATTAAAGAATGGGAAACATAGCAGATTAATAAAGTTTACTTCGATTTATCGAAAGGTACACAGTCTTGAACATCGATCAGATTCTCACTGGAAGTGAAAATGTAGAAATGTATATATGGAGGCAATGTGGAATGGTCCGTGCTTTTTGTTAGAGAATATGAAGAAAGTGAGAGCAAAAAATAAGGTGGAGCTGTTCATGATTTCCTAACAATGAATTGTCTCATAATCACTAGATCTTCGATAGCACTCAGCCAATGGATACCACAAGATTTTCGTTTCTGTGCTAAGAACTGGTAGATTTTCATGCATTAATCATTGCAGACATTGCGGAGGCAATTGTGGATTAAAAGGACGGCTATACAGAAAGATGCGTCGTAAGAATGGACATATGTGTTTACAATGTGAAAAGGATTTATCGAGCATCACTTTAAAATCAAAATTACTGGCGTGCAACAGTGAAGATTATTGGGGTGCCAGTCCTGCTCGCCTCACATTCTATTGCATTTTAATGAAACCTATTCCGCTTATTTTGGTGCGAAAGCACTTTTTTCTATTATATTTAGTCCAATTGACTTCCTTCTTGATGTAAACTAAAGCATGAAAGCACAAAGCTTTCGGCGTTGATCAACCTCTGAGGGATGCGCCATGTATTCGACTTCATTGAGCATCGTTAGAAGTGATTGAATGCATATCTGGCCTTTACAATGACTCATGGTGGCCTGCCGATGTATCACGCTAGTGCTGCTATCCTTCCAGACAAGTTTGGTACCAAATTGCTGGCCCCATAGCTATGGAAGGCTTGGTGAGCCACCGGTGCGGGGATCGACCCCACGTGTATACTGCAGGGCGCTTCCGACCGCTGCGCCACACTCGCCTTGATGTGAACTAGGACGAAAAATTAGGCCATTGCATTCTATGTAATGAAAAAAGACAGATTTCAAAGATTTATTGGAAAATCAACATCCATTTCGCCCGTAACACATCGTTTGACAGGAAAGAGAAGTGCAACAATACACTGCTAATGGAAGGTTAGGAACCACCGTAGCACATAGAGGTTCGCGTATATTGACAAATCCGTTGTATCATTTATAGGCAGAACCGTTTCCCTCATCTCCTGTGAAAGGGACGAGTACGCTTTCAAGTTACGAAACTTGCCCTCAATATGTGGCTAAACATAAAGGATTCTAGTGTACACCGCTAGCTATCTCTCTATAACTCAGATGCGACTCAGAATTAGTGATGACTTCTTAGACATAGACTTAGCTGCAATTACCTCGATAAGGAAAGCCATCCCTAAATCAATAAAAACTACGTAAAGCTTCTCCGAGAACTTAGTTCAGAGAAGTGTCCATCTCTTTCGCATGCATCGGGAGAACAGAGGTCTCCAAGCAGGTTATCCACCTAAATATGAAATAGGATAAAAGGTAGTAGAGCGCAATTTGAGCGCTTAAGTAGAAAGTTCACAGCTACGCTGTTATGATGGGCACAGTCTATTATGTAACTCTCTCCCACTTCCCGAAACGGTGCGCGTGGTCGAAGGAGCCGGGATCGATCCCCGTGCACCAGGCCCACCAGCCCTTCATCCACTCGAGGTCGGTGAGTTGGCACCAGACTTACCTGAGAGGATAGCACCACTGGCTCGATACATCGATAGACCACCGCAAGTCATTGTAGAGGCCAGATATGCATTCAATCACCTCCAATAATGCTTAATGAAATAGAATGCATGCCGCATCCCTTAGGGATTGATCAACGCCTAAAGCTTTATCCTTTATTCTCTCCCAACTCTTCGATATCACAAATTATTGAGAACCGCAAACACTGGGAGCCTTTCGTGAATACAAATTTGAGCACCACCTTCATAAGTTACTACATCATTCTCTCATGAGTAACAGGCAAGAACATGCGAAAATCCTCGCTGAAAAAACATCAAGTAGAAAGTCTACTTGCGTTGCGTTGGGAAAAGGAGTGCTTCTTCACTAACGTTAACTTTTCATTTCGTTCAAGAAAGCGACACCAATAGACAGGCGATGTGTTACAAGGCATTAACGTGATGTTACGACTGCGAAATATATTGAGAACGTTATCAGTAGATGCCGTCGTTTTTTCTTGATTGTTATATTTGTGTTGGTTAGTTCGTGTGGTAGTTGGTTCGTTACGTTCGGCCTGCCACGCGGGACTTTTTTAGGTGCCTCAAACAATAATCTCAAATTCGTGTAATTAAACCTTCGATGTCAATAGCAGTAATGAAGATATAATAGCACCAAAACAATGCAAGCGACTAGACGAAAACGGTGGTGAATGAGCGAAGGCAATATGAAGAGCGAGAGGGAAACTTGAGGAAAGAGAGCAGCTCTGCCATAGGTCGGCGACGTAATACGGTGTGCTAGTGTAATGTGAAATAACAATGGTATAGGACCTTGACATATTAGAACAGGCCCGTAGGGTTATAGTAACGTTAGCTTATAGTAATAGTGCGATTAGTTTAGCCTATTAAAGCTAAATGTAAGTCTGTGACAACATTGCAACAAGGTTAACTATTAAAGAGTATATGTAAGCTCGTACTATATATGTAAGCTCGTGACTATTTACATTACCTATGATGACTGGGCGCGTGTGGCGTAGTCGTCGGAGGAGCCCTGCAATGCACACATGGGATCGATCCCTGCGCCGGTGGCTCACCAAGCCTTCCATCCCCTCCGGGCTCGGCATATTGGTACCAGACTTTTTTCATTTTTTTATTTGTTTATATAGACGGTGTCCGGAACCCGACACTTCTTCGTTTGATTCGTCGTCTAGCATCCGTCATCCATGTTAATTTCAGTTCCATCTTTCTTTATGAGCTAATTTTTACTTTTTCCATTACCGTGATTGCCGTCAGTGTGGTCGAGATGCACTGTTGTCACCAGACTTTCGGTTGCCAAGAGCTAACTTATCGCCTATGTCGGTTTATATCGCTCCATTTCGACAGAAATACAAGATTGACGCCGTCCTCGCTACCACCACATGCACATCACTCTGTTCCCTCCAATCAACATGGTACATTTTAGCACTTCGTGAATGAATTAGTTATTGGTAGTATGGAATTTGGAGCACGCTGCTCTCTACAAGGATCCTGTTTAAGGTACGAATCATCATGCGATCACCATTCCCTCACGATTAACGTTCTCGCTTACCTGACTAACTTGTGGATCACCAAGCACCTGTCTGCCACCAATAGGAAATGAAGGCTGAGTTCCACAAGTTAGTGGTCCCATTTACTTAATAAGGATTTCTCAGCCGAGTTTCCTAACATACCAAACTTTAAGCCCGTCGACTTGTCTGTGGAGTAGTCTAAAAACACGCAAATGTACTTCATGCCTTATGTGGGCTTGGAGGTTGCATCCAGAGGATTAGCCACTGGTGGTCTCCTATGGATGATACGATAGCTTAGATATTTGGTTTCCTATTACGAGATGAATTAAGAGTGTCTGTAATTAAATTGTCACTTTGTGTCAATCAGCACAACTACGAGCAATCGAGCGTTGACAATGCAGACGATGGTGAGCAATTAAATCTGCTGGTTTGCGGTGCCCGTTATGCAAACCGAGCGTTCCACGGTGGTATCGTTATTGTATGCCTTCATAATCAAATGGAAAAAATACTAGATTGGTGAGAACCTCTTCCCAAGGGTGGCGAGCTGGTCACTTAGACGTATACAGTGAAGATCATGGCCAACCAATCACTATTCTACCTGTGGCTGTTACGAAATGTGGTGACCTAGTCGAGGTAACTAGCTGTTGCACCCAAATGTGAGCATGGTATAATAAGTGTCTCTGTTGTATTTGGTATACAGAGTGACTTCTTCTGTTATCTATCCACTGCAGGTTCGATTGATTCACTCATAAGGAAGGCTACTTTGGATCAAACGGCTCCTTTTAGTAAAGATAGAAAGTATAGACGACCAGCAATGGTGATTATTGGAGCTCAGGTAATATGTTAGTGCACTTTAAACACTTCTGCTAAGTAGACTAAAGATTAGCTGCTTTTTATGGATGTGGTTTAGGTGGATTTTTTTGTTATTAATCCTCACTGTTTCAAACACACTCCTTCTTTGCTCAGATTTATGTTGCTAAACATTTAAGTTTAGTACTCTCTTTAAACCACTCAATTTATGATAAACATGTAAACATTGTTGCAAAAAAATGCGTAGGTTCACTCCGTTTAGCTCGAGGTAGCTCGTAAGAATGCATGTCGGTGCAATGGTCAGCTTTGTCCGTGGTTCATCTTAGCCTTCCTTCCTTAGATGTACAGGTATTATCTATGATTTTTAAAAGGATTTGCTATGGAAAACCTGAATAAATATACCCTTCGACCTGGTATCGTCTTGGTATCGTCCTGGTAGCAAACCAATCGCGTGGTTCCAAATCTCCTTCTGATTCACAAGGGCGGCGCCTGCCTGTGGTGGTGACGAACTGGGGCGGACTCTGACCGGATTGACCTCGGGACTCCAGGGAACCCCCAGTGGCAAGACTACGAAAACTCCAGGAATGGAGATTATGCTAGGGCCCGCACAACCAGTGGAGTCGGGCCGCCTAAGTATCCAGATTGGAAAACATGCCCTTTATCTTTGTCTTTGTTTATCTTTGTGTCACTGTCGATAGGACGTAAGGGTGTTTTTAAAAACATTGATGAGCACACAAATATCAGGAAAAAAATAGCTAAATATATTCAAATCGCTACAAGGGGAAGCGATCCGTTTGAAGAACTCTCTTCGATATGCCCACTGAAGACTGGGGCGTGCCAGACATTTGCATTGAGAAGGCTGCCGAGGTTCAATTTCTTAAGTCTCAAACAAAATGGTGACTACTCTTTGTAGACTTTGGCAGGAGACTGCTCATGCACAAGAAGGTTTCAAGAGATAGGGATTAAATACAACTATATATCAGAGTGTTTTAATGGTGTTTAATGCTTTATAAACAACAAAGAGGCTGGGTAAAATTTCTGATCCCATATCACCAGCTGTACAAAGAAATCCATCTTTATTACAAGCATTTGCGGTAAAAACCATTCTAGTACTGTAAGGAAATTATGGCATATTTTATTTCCTTGGTAGAGTTGTTTCTCCTTCTTTTCGCGTTTAGCAGTTTAACCGGGCTAGTGGCCAGAAGTTAAACACCAAAAAGTGAAATGTATGACTTAGAAAAAGTAGCAGAAATTTTTTTGTTTGTTGCTCGCAGTGGTTAGTATTTCTTAGATGTGATGTATCCTCCCAACGGTTTACCTCTTCATCGTGGGAGGTGTTCCTGTGTGTCGGGCCGCGATGTAAAGGTGAGGATTCATACTCCCGGCAGGGTCTCCAACAGGGTCCACCACCGTCCTGGTATGAACTAGTCGCATGGTAGGAAATTTTCTTCCGACCCACAAGGGCGGAGGCTGCCTGAGTGGTGACCACCTGGGGCAGACTATGGCAAAGCGGACCACGGGATTCCAGGGAAGTACAATGGCTAAGCTAGCAAAACTCCGAAAAAATGGACATTATGCTGAGGCGCGGACAAACATTGAGGACGGGCCGTCCGAGTATCCAATTAAGTAAGAAGTGATGCATATAATGTAAATGAAATTCTGTTAAGAAGCAAACGGGCAACTGAAAATGATTAATGATTAAGGATAGTAATCGTAACTAGGCTCTGTTTCCGCTGCCTGATTCTCGTATGCGACCTTTGCAGAATAGCTACTACCTGGATTCCTCGAAAGACGACAAGTGAGGTTGTGTTGCTGTTGTGTTCGTCAATGCATTTAGACACTAGGAAAGAATTGGAGTAAATTGTTTATTTTGTATCGAATGACAATTGAACGGAACAAGATATAGAGAACAATTTATTTATTAAAACAGATGCTGATTGCCAAAACTAAGGATTTCGCAAAGTACATACATTTCGATAGAATGCTTGAATGGCAAGGAATAGTGCAATTCTTTAGAAGGAAATTGGAACGTACCCTAGGAGGAGCAAATGATGTAGAGGTAGATGGCGAGTGTGGAATTATAATTGTGAATCAAATGTGATTGTAAAAGATAGGCCCAAACTTTCAGTTGGGTGTTTATTAACCGTTTTAGCACTTTATATCCACAGTCTTACTAAACTAGCCATGGTTAGCGAATCCCAGATGAAGCTGTCACTTGCTCATTTGATCTGTTTCCGTTTTGTTTCTGTTATTTTCTAGCTACTAAGCCATGGTAATTCGTGACTGTTTTTGAGGCAGAAAGTAATTCCAGACTTAAACACATTCGTCGTATGAACAGATGAAGAGTGTAAGTTCTTATCTCTACTATGTCTATTTTAAGGTCAAGAACTTATTTCGTTTAGTCGAAAATTGAAGGTCTTTTCTATTCGCTAACAATAACGACACAGGCGAGTTTTCTGTTCCACTTATAAACTTTCTGCCTCTCATCAACTTTCTGCTGAGTCTAGGCAGTGGACAAATAGATAAGGTGGGGTAATGGAATCTCTGTAACAAGTCTTTTGTTCAACTTTTTTATTATATAACGAAGGTAAATGTAATCGGTGTAACGGTTAGTTAGCGGCGGTTACTAGCGGTTCGGTTTGTGTAGAATATTAGCCACGCGGGTCTTTTAGCTGTTGTGTTGATCTACCAACCTCAAACTTGGGTAATTAAACCTTTAATACACAAATATAACATTAATAACATAATAGTAACGATGGAGAAGTAATGGTAGAGGAATGACGTCAGTTAAAGCTATGAGGTGCGAAGGCTAGTAGTGAAGTGAGGCTAACAACGAGATAATGGCATTCAAATATTATTATACCATTAATAAGTAATTAACACAATTACATTAATAGTAATAATGAACAATTACTAAGAAGTAACCGTTGGTTAGCCGTGAGCGACGCCGCGTCGCGTCTATCCGCGACCAGCGCGGCGGCTGAGGGAGACAGTATGCTGGGGGGCTGAGAAAGGAGACTGTACGCTGAGACGGAGAGGGAGACGGTATGCTGAGGTGGAGAGGGTTACAGACGGGCCGTATTTTCGGCTGAGCTAAGATTTCAACATTATAACGATGAGGTGCATTTTAGTGGATCAATGAGGACAGTAAGTGATGAGTCATCTACGGAACATAGTCAGGCGGCTGGTCGTCGATAACGCTATGTCAGCAACGTGAAGTTTGAGCATCTGTGGGTGCCACCATTGCCCTAAGAGTCAAGGGCCAATATGATAATGGCTGGAAACTGATAAGCCTATAGCGGCTTAACAGAATACACAGCATAAGTTGGCCGCTCAGCGGCCTTGTACACATGGCGTACATTGCGGGAGGAATGGTACATGCCACCGATGGCGTTGCAAACATAACGCATTTGCAAACACCCGCCACTACTGACATTGCACCGTAAACAAACTAAGAAACTAGATACAATAATCTTCTGATTACTGAAGGATGAATGTGAATGGATAAGAATGAGTGAGTATGACTGTGAATGAATTGTGGTGATTGAGAGTGACAATGAATGACGTTGTGAGGAGCGGATTATCCGCGCTACCGATCGGGGTGAGGTGAGTGATGGTATGTCTCCGCCGTCGAAGGCACCTGGCTTATATTGGCTGCGAGAGCCGCGTGCGTATGCAACCGGGGACAATCTGGATCGTCGATCCTGGACTGCAGTAGACTGTACCTAACTGCCTGAAATATCAACGTCATTGGCTTCGTTGTTTCGCAAGGAATTAGTAAACTGTTCCACTGTTACTCCCTCCTCCTTCGGATAAGCCATCGTTGGTGTTCTACTGGAGTCAAACCTGAATCGCTACTGTGCCTGAAACATTGAACATAATAGACCGAGTAGATTATAAAAGTTACATTACGGTGTTTGATGTGCGACTGTGAGGCGGCCATATATGGACATCAAATGTTATTGTATAGAAAGATAGAGAACTTTCCCAGAGAGAAGTTCTCTATAATCGGAAGCATTTTTTTCGAACTTTCAGTATAAAGGTTTCTAGATGGGATCTTCGTAAGTAAGAGAAATAAGAGGCGCTCTTATTACTACTCAATGTTTAAAAAGAGTTCAAGTATTGCCGCGATTTACGTGCTACCGTCACTTTTATCATTAGTGTTAGGAATGCTCACGAATTAGAGAGTGCATTGTCTACCGAGCAAATGAACAGTTTTTATGGTAGAGGAACACCTGGATTTGAAGTAGGTCCTTTTTTCGTAACACAATCAAAGAAATCTTTGTTCTCTCCATTTTCAATAAGAATTACAACAGTAGGGTCTGCATAAGATTCGCTAATGACAAGTGTCCGTCACTACGATAGAGACGAAGTTCATGACCAGATTTGGATTAGTTGATAGTCTCATAGAGTTCATCTGCCATCGTCTCAATGATGTCTGAACGACATTTTCGGGAACACGGAACGATCACTGATTGCTGTAAGACGCGGAACACCGTTCTCGTAACACGGAAAAATTTTGTTGAATCACAATAGTGCCATCGTTCTGCTGCAATCACGATGTACATCTATCACAAACTGAAACCACATGTTATCTTCAAAGGCCGGCCTAAATATTGTCTTATTCGCATGAATCTTATCGGATTTTTTTGCGTTAAACGTTGTTCCTGTGGATGTATTAGAGTGGTCAGAAGTGCCATGCCATCCACAGTCGTCATTTGTTTGGCCCTAATTCTTGGATTAATCAATCTCACTATCTATGATGTTGTAGAAATGACAGAAGATTTGCTTGATAGAATGGAAATATCGGATTGATACATGGATAATACTCAATGGGTCGTACTCAGTCGCATGAATGTGAGTGATACGAATAGAGTTGGAATTGGTCAACGCCGAACGGCATTGTTATCTAATGGGAAGCCAAAAACGATAAGCTATTCAAAAGAAAAAACCGTTTAAGTGAAATAGACAGTTTCTCTAGAAGTTGAGTAACCGCATTCTCTTTTTTTGCCGATGTGCTTTGTATTGAGTCCATTTGTAGCATCCTAGAGCCGAGTGATGTAAGAAAAAATCACGAATATATACCAATATATCTTATACAGTATAATCTTACTTGAAGAATTTTATCAACAGTAAGTTTCATCGTCACCAATAATTGTTGTCTTTCTTTGGGTTGTCCATTGTCCTCGATGTTGCTCTTCTTGGAATGTCTTTTCGATCCATCATATAATTATCTCGATCTTCAACAGATCACCAGTGGTATTACACGATGTACAATAGACATTCCCTGTGTATGAGCTTAAGTGTCTCATTATTTCGGCATCGGCGTCGAAACGAGACGGTGTTTGTGATCACTAGAGACTCGCCAAGGCAATTGACTCAGATCTTTGCGTTGTTCTAGACGAGGGTTCACTCGGTATCTCGAATAAACAGTATGCAGTACCTCGACTACGTGGAGTTTGCCAATAACAAGCATAGTATGGATGATGCGTAATCCACAAAAACAACACACCACGTGTACGTTTGGATCGAAGCCGGCCAATATTCGCGTTCGGATACGACTAAAAGGTCAGAAATCAGTCGAGAAAGTCCGTAAGAAATGATTGTCGCACACATAACCAAGAACATTACCAACAAGAACAAGTAAAAAATCACGCTGATACCTGGACTGTTTGTGAAGGCCAGCCGTTGAAGCTATCGAAATCCAGCAAACTTCGAAAAAAAAACAAAAAAAACAAAAACAAACAAAGAAAAAAAAACAAACACAACAAAACAAACAAAACTCGGATTCTTTGTAGACCCAACGTGCACTTAGCATCCCATTTGAATCAATTTAGCTAATAACATCGAAAGCACCAACAATTCTTATCAGACAAGTAATGAAATGCGCAGCTTGAGTTCGTTGCTTATGTACGTGCGTTATACCTAGTTTACTAACTGCAGCAGCGAATTTCCGCCCTGGAAGCTACTTAGTGGAGACGCTAGGTGAGGAAATGACGCAGCATCGTAAGGAGAATTTTCCCGCACAGTTCGAGCTGAAACAAATACTTCAACAAGTGTACAGCTCGATATAAAAAGCTGGCTAACATTTTTTATAACATCGGATTTCAAGACAATAAAGCTCTTTGTTAACTTACTTACTTGATATTAGAATGGCCCGTCCTCACTTGTGCGGGCCCCAGCATAATCTCCACTTTTCGGAGATTTGCTAGTTAAGCCATTCTGGTTCTCTGGAATCCCGAGGTCAGCCTGGCCAAACTCTGCCCTAGGTCTTCACCACCACAGGCAGTCGCAGCCCTTGTGGATCAGAAGCAGAATTACTACCATGGGCCTATGATACCAGGACGGTGGTGGATACTGGTACTGGTTTACTCTCAGCCAGGCTTCCTGATGAAAACGCCAGACTCCTTCTCAGCTTGGTAGAGCCTGTTGGGGGAGATGAATCCCCCTGCTGTACATCACAGCCCGACACCCAGGAACACCTCCCACCCACGATAAGGCGATAAACCGTTGGGAGGCTTTGTTAACAAGAATGAAAAAAAAGGAAATGAAGAATAGTCTCCGATGAAACGCGGTAAGCGGGAGATGCGACTCAATCTTCGTCACCACATGTACATTTGCCAGTGGAATGAATTCTTTCACCGATTTATGCGACTCTTGTGGCTACATTCTAACAAAGCAGGAGCCTCCTCTGCCTTCACTGAAACCGACATCTTTTTTCTCTTCATTCAGAGAAACCACCTACTTCGATTGTTCGATGCGCAGTGCTCCATTCTTCCCACCCTCTGGACGCAAACGACGTGCGAGCGTATCTAATTGCGTCACCTGTTTCAGTAATTTTGTAATGTTATGTTCTCAGTTTTACAAAGATACACCATTGTATGAGTATCGTCCAGTAACAAAATCAGAGGGTATGCCTCCGTCTTTAAAAATGACGCACGTTTGTTCGATTTCGGACAATGAACATCACCATGAATTTCAGGATATTCTCCTCCCACAAGTAATACTTTCCCATGTTCCTCAATAAAGCCATTGTTCGCGAACAATAGATTCGATATGGCGCTACGTAGGCATTCGGGTACGAAGGCTGCTCGAAAATCGGCACCAGCCTCCTATGGTGTGAAGAAGTGAAGAAGCCCCATCGCTATCCCCTGGAACCGTAGTCCTTCGGGAGATTCGTCGCTACCAGTAAACCCACACAAAGGAAAATGGAAATCGCTAGCTGTTAAAATTTTTCAAACTTCAGAATAAACCATGTTTTCTGCTTCAAATCAGTCACAGCCTCCCCTTAACGATTCTACATGGGAGATTGTTGCTAATGAGAAGATCATTAGGATATCGCAACGCAAGTATACATGGTGGATGTCCAACATGTTTGCAAGCAGTATACCTTTGCGAACATTATTGGTGCTCAAATATGGATGGAAATAAAACTCATAAAAACTGTCAAATATGTTGAGAAACCATCTACTGAATGCTAAGATCATTTTGTTGGATGGTGGGCAAGACTTTCTTCGTCACACACAGAAGTTAGAATTATTCCAAAAAAACACTGTCCTCAACATTTTGACGAACGTCGTTTTAACTAACAAACCAAGAACATATTACCATCAACAACACATGGAGGAACTATGTCTGGGTCACGAGGGACCGTATGCAATGGGCTCAACGCACATCTTGGACAGTGAAAAATTAGATGTTGGTGCAGAATGGTTATGGCACAAATCATCATGATATGTCTAATGTGTATGCAAAAAGTAACCTGAATACGACCGTAAACTGATGGAGTACGAGGACGAATAATTGTGCGTCAAAACCGCTCATCGAGTATTAAGCTACTCTTGTCAATCTTCCACATAACAAAAAACCTTGCCGATCTTTACCTGGTGTAAAACTGCGGACATCCTCACTAAGAATACCCGGTAACATAAGGACTGACTAAAATTCCAAAATTTACAGGTTCAGTAAAACAGTTTCTGGTAAGGTATCGTCATTTACACTCAAAAAACATTACTAAATCTGTTCTTCAACAATTAGTTCAAAGAAATAACCATTATCATATAGTGAAAGAAAAGCAGTTCACCTTGTGAACAAGGTTGACAGCGCATGCCATACTTGTTGCCCATGTCTCCAGTTCGGTATTTTCGAAAACCGAAGGAGACACAACGGCTGTCATTATTGAAACATATTTGTCCGCCTCACTAGGAACTGTAGAGATTTGGTTGCGCTAGGGACACCAAGCGGATAGCTATGGCAAAGCGCTAGGCAGAATATTGATACTTACTTGGATACTTGGGTGGCACGTCCTCACTGGCTGGCTCTGCGAAACCCAACATATTCTCCAATTTTTGGAGCCTTGCTGGTTTAACCACTGTGTTTCTGTGGAGTCCCGAGAACAGCCTGGCCAAAGTCTACCCCAGGTCGTTACCAACACAGGCGATCGCCGCATTTGTGGATCAGAGGGAGATTTGCCACCATGCGACTAGTTTGATGCCATGACGGTGGTGGATCCTGATATTGGTTTATTCTTACATGGGCTTCTTGATGGAAATGCCGCACTCCTTCTCAGCTTGGGAGGCTCTGCAGTGGGATAAATCCCTTGTACATCGCAGCCCGACAGTCAGGAACACCTCCCAGCCACGATTGGGAGGGGGCAGACATGTATGTACATTTATAAATGCAGTATTGATATAAATGGGCTTTAAGAAAGATAAGTGTTCACAAGTATTCACAATGTGTCATTTTTGCCTTCCAAGTACAGCTTCATATTCACAAACTTCTAGCTCTACGGTGTAAACTCTTGCTGTTACGATAACATTTTACAACTGCATATTTCCTATATTGACCGCAACCAGTTCCGACCTTTCGCTGCGCATGAAATCAGATGATGAAGCAGACATTTAAATGATCAGTCTTCCCTCTTCGTAAGGTCCTATAATATTCGTTTTATTGGTTTCGTTGTCTCGCGAAATCAATCGCCAAGGATAGAAGGTGTTGGGTTAACGTATGAGATTGGATGACAACTGAGCACCTGTTATCTTCTCACTTTATTGAGGTGTCAAATGAATGCGGAACATGACTTTCTTACGGAATCCTGGAATATTCGTGCCTGAGCGCTCCGAGGAATTAAGAGAAGGTGACAACACCTTCTTGCTGATCGGTCGCCATTACCAGGAAGAATTTTCACGGGTCACACCATTCCTTAATTCGCGGTCATGATAAGATGAGAAAAAATAGCTAAACGCATATCGTCCTCATGATCAGGTAACACTCCGTTCACTCGCACTTTAACAGGCCTTTCTCGAGAATAATCTTAGTCATTGAGACAGCGGTATACGGTAACGTACATTTTCATAATTTTATAGGACTGGTTAAAGCACTTGTTTGACTGACCAGTCGCCGCTGATCTCAGCAATCTCACCATCACGATCTAAACGAAGTTAAAATACGCATTTTTGCAGTAATGTTTACATGTTTATCTTACAACGAGTAGTTTGAAGGAAGTAGTAGACTAAGATGTTTAACTACAGAAATTTGCGTCGTGAATGAGTCTGTTTGAAGCAGTTGGGATTAATAAATACATATTTAATTTAAAAACATTGCCTAACAATCACATAATGAAAGGAGCTAGCCATTAGGGTTTTTTAGAGGAGGTGTTTGAAGTGCACTAACATTTAGCCTGGGTCCCAATAATCACCATTGCCTGTCGGCCATACTTTCTACCTTTACTAGGAGGAGCTGTTTAATTGAAAGTAGCCTGAACGAAATAATCGAACCTGCAATAGACACCTTACAGAAGAAATTACTCTATATAAGGCAAGCAACAGAGACAATAACTATACCATGTTCATATTTGGGTGCAACAGCTAATTACCTCAACTAGGTCACCGCATTTCAGAGCAGCCAGAAGCGGAATAGTGATTGCTTGGCCATTATCTCCACGGCATACGTTTAAGTGACCTGCTCGCCACCCTTGGGAAGAGGTTCTCACCAATCTGGCATTTTTCCATTTGATTATAGTAACGGTGAACTAAATAAATAATGAAAAAGTGCAACACTCCACCTACTTCATACGATGTTTAAGGCATACAATAACGACATCACCGTGCAACGCTCGGTTTGCATAACGGGCACCGCAAACCAGCAGATTTAATTGCTCACCATCGTCTGCATTGTCAACGCTCGATTCCTCGTAGTTGTGCTGATTGACACAAAGTGACAATTTAATTACAGACACTCTTAATTCATCTCGTAATAGGAAACCAAATTTCTAAGCTATCGTATCATCCGTAGGAGACCACCAGTGCCTAAGCCTCTGGTTGCCGCCTCCAAGCCCACATAAGGCATGAAGTACGATTTGCGTGTTTTTTGACACTCTACAGACAAGTCGACGGACTTGAAGTTTGGTACGTTGAGAAATTCGGCTGATAAAACCCTTATTAAATAAATGGAACTACTAATTTATAGAATTAAGCCTTCATTTTCCTATTGGTGACAGATGGGTGCTTGCTGGTGCACAAGTTAATCAAGCAAGCGAGACCATTCTTCGTGAAGGAATGGTGATCGCATGGTGAATTCCACCACGAACAGGATCCATATGGAGAACAACGTGATCTAAACACCGCAATACCAGTAACTAATGCATTCATGGAGTACTAAAATATACCACATTGACTGGATGGAACAGAGTGATATCCATGTAGTGGTGGCGAAGACGGGATCATTATTGCATTTTTGTTAGAATGACGCGATATACACCGACATAGGCGATAAGTTAGCCCCTGGCAACCGAAAGTCTGGTGACAACAGTGCATCTCGACCACAATGACGGCAATCACGGTAATGGAAAAGTAAAAAATTAGCTCATAAAGAAAGATGAAACTGAAATTGATATGGATGACGGAAGCTAGACGACGAATCAAACGAAAAAGTGTCGGAGTCCGGACACCATTTATATAAACAAATAAAAATGACAAAATTAACGAGATATTACAAGCCCTGGATACAGAGTTTAATGCTCAAGAAAGCGGTCTCACTGCTACCTCAACTTGCTTCTATTTGTAAAGGTGGAGTAACCTATATGAAGGTGTGTTATGACCGTAATAATGTAAGAATTGAGAATTTAACTTCTATGTCGTCGTAGTAGTGCCCCAAATCCAAAGATATACTAGGTAGAAAACAAAGAAACTCGTAAAATCTTGTTTTTTTGAAACAACACAAAGTATTCAGATCGGATATTTGCTGCCAGAAGCGTGAATTAACAAAGTGTTAAAGAATAGAAGAATGACGTGCTCAGCGTTAATTTATCTCTCGGCGATATCCCGTGCATTCTAGTCCCTTTAAGATCGTAGAATGAAATGCATAATCGAGGGTGCCTAATGATACCTAGTCGATATTTTCTATCCTCTTCGGCTGGTTTGGTACTTTATGACGTGTTTTCCTAGACTATAGCGTGGGAAGTGATCCACGACCATCTGCATAATATACAGGGAAAAAACAAACCATAGAACCTTCCTAGTATTTCTGTGGAGTGATTGTTTGGTTGAATCAAAGAAAAGCACACTTATCTAGTGCACCAAATACATTTGTCCCGCGTTGTGCTAAGGCCGATGAGCACGCCTCCATTGTAGTTTCAAACAAAATCTGGACGAAACATCATCGAATTCGGTCTTGAGTCGACCATGAACTTCAAATCCCAACTAGTTCCAGTCACGCAACTGCTGCTTAGATTATATGTCTTCGGAATATCATATAATCATATAAATCAATGGTAAGCATAGTTAACATAGTTCGAAGCAGAAAGAAGATTTCTTTCTGTGATTAGAGATATTAATCCACGTGATAAATATGCTCATAGCCTCAACTACACTTAAATAACTTTACAGTTATAACAAATTTTCAAGAGTATCACACCATTCAGTAATATTTCTGAACCAAACTAGTGCCAAAATTAAACAACGAGCAAGACGTTAAACCTGTTTAGAAAATTAACTAGGAATTTCCTAGAATAATTAGCACCATTACTTTAGCGTTCAAAGTAATTTATTCCCTTTCTTATCCATAGGGTTGAATGTATAAATGCATCTGCTTTGTAAAATTGTGCAAGCTCACAAACGAACGGAAATCCCGGGACCTGGAGCTTTGATGCAAAGCAGTGCTTTAGGATCGACATTGTTTCCGATAAGTCGATGAAAAAGCCGCCTGACCAACACAAGCATTCGACTGAGATTTCGCCAGATGTTGACCCTTGATGTTGAATCGTATCCTACACCAATGATCTCATCTACTTCAACGGTGCGAACCTTAAGTAATTGTAATCGTCGAGACGAGATTTAGCAAAAGAAGCTAACCCGCTAAGGAACTGGCTTGTGAGATAAAAAAGTAACTTAGCAGATCTTAAACTTTTTGCAGCTCATCAACTAACGCCACAAGAGTTGCAGTCGAACCAGGCAGGAATGACGACGCTGGTTTGTTTTGAATATTCTGAAAATGTGTTAAATCCCACACCAGCAATGATTTTTCAATCTTAAAGGGAAATCCAGCTTCTTGCTCTGCTTATTCCTCTGAGCTTCTCGTTGCTATTTTTGGATTTTTTTCCATCTCTTTTGCGAACCGGAATTTTTCCTAAAACATTTAAGATTTGCGAAGGATTCTGCAGAGTCCACACGGATATCACTCTAATGGTGATGTGGAAACAATATTAAAGCTTATTAATGACAACAACGACAATGAGTAAGTGGATCTACAACTTGCAGGGATTTTAAGGTCTACAACCAAATCCCATTATTTCTTCGAAAACCAGTGTAACAACACTCATCCAGCATTATATTTTAGGAAGAACAATGATAATGAACCTCATCCTCATTCAATTTCGTTGCTCATTGCTATTTGTTGTTGCAGCTTCACTGGAGTCACATGTTGTGACCGCGCAACCCGATGACGATTTCAAATCCTTTAAAAGCAAACATTCACTTAGTGTAAATCGTTATTCGTTAATTTTACAGAAACAAAACTCACCTTGGATTTTTTCCCGTCTTCTGCAACTATGTCTTTTTCGAGTGGACAAGCGCGATGAAGTGCCAGGCCAGCTGAACTCGGCCGCTCTCACTTCAGGCGTCTAAAATGCCTCATTTTGCAAGATTCAAACTCAATAACTAACTGGTCACTAAGCACAACGATCAAACGCTACTTCTTTTCCTAAAGTGTCAGACATTGAAAATCAGACAGAACTGCACTTTCCTTTAATACAATTCATACACCATTACACCAATCTGCACCCGACATCGGCTGGGATGAGATTTCAACTGAGTAGATTGTGAACAGTTAAGGAGAAAACCACGAGAATGGGAAACCACACTAACCAAATAACTGCTTAATGATAATAAAGGATAAAGGGCAAAGCTCTCGGCGTTGATCATTCCCTCAGGGATGCGCCATGCATTCGACTTCATTAAGCATCGTTTGGAGGTGATTGAATGCGTATGTTGCCTTTCCTCGATGACTCGCGATGGCCTACCGATGTATCGAGCCAGTGCCGCTATCCTCTCAGAGAAGTCTGGTACAATCTGCCGACCCCGGATGGATGGGTGGACCATGGGCGCTGGGATCGATTCCACGTGTGGGTCGCTGTGGTGCCTCCAACCACTGCGCTGCACGCGCCCAACAACTTAACGATAGGAAGATGTAATTGTAGGTTTGTATTGCACTATTATTGACTCATTGAGTGACGGAGATAGGTGTACCTTTGGAAACAGTACCGTCCATGAGGTCCGATGATGAAGCGAACTAGCAAGGTTTTGAGAGAGCCAACGGAAATGGGAACTCGACATTCCCGCGCCCATTATTGACATTCGTTTTGATTGAACACTTGACCACAGGTGCGGTATATCTTGATCTGCTTCTCGACAGCCATAAAAAGCAAATTATTTAAGATTATTCTATAGAAGATCCCCAATACCTAAATGAAAAGTGTAAATGCTATTCGGGGATGTAAATTGGTACCGGCTTTCTTGTTTGCTTCATCTTCACGATTTTTTTTTATACTCCTTTTTATGTTTTACCGAGATGTGCATGCAGCACAGGTGTTCCGCAGTACACCTTGATTATTCTGCAGCCACAGCTTATCAAGCTTTCCATCCTTTCGGAATCCACAAATTAGTACCAGACCTGTTACGGAGGATAGTGGTACTGATCTGACAGAGCAGTAGGCCACCGCAAGTCATTGTATAGGTCATACATGCATTCAGTCACCTCTAACTATACGTGATGAAGGCGAATGCGAGCACATGGCGCATCCATCTGGGAATGATCAACGCTGAAAGCTATATGCTTTATGCATTATCCTATTGCTGAAGGTATAGGTTGCTGCCACGGATCTCCCTCACATGAGGGATTTCGAACCGGTTAGTAGCGAAGCTACGTGGCGCGTCCCCATGTGGCGGATAGGGCGTTAACCGCGGACAAAAAGCGACCTTTGCTTCCGTGAAACGCAGGTGGACCCAGGAGACAAACTCCCTGTTTCTGCTGCACCGATTTGGCACATACCTTCTGTATTTGCTAGGCTCTTTCATCCATGCGTGCGTGGGTGCGTTTTTTGCTTATACGGATTGCATTCTACGAGTCAATTCGGCCAAAAGCCTGTAATCAAGTGACAGGGAACTATATGGGAGGTGGTCAGGAGTCGCTTCCAACAAATAAGCTCCATGTCCACTCTGGGAGAGCTTGGCAAACAACCCGTGAGTATACTCAGCCCCCACGTTCAGAGCCCAGCAAGCTATACGTGGGAATCAAAATGCGAAACACAGTAAAAAAAACTGGCCTCATTCCCCTGACCCCGAAAGAGCCCCCAATTTCGCAGCGTTGGGATAGGACGAGTACTGAGAGGCTGCTAAAAATCTCAGGGCCGATGGAAGCTGCCTAGATTACAAAGAACTAAGGTGACGATTTGTACCTACAATGCACGTACATTTGCATCCCAGGCCTCGATAGAAAACTTGCTCATGCAAGCAAGAAGCATAAGGTACGACGTCATCGGCCTGGCCGAGACAAGACGACACCACCCATTTAAACACCGTCTATGACACCGGGGAGAAGAACTGTT
Source organism: Angiostrongylus vasorum (assembly GCA_018806985.1). NCBI lineage: Eukaryota > Metazoa > Nematoda > Chromadorea > Rhabditida > Metastrongylidae > Angiostrongylus > Angiostrongylus vasorum. The sequence continues at coordinate 1,263,658 of JADANN010000409.1, forward strand.
TCTCGGAACATGCGGCAGTAGAGGAGTCGGCAGCGACAGCGTCCTGGTCAACACGAGATTGTCCATGAACATCGATTCGTTCGAACAACTTAGAACCCGAATCGGACGTTTACGATTAAAAAGATGTAGATCAATACCGGCTTTGACAATCTTCGTCGTTTAAGCGCCGACATCAAACTATGACGAAGAAGTCGTAGCGTTCTATATGGACTTGGAGAAGTACTACAGAGAAGACGATACAATCTTCAAGGTCACCATTGGAGATTTCAACGCCAAGACTGGACCAAGAAGAAGATCTGAAGAACGTCACATTGGAACCCACGGATTAGAATGGAACGAAAAGGGTGAAGCGGCTGTCTGGATTTATCGTGACGACCAAGACCAACCATGGTAACTCGCAATTCCAGAAGCCCCATCCTTAACGGTGGACGTGGGAGTCTCCCAGTGGAGAGTACAGTAACGAAATAGACCACATAATAAATAGAAGGTTTTGCCTAACCGATGTCGCTGTTATCCCAAAAATTCTACGCGGGATCAGACCACCGTCACCATCGTGCAAGATTCTATTTCTCGCGGAAAGGAGAAAAACCCGCTAAATTCAAAAACCGAAGTCCCAGAACCACCGTGAACTGGGACTAATTCAATTCATTAGTCGGCTGCTGGGAAGATGCCGTTATCGATAACATTGATGAAGAATACGATCGGCTCATTCAACATGTTCACGTTAGCGCTATGAAAGCTGAGAGTTCGGAAGTCACCAAGAAACGTCTGTCTCTAGAAACACTCGAGCTGATACGCCAGCGTGGAATCGCACGAGCTACAGGCAACCGCGAATTAACGTTCGAACTTGCGAAATAGTGCAGACAGGCGATAAAAGAAGATCTTAAAGAGAGAAGAGCAGCAGTAATGGTCGAAGCTGCAGAGGCTGGGAAAAGCATTCGCAAAGCCCACCGAAGCTTCGCAAATTATAAGACTAAGATGATTGCACTCCAATGCCCAGACGGAACAGTTACAGCGTCCAGAAAGGCAATGGAGAAAATCATTCACGAATACTACTCAGATCTCTTCGATAGCCACGCCCACCTCCCTTAATATGAAATAAAGGAGGATGGATATGTTGCACCATCGGTTCTCCATTCCGAAATCCGACATGCCATTTTGTTGGTGAAAAATCCAACAGCACCAGGTCCGGACAGAATATGACCAGAACACCTGAAGAACCTTCCGCCAGTCCTCGTAAACACACTGGCTCGGCTCTTCACACGTTACCTGTCTGAGTGCAAGGTCCCTGCTCAGTGGAAGACCAGCAAGACCGTGTTATTGTCCAAGAAGGGTGACCTACACGATATCGGCAACTATCCCCTCAATCTGCTTGCTGTCTGTCGTCCACAAACTTTTCACTCGAGTCATTCTAAACAGGATTGACAGAATACTGGACGAATGACAGCCATGTGAGCAAGCAGGGTTTCGAAAAGGATTTATTATGATGGACCACATCCACACGATAACAAGACTCATTGAAGTATCGCGAGAGTACAAAAGACCGCTTTGTCTCACTTTCATCGATTTGAAGAAGGCCTTTGACTCAACTGAGATTGAGCTGTAAAAATATTTCACAACCAACTCACCATTCTACAACGGTATTAACATTGACATCAAAAGAGGAGTTAGGCAAGGCGATACCATCTGGCCAAAATTATTTACCGCTACTCTCGAGAACGTCATTCGAGCACTGGATTGCGATAACATGGGAGTGAAATCAATGGTCGGCAGTTACACCATCTTCGCTTTGCTGATGACATCGTCCTTATAACACCAAACATTAGTCAAGCGGAACGAATGCTGGCCGACTTTGATAAAGCCTGTGGAAAGATTGGTCTTCGACTAAATCTAACAAAAACGATGTTCACGAGGAACGGATTGGTTTCGTACGCCCCATTCACGCTCAGCGGAACGAATATCTCCGAATGCTCCAGTTATGTATATCTAGGTCGGGAAATCAACATGTTGAACGACTTAGCTCCGGAGTTGAGCAGAGGGAAACGAGCGGCTTGGGGAGCTTTCAAGAGCATCGAGGATGTAGTGAAGAGAAGAAAGAACACCCGACTCCGTGCCCACCTTTTCGACTCAACGGTACCTCCTGCCCTAACGTATGCGTCAGAAACCTGGTCACTGCATAAGCAGGATGAAAGATCACTCAACGTTATCTAACGCGCAGTCGAAAGTGGAGGCTAGGAGTACCCCGTTTCACACAACTAAGGGATGGGATGCGAAGCTCCGACCTGCGTCGACGACCAAATATCAAAGATGCCGTTCGGAATGCCAAACAGTCGAAGATAAGGTGGGTCGGACACGCAGTGCGCATGAATGACAACCGATGGACAGGAGCCATTGCTTACTGGATTCCTCGGGATGTTCTTCACGAAGAGCCTAGGAGAAAGATATGATGCTCGACGAGTCCCTAGAGCGAGCAGAACCCACTGGGCTACTCTTGCACGCGACAGGGAAAAATGGAAGATTTACTGGGGCCCGTTTGAGTCACTTGGCGATCACCGGGACTACAGGTGATACGGGTAATAGGTTGCTGATAACTGGCTGATAATATTTTTTCTCGTAAACTCTGTAACCAGTAGTACTTCACAATACGGTTAAAAGTGTAGATCTAATGGTCCACGCTAATAGTGGCACATTTTCACGGATTTTTCCGTTTCTCCTCTACTTACTGGTTGCATTTCATGGACTCCTTTGTAAAATAGTCCATCAATAATTTGCCGTGAAGGTGCATTATGTGCTCTACCGTGTGAGAGAGGCGCTCAAATGCGGCCCCAAAAAACTCGTCCTTTAACCTAGGTGGACCCAACGACGGTTTTTGTCTCTGATTAAGCAGGCATAACGGCATTGATGCGGATGTGGTTTGCGCCTTGTTAGTCGACTCAACCAAAATGCTATAGTCAAGTGAATAGGAATTCCAAAGGAGGCAACTCCGGGAAGCTTCGAACACAACTTCAAGAGATGCTAACATGCTTTCCGTAAAGATACGCAGCTATTCGTAGCATACCTTTTAATAATAAAGACCTTTTCGGAAACTCTTCCTTGCCAGCAGAAAATAGAGGATCTCCTAATGAATTGAGTACTCTAGGAACTCAAAGAGGAGCGGTATTTACTGGACAGTTCCTAACGCAAACGAATATGGTTCTTGTTTTCGACTGCTCAATACTCGTTGTCACTATATAAGTAACAGTGTAGCGCCTATTACACAGAAACCATTGTTTTTTTTTACTGTTGTGAAAAACTTCTATCAACTACTTTACCAAAATAAATAAACATGAGGTAAGATCGGAAGTGTAGGAACCACTGGTGCTGTTTATAACACGAAACAATGGGTTTCGGCTTCATTCTGTTATAATTTACAAGACAAATGTTATTTTCATAAAAAGCAATAAAAGTTGGTCCAAGAAGAACGAAGATAAGTTCAGCCCGGTATCATGGCACTTGCCATAAAAAGATTAAAGGTGTCGCAGCTTCGTTTATTTTTTCTCTCACATCTAGTGCATAAGACGGTGCATACAGAAGTGCGCTAAATCCCTCCAGCGACTTTCTGGAGCGAAATCGATTCGGTGGAGACGACTAGTATTTGTGCGATTCACCTACGGACGCTGTAGTAGTGTTGTGTCGATGCGAAGAAAAGTCAAGCTCGATAAGGAGTTGTTTCACTATTACAGTGAGGACAGAACAATCGGAAGAGTCTAGGAACATTTATTTCATGAACTATAACATAAACACATAATCGATTCTTAGTTGCAACAAACGCAGGACAATGAATAATCGGGAAACGACAACAGCTTTATAATGCTGCTGTCACGGGGGCAATGGATGAAAACCGGTTGCAGGTATTCTCAATAGGTCGCCTACGCATCTTAAAAATATTAGGTGACTACATTAAAGAGAGATCCTTTGCCACGACTAATTTAATCTACTTACTTACAATTCACTGGCCTACTCTTATACTCTTGCAAGGCACAGCAGTAGTCTTATGCAAGCTTTAAAAGCCGATAGAGAAAGGAAAGTAAAACAATAATTCTTAAACCGACCGTCATTTAACCTCGGTACTAATAATTAATACCCTTGGATTGTTAAGCTTACACGAGGCCGTTATATAAGTTTCACTTGGCCAGCGTTGCCACGTTTTCGTCTTCATCGGAGCCTATCATCCGACTCGATGATACACAGTTGTTCGTCTTCTCGATGTCGCGTCCTCGTGGTCAAAACGGAGAGTGTTTAAAAGTGTTACAAATCTCGTATCTGCCTATAAAAATAACAGTGAAGTATTAAGCCGGTCTTTCAAAAAACAGTATTAACAGGTTTCTAAAACTTTCTTTTCATTTTACATGACCCGTCATCACATCTACTGTTCGGATCCCAGCACTTCTTCCATTCGGTTCGTTTTCCTCGCGTCCATCATCCGCTAGGATCTCCAGACATTTCGCATGTTGCTTAAGGTGCTGCTTGAGGATTATGTCTTCGTTATGACCGACGTAGAGTGCTATTCGGGTAGATTCTGCATGAAATATCACAATATCTGGGATCACGCGTTCCCGCTTCCATAAGAAGAAAGCGTTGGAAGGGCGTCGAACTAGACATTTGCTTCCTAATCAACGGCATCAGTTACCACTGCACTTGACACTTGACACTCGAACGGCCCACCCTCACTGGTTGTGAGGGCCCCCAGCATAATCACCAGCTAGGCGCGAATCCCACCGCTGTACATCGCAGTCCGACACCCAGGAACACCTACCAGGCTCGATAAGGCGGCAAACCGTTGGGAGGTACCACTGCACCATACCTCGGAATTAGAAACTAGGACAACAAATCAGTTAGTAAATGTAACAGCAAAGTGACCAACTTTATACAAGTGTCCTAGGTCGTAGACTTCTCAAATTTTTAGCCAAATTCAAAAGTGTTGGTAATTGGTCGGCAAACAACACCATACATTGCGCGACAGTCCCTCATGTGCGGCACAAATTTCCAATCAGAAACCCATTGTTAAGCATAAATGCGATAAATCGGTTCATGACGTATGGAGTGTAAGCATCTTGCAGAAATAAATCACAAGAGGAACTCAGCTTTATCAATAGAAATAAACCAAATATTGACAGCAATGCGGTTGAAAGATTAACAATTGAAACATAGTGTGGTACAGAATATACGACACATACATTCAAGAAATGCAGCAAACTCACATCAGAAAAGGAAAACGTTAAGCTCAAAATCCCCAAAGGCTCTGTATTTAACGAAGGGGAAAAAAATGACGCACGACCAAAAAAATCAGTGCAGCGGCAGGTACTGCTTGCCTTCGCAATGACGCTCGGATGAGTTGAGCTGTTTCGTGCAGCGGACGAAAAATTGCGCGTTTTCGCTTGGACCAGCCACGAAATACAGAGGCAAAGGGTAATGGACTAAGGTACACATATACATCCTATAGACTTTAAACACAGCACTGATACATCCGAATATAGATGTTATAATGTACACCATCTTAACTGAGACAAGATGATCGGGAACTTAAAACCTTTCGAATATTCGTTTTACGCCTGAAGGTCGAATTCTCCTATTCTACAGCTATAAAGCGAATATTAGTTCACTAAATACATGTGTGATGCTACTAAATGTTGCTATAAGAGCCTCAGTGGCGCAATGAGTTACATGTGTGCTTCCAGCAAATGTTGCTGTATAGTAGTAATGATTAAATATCTGAAGGATAGGAAGATTTTATTCCACTCAGCCGGATTGACTTCGTTTTGGTGAAAAGTCCACGAAGACTCTTCGCACACCTAAATAACTCCACACAGATTGACTACCAGACATGTTGTGAAATGGTCATCATGTTGTTTATCCATTTATTTGGTCAGTTGTCTCGTTTTATTTGCATGCGAACCTATGGAAAGCTGTCGAAAAAATTCCCAGTTAACGCATAAATGAAGAACGATGCATTCCGCGCCCATCAATCTGTAATGGATGAGCCATGCAGAATCCACATTTGGTTAACATAATGACTTGCGGTGGCATATCTCTATATCAATTCAGGGTTTTTCATTCTCGCAGACAACTCTGGTATCAATTCGCCGACCATGGAGGGATGAAACGCTTGGTAAACACGACCGCGTGATCGAACCAGTGAATGAATTGGAGGACATTCCTAAGCATGGCGCCGGGCGCACTTGTCCCTTGTATTTCGAGCTACCTTTCGAATATTTGAGAAAGAAACATTTTCTTCTATCATAGTTAATCGAACACCTTGATTTCAATACTACATTGGCCTCTCAAAGCGGAAAATATCCAGAAATTCTTTTATCAAGTAAATCACTCTCTTAACCCGTTGTTTTCGTTGCTGCTAATCGTAGTTGTTCTTAAATCAACAAAAGCAAACTATTGATATCCTTTCCCTTCCCAATTGTCTCACTCAGCACTAGACTTATACTTAGCATTTTTGAGCGTTGGGTATGAGTAGAGCAGTGGTTATAGGTTCCTTGGAGTAGACAACTGGTCTTTGGTTCGATCCGGAGTCCCGTGCTCACCATGCGTTCGATCCCTTCGACGATAGTGAATCGACGTGACATACCTGGTAGAATGGCAGCACTAACATGACACATCGGTACCCTACCGCAAGTCATTGTACAGAGCAGATATACATTTAATCACCGCTAACGATTCGTGATGAAGTCGAATGCATGGGACAGCTCTTAGGGATTGATTAACGCCGAACGTTCTTATCATTCCTGTCCCATGTTCTACTGTCTGACGAAGCGTTTTAAGGTGAACATAAAGACCATTAGAAGAAAATTTGTGCAGAGCCATTCGGTATACCACACATTCGTAAAGTGGAAGTACATACCTGGGAATTGTTTAGTTTGTGCACTCGAATGCCAAAAAATATGGCTAGGCATCTGGAAGTGGAGAGCTAGATGAACACACAGACGACAATGGATACCGAAAAACAGGTGCAAAACTTTATAACACATTCAGTTGTGATAAAGAAAGTAAACAGCTACCTACTGACTACTTCCATAGTAATCAGGTGATGTTAACCTGCTTTCTTGGCTTGTAACATACTCAGGTGATAAGAGGCTATAATTATAAATGAAGGACAAAAAAGCACATGGAATCGGAGTGAAAACGAAAATGTTAAAACCCACATAGCACTTGCTGAAATGTACCCATAGTTACAACTTCCTGGTAGGTAATTTCGGTCTCCGGGTAGGTGAATCCGGCCAACGCACAGGTAATGTCAGAGAATGATATGAAATTGGGAAATATAAGGCTTAATAGAGATTGAATCTCAGTAGTAGTAACTCGTCAATCTTATCTTTCAAATCTTGCACGAGGATGTGCCTGACTCTTTCTCGGTGACGGTGTTCTTAAACAATTTTTTTCAGATGATTTTTAGACGTCAACAATTATCCCTAGCTTAGAGGATTTCTAAATTTCCGATATTGCTCTTCAAAAAGCACTTGGACTAGCAGAACAATAACTGTTAGACACAGGAAGCATATTTCTACTGCAAGGGGTGTGTAGCTTCCGGATGTTGACCGGTCATCCATATTCTCAGACACTACTGAAATCAAACATCCAAAATGAAATTCATGAGCACGGCTAATGCATCAATCACATCTATCTCTATGGTAAAAAAATAACCACGTTATACTTACTCGACCCACATTTGAAACAGCCTATGAATTTTCACATAATATAGATGTACCGATACCTATACCTGGATCCACCACCGTCCTGGTATCAAACTAGTCGCATTTCGGCAAACTTCACTATAATCCACAAGAGCTGCAACTGCCTGTGGTGGTGACAGCCTGGGCAGACTTTGGCCAGGTTCACCTCGGGAATTCAGAAACACAATGGCTAAACCAACAAAACTCCAAAAACTGGAGAATATGCTGGGGACCACATAACCATTGCGGACGGGGCCATCCAAGTATCATCCAAGTAAGTAAGTATAGATGTACTCATTCAAAATATACCGGAGTCGTACACATTTTTCTTACACAAATACCTTCTGGCTGAAAGGGAGAATCTTCATCCCTTCGGTAATGATTTGAAATCCATCGACAGTGTTTTACAGAATATGATGAAAAAAACTAGCCCGAAGGTCTTCAACGTCTCATTGGTCGAAAGAAAATGATGACGATGGTCATAACGATGAGTGACGCCAATTTCACTGACTTCGTGTTCCAAAAAGCGGTTGTTAAATTCTACGGATGATTGTTGGTATGCCCGATCAGTCATGAATGGTCAAAGATACATCAAGAAATAATTGACAAATGATGAAAAAATTCCAATCTTCTCTCTCTCACACAACCTCTGATACTTCACAGACGCCACGGAAAAACGACAAACACGGACTTTTTCTTCTGGATTTCAAAACAGGCAGCAGGCTATAAAACAGATGGAAAGCAACAATCAATGACTGAGTAAGCAAAGCTACCACCAGAGTTTTGCCGAACAGAATAAATAAAAAATTGTTAGTTAGCTAAAAGAGCATATCGGCAGGACCACCCATTTCTGATCATAATCTTCGTCCATTACGAAAAAGACTTCAATGTCATGGGTCGAAAGCAACGACGAAGGAGTACACACGTCATAATACGAGCAATCGTAACTGTACTACGAAAACACTCCACTTTTTCTCCACCGTCTCTTATCATCCATGAATGAGAAAACGCCCTATGTGGAGAACAATATCGAGATGGGAGTAGTACCTAAATTACCAAAAATTTTTAATTTTACATTTTTACATAACTCATCATCACATCTAGTGTGCGGATCCCAGCATTTCTCGCATTCGATTTGTTTTCTTCGCATTCATTGCCCACAAAGATCTCTGAACATTTTGCGCGTTGTTTCGGCCGTTACTTGAGGATTTCGTCTTTACGAACGTCGTAGAATGCTGATCGAATCGATTCTCCTTGCAATCCTGGAGATAGCCTGGCTAAAGTGCTCCCACGTGGATTGGAGGAGAGCATTTGGAAGGGGGTCGAACTAGCCCTTTTGCTTCCTGATTGATGGCACCACTAACCACTGCGCTTTCACCTCCCCATATTACTAAAAGTATCCAATAAAATTTCGTTTTTGGGCAATATCGGGTCGATTGATGGAGCGGTGTCATGACCAAAAACTCAATGAAACGGGAAAAAAGTAAGGCAGCAAATAGAACTTGAGAAATCAAATTAAGAATAGTTTCTGCTGGGATGGAAAATGAAGAGAGATGGACTCATCTTCGAGAGTTAACACCAAGTCTTTCGTATGATAAATATGATAAGCGATATTATGAGAGAACTTTTCAGAAGAGGACGAGTAACGCGTGCAACGTTTGACCTTTTGAAGCGGCTACAGACCAATCAAGAGGGTAAAAAAATTGTTCGATGCTATCAAACAACGCATGGACAGCCGTCAAAATAACTTCGACATAGCGCTTGAGTATTCAAAGTTGAGAAAAAATTGCTTGCTTTTAACTCAATCATCCAGACAAATTTAAATGCCACACTTGCCTCTTAAAGGAAACATCTTATACGGTACTATTGTAAAGGCACTAATTCAATCATCAAGCAAATGAGCCTTTTAGGACTTTCTATTCACTGTTATGATTACAAGACTCCCTAGAACCGACATAGCAAATCCATTTATATCATTGGATTGTTCGGGTAACTGCCTCAATTTCCCTAACTCAGCACCATTCATGACATGAACTTAGCGCTTAAAATCAACGTAGATAAACAACAACAACAATTAACTATGCAAGCAAATTTTTTCGAAACTAGTCGATTCGTACTCATAAATGAGCAAATGTCTCACCTTTCCGTCACCATGTAGAAATGTGCACTGCACATCTTCTCGTTACAAGAGAAGCTCTCCTGTTTCGCTGAACTGAAATGCTACGTTTACACACAATTAATTATGCAAGCATAATATCTAGTTGAAGCCTGACTCATTCACTTGTATGGACAAGCGTTTCAACTTCCTTGTTGCTTGACAACAACTCGTTGTGCTTCACTCTTACTCGCTGAATCACCTTCAAGCTTAACCGAAATTCTAATTTGAAGCACAATTAATTATGCAAGCAAACTAATTCGGTTCAACTTGTTTCATTCGTTTCTATGGAAGAGTGCATCTCCCTTTGACTCGGGGTTGATTCTTAGTCATGAGGTTTTCCACCGCCTGCTCTGAAATGAGTTTTCTTTCTACAGACCAAAGATCTATCGATTCTATCATAACCAACATTCTTTAGTAAAGGGCATTGTCTTCACTGCAGTAGTTCTCCAAGCAAGGGATTGTGGTAAGCTCTGTTCACTTTGAATTGTTAACGTTTTGCAACTTCAACTCCTTGTCTATAACTTGCTATACACACAGCTGGATACTTGGATGCGCCGTCCTTACTGGTTGTGCGAACCTCAGCAAAATTTCCACCTTTTTTTTCGGGGTTTTGCTGGTTTAGCTACTGTAGTTCTCTGGAGTCCCTAAGGTGAGTCTGGCCCAAATCTGCTCCAGGTCGTCACCAGCAAAGGCATTCGCAACCTTTTGGATCAAAGGGAGATTAGCCACCATGCGATTTTGATATCAGGACGATGGTGGATCCTGGTATTGGTTTGCTCTTAGCTGGGCTTCCTGATGGAAACGCCGGACTCCTGCTCAGCTTGGAAGATCTTGTCGAGGGGGATGAATCCTTCGCTGTACATCGCAGCCCGACACCCAGGAACCAGCACCTAGCCACAATGAGGCAGTAAAGCCGTAGGAGGGCTTTGCTATATAAGGTCGTCAAAGGCGGTGGTATCTTTCTTTTCGTGAAGTACAAGCTGAATATTATGCTACTATTAGTCATGAAGGACTTTATTCTTAGATTACTTATTTCATGCTAACAAGATCTCTGCTAACCCATCTATGATGATTTTGGTTTCCCACATCTGTCGATAACCTTCTAGTACTGAGGACCTGGAGAGTAGTAAAACTTGTAAAGGAGAGCTCGCCCTTAAAATTCAAAGGCAAACGTAAAAGGATAACTAATGTATAAGACTGCCTCATTCTTCAGTTGCTTGAAATTTCGGAAAGTAGGCATAATTTTTATAAATTTAGAAATTTAATCCAATTTGATCAAATCAAATTGTGGCTTAGTGGATCTCCTCTGTACTGTTAAAAAACCACTGGGGGGTTTATGCGCAAGTTCAGCTCGCGCGTTGCAAAGATTAATATCTGGTTCCGTAAGAGAAGAAATCGGACAGACCTCGGATAGCATATGCTTCTCGCTAATCACATTTGCATCAGTTAGACAACAACGCTTGGCGAATTTGTGTGGCAAGAAAATGTACTCCAGAATCTTACTAACGGAGAAGTAAAGACAAGTCTCATAACTCGACGAAACAGAAAAGTGGATATGTCGAAGCTACATTATTATGTCCCACGTTCTAAATAGAGTTCAAAGATGGTAAGCTTTGATTAAATCGAGTGCAGCGATTATTAATGGAGATCTTTTTACCAAACCAAAGAATGTTGGCACAGAATTCGAAGCCGTCCAGTCTAGCTTAGCCGATAAAAAAAACAAAAGGTAGTTAGTTAGAGTTAGTGGAGTGGAGTTATCCACACCGCAGATATACTAAAATTCCAAAGGGAATATCTCCTGTACCATATGCTTTACCGTCTTCGATCGTCGAGCGGCTCAACCGGGAGCACGTAATGTCTATAACCGTCACTCTGAACGCGATACTTTTCCATTGGTGTATTCGTGAAAAAGTGTTACTATCTGGTAGATACCCTTTGTTTGCTGTGCGTTTGACATTAAGAAAAACCCGGTCATTAACGGCTCTTGTCCATTGATCACCGTCAAGAATCATGACGTCTACAACCTCCCTGTTTATCGACATTCTGTGGTCTAGAACAGCGTCTTTGACTTTCGATCGCTGAAGTAGGTAAGAATTTCGTATTCCCTCTCTTATTTGCGTGATACAAGACACTCCCAGTATTTTACTCTCCACTGAGCATTCGATAACGAGGAGTGATTCTGGTTACATAGCCAGTAGCGATGCCATAAATAGGTTGTACGCCGCTATCAACACCTCTATCTTAACTGCTCCAAAGCCTTCTTTAATCCGATAAAGGTGAGACGGAGCGGAAAGAACCTTCTTTTTCCACTTTCGAGAAAACTGCACTTGAAATACTGCTTCCTTACAACATGGCTATCCATCGTCCAGTGATCTGTTAGAATTGAAGACACTTGGGCGAAGAACTTATAGAGGACAAACAGAAGTTAGATTGGGTGATAGCGACCGATAAAGTGATGGTCTTCTTTTTTTGTGAAATGACTACCTTTGCTGCTCTTTTATGGATTTAAACAAATCAAGAGGTCAAAAATTAACGCCATTTTATTAGTTTCCATCTATAGCGAGGTGATTCGATCTCGCAAACTGCAACCACATAAAGAAGATTCCGCTCTTCCATTTCTGACACTAATTCTGACGACAGTATAGACGTATCCAGGGCGTCGAAAGAGTGTGGTGAACAACTGGAAGAAAAATAGAAAGCAAAGAAACAACACAGTGAAACATGGAATAAAACATATGGGCTTTATGTCCGTCAAAAAAAAACCAGAAGAAAAACTCAGCTTTGCTCCTAACGCCTTAATGTGCAGGGGCTGAGAACCACGAGTACTGAACACAAACACTAAAACCGCGTTTCCTCATTATACATCGGAACACCCAAAAAGAAGAGACATCGTAAGCCCAATGTTAAGCAAATATCGTGACATCACGATGAGCTCCACATTTGAAGTGAAACATAGGTGGGCTGGTCATCTAGTGAAAGGAGGCGGCAGTAGATCGTTAAGGAAACGAGCAGACACCCAGAAAGCACTATAGTTTTGAATATTTCCACTTACAAGACGGCTCATCATCGTGACTTCATCCTTCATTGGACAGTTATATGAACTGCTCTGAATATTCAAGTAAACATAATAATATTAAACGTAGAATAATCCCACGACATAAACTTTAAACTCTATATTAAATAGCTATGATACAATTCATACTTGTTACTAAAAAAAAGACGTTATGGGGAGGTGACAAACAGAAGGGAACGTGACACAAAGACAATGAAGTCCTAATTTTCTGGACCCGCGTATTGAAAGTGTCTGATGAAGTCATAGAGAGCTCACCGCTTTACAGCCACCGGGTTCCTCGGTGTCAGAGAAAAAAATGAGCGGCTCTACACGAATCAGCTTTGTATAGTTCTTTGGATTTAGTGATAAGCATCCCAAGAAACATCATACCTGACACGAAAAATGTGTAAAGTCCAAGCGCAACGTGTCTCCGCGCTGGCTACTTGCTACTGCGACTTTTGACTTGTTGTAACCTGGATTTTATGGTAACAACAGTTGAATTGGACGCAACAGAGAAGAAGCGAAGTGTTGTGCACTGAATGGAGCCAACAACTGAAAGAACTAAAAGTGAAAGTGGACGTTAAAGAAGTATTTTGCAGGATCGCAATGTAAAATCGTCATATAAGTATAAAACAGGCCATAGAAAACAGGAGGAGTGAAGAAAAAACCTGGTATATCTTCGAGATATGGTAATTAACGAATCAAGCAAGAGCTGATGAGCTAAATGATGACGGAAACAAAAACAGCACATCTACGTCACAGCATGTTTCCCCTTTTCCACTTTCAGCATCAGAATTGTCTGCTTAGACTTCGATTTTCACACTGTGCTTGATCAGATCATATCAAATGGTAAGCAAAGACTTACAAAAGAAAAGCATGTTTACATTTCCCTGTTTGGTAAGTTCAACGATAAGTTAGAGAAGACCAGCAATGGATATACTGGAAAGAAATGCTTTGAATAAGGAGTGGAAAGCTGTCTTCGTCTCCGTTTCACGGGATGCTTCCGGTGTTAAAACAGACTTTATAGAAGAAAACGAGTTCTCCGTTAAATAAAGAGACGGTAATAAGTGGAATGAAGAGGGAAAAAAATAACTTACACGGGATAATCGATAGAAAACTAGGTGAGAGACAAGTGAAACGAAGGACCTGCGTGGCGTGGTGGTGAAGGCGCTAGCCACTGGAAAGGGTAATAGCGCGTGCTTTCCCCACCGCAGACACCTGCAGTCCGGAGTTTTGCAAACATTTCAGCAGCATTGTTGTTAAACAAGATAACTGCATAAATGACAAATGCATCTGTACGAAAACCCGAACAAAATAAGCTATCCGTTAAAAGACCGAAAGCTGTTGCCGCAAAACGCGTTCAAATCGGAGACCCACGCGGGACATCCGTTAGGACCCATACAATGAAAACCATTTCCCCAAGTTTCGAATACTTTAATAATTTGAATTAGAGCAAATTAAGGTATGGCAAACCCTCGAGCACTCTCCCAAATGGCAGAGAAATCACTCCGAGTCTTATAATTTTCAACCGTTGAAACTAAGCCACCAAATTTCAACCCTTGGACAATTCTTGACAGCGTACCAAATTGTAGTACTGCTAATACAGTTGGAAAACATGAAAAAAGCCACAAACGACAAACATACAAAAAACAAAAGCGGAAAGCTCAGAAACACCCTTTCGATGCGCCAGTTTCCATTTCCACTTTCCTGCCCTTTTTTTGGCGCTAGAATGTTATTCATCCATTGCTCCATCACATAATCCGATCGCGATGATGGACCCTGGTTACGCACGAAATTTAACATAACAAGTGCCTTTAAAAGTAGCGAGCCATCGAGAACGACGTGTACAGGTTGATCGGATGGCGAGAATCTTGGGATCGATATCGTCTTTTGAAGTTGTTTTTCGTCTTGTTCTCCCCAAGACCGTGTCATCAGCAATCGTCAGCCAACGGGAATGATCTGGGGAGCACAAATCGGCAATGAACCCAGTTAGGCTGAAGCTGCGCTCGAAATCACAATGTGTAACTTTTTAATTTACTGCTCATTATTTGGCATCACTATCGTAAAAAACTGGCCGAGTGAAGGGCAAAGCAAAAACCTCAGTGGTGCAGTGGGTAACACGTGAACCCCCGGAAAGGGTAAACAAGGGTAGAATCTGGCCTGGGGTCCGAGTTTTGCAAATATCTCAGCATCATTGGGGGTTGCATGTCAATCCACCATTTATTTATCCACAAAAGCTGACACTTTTATATAACAATCAGGCGAAGTTCGCAAGAACTCGGTATTGCGAACTGGAAGAAAGCTGAAATATAAGCAAAAGCCGAAACCACAGCTGGACATCGAAACCCTTGAGGAACTAGGAGAATGAAGTGCACCACCGCCAACAAAACGATCATCTTTTTTTAACTTATTATTTACTGCCTACTCTTTTTTCAACGGCAAGGTATGTATTGCGAAATATAACTTTAATGAAGCTGAGATATCTGCAAAACTCCGGGCCGCAGGTGTCTGTGGTGGGGAACGAACGCGCTATTACTCATTCCGAGGGCTAACGCGTTCGCCACCACACCATATCGGTCCTTCGTTTCGCCTGTCTCTCAGCTAGTTCTACCGATTTTTTTGCCATCAGCAATCACCCGTCAGCGGGATTGATCTGGGGAGCCCAAATCGGCAACGAACCCAGTTAAGCTGGGGCTGCAGTTATAATCACAATTTTTAACTTATTATTTACTGCCTACTCGTTTTTTAACGGCAGGGCATGTATTGCGAAATATAACTTTAATGAAGCTGAGATATTTGCAAAACTCCGGACCGCAGGTGTCTGCGGTGGGGAACGAATGCGCTATTACTCATTTTCGGGGGGCTAACGCGTTCACCACCACACCATATGGGTCCATCGTTTCGCGTGTCTCTCAGCTAGTTCTATCGATCATTTAAACGAGCACCGTTTAAAATTGATGCATAATTAAGTTGTTTCGTACGGTAGTGATTTGAAAATCTAGTGAACCACAACTTCTGCGAGCAATATTGTCTTTGTGTAGTTCAAGAACACTGGATTGTTCTGCATTACCCGTCATCACATCTATTATGCTCATCCCAGCAGTTTATGCATTAGATTCGTTTTCCTCGCATTCACTGTCTACAGAGGTAAAATGCAAATGCTTACAACATTTCGTGTGTTGTTTAGCCTGCTGCTTGACGATTTCACCTTCTTTATGATTGACATAGAATGCTGATCGAGTCTATTCTTTTTGCAAACTTGAAAATAGCCGAACTAAGGCATTCGCTCGTGCACTGGAGAAGAACGTCAGGGAGGGTATGGAACCAGCACCTCGCTCCTGATCGGCCGCATCACCAACCACTGCGCCGCATTAATATGGTTGATTAGAAATTAAAAATTTTCACTAGAAACTAAGTTTTTTGTTTTGTGGTGTATTATTCAAAGTGTCGTCATATGCCATAGGAACCACATAACCTCTCATTGTGACATAAAGTCATGCACAGCATAAACGGGGTGCTGTGTGCCTGTGGAGCAGTGGTCGGAGGTGCCCTGCAACACACACAGGTTCCCCGCGCCCGTGACTTACCAAACCTTCCAACCCTTCTGCCCCGGCAAATTGGTGCTACACTTGTCTGGCTCGATACATTGATAGGCCATCGCGAGAAATTGTAAAGGCCAGATATGCGTTCAATCACCTCCAACGATACTTAATGAACTCGAATGCATGGCTCATCCCTCAGGGATTGATCAATGCCAAGAGCTTTGGAGCTTTATGGCCGAGACGATGAGGGTGTCTTGGAAAAGAAAGCGGCTTCTAAATAGAATAATTTCTGAAGAATACTTATGAATCCTTGAGCATTTTATCGTCACAACAGTATGCTTGATTTCAGGTCAGTGTAAATTAGGTGCAGTTTAGGTAATCGGACAGACTGTCAGGCCATATCATCGCAATATACGCACAAGTTTTATAAATGCAATCAATGTGACCCAATTATATTCGGGTTTTAAAACAGTTAACAGTTTTAGAACGGTAAGCGTGGATGCATCCAGCAGCAGCTTTTACACTAGCTGAGAATTGAGGGAATAGTGTAGTGGTCAGTGATGTCATCTATCACGAAGCAAATGCGTTAAGTTCGACCATCTCCGCAATGCTCTCTCCTAATCAACGTAAAAACACTCTCAGCAGGCTATCGCTAAGTTTGCAAGGAGAACTGACTCGACTAGCATTCTATTACATTTATAGAGAAGACGAGATCCTCACTCAGCAGACGAAGCAACACGCGAGGTCTTTAAAGACCTTCGTGGAGGATAAATGAGAGGAAAACGAATCGAAATGCAAGAAACACTGGGATCCACACTGTAAAATTTGATGACATTTCATGTAAAAGCAAGGTAGGAATGATGCAAAGTGGATGGTCAGAGTTGTAAACGATTTGTAGCGCGCGCGGAGGAAAAACAGGCATTCTCGCTAATGTTGAAAGCGCCATATTTTTTCGCTACATATTAGTATAAACTAACCTATACACCCCGTTCTGGTCCTATCAAGTTGTAAGTTCAGATAACACTATATTTCGCCTCGTCTGCCAACAACAAATCGTGTCAATGGAAACAAACAGATAAGCGAATGAAAACCGAAATTGAGAGTGGTGGCAGAACTTCTCGGCCAGTACAACAGTTTCAACGTGCATACATTTATCCTCTCTTAGGTGATCCATATTTCATTCGTCATGTTACATTCCCGTGTTAGGATTACGTAGAAATCAGATGGCACTCATCTTCTACGAAAGTATTTTCTACAAGTTTGTGGTTCTACTCGGGTAAACCCAATTGTTCGCAACTGCACCGCTACTCTACCAAACAGTTTCCTTGGCAACCAAGAGTGTAGACATAAATAATGTCGACCACTTACACCGAAGACAGTTATAAATATAGAAAGTGAAGTCATTTGAAGTGCGAACACCATTCGCCCTATCCATGATTAGTTATGAACAAAACGGTTGAATGCAATTATTTCTGGTATGGACCAATCCGCTTGACATCATAGACGGGAGCATCCAGTGTGCGGGGTACTGAGGCTGGCCTATTGCTGGTCGCGCAACTTGGTCCTCCCTGGAGTCCTGACGTAACTTTTGCAAGGGCATATCCAGGGTCTTCACCACGATGTGGATCAGAAGGAGGTGTAGTTTCGGCGACGAATCCTTCGCTCGGTCTTCCCTACTAGTTCACTCCGAGAAATGTTAAAACCGAAATCAGAAATGAAAGTAGGAATGAAAAAGTGACCGACCGATCAAGGACGATATAGAAGCCATGGACTACGACTGTGAGAGAAAGGAACGAATGGCATATGTGCTAGGGTCCGAACAACTCGTGAAGACGGACCGTCCAAGTATATACAAGCATCCAAGTATGGACCAATCACTTTGAGTAAACACAATGCTTATCCAAAACACTGCTTTAACGATACAATCGACTTTATTTGAAGGTACATTGCTTGTCTAACTTTGGAATTCTTAGGTACTTGACTTCACTTTAACTTTTTGCCGGGATCTTTAATAACTTTCGAACTGGTTTCCAGATCCAACGATTTGATACCTCTGAAAACGACATTTGAAATGTGCAAAAGAATTCTACATGTTAACATACCTTGAAATATAAAAAAGTTACCTCAACGTATCATCGAGAGGATCTTTAGGAGGCGGTGCAATGGGGGGTGTTAGCCGGTGGGCTGGAGAAAGGAAAACAATTGAATCATCACTACATTTATTTCTACTTAAGCGTCCTTCTATAAATATGTAAAGAAGACATGGCTACAACGACTTTACTAAAGTCTAGAACGGTGCGTACAGGAACTAGTCTTCTGTGGAAATCGCCTACGGCGTCATCTTTTGCTGATAAGAAATGCACAGAAATTTAGGGAAGGTATTACGGAATAAAATTTGAGAAACAAAACGATAAAATCAAGAAAAGCATATTTTTAGCCTTGCTAGGAGGAAAACTGAACAACTTAATATATCCAATTTACGGTCTCTTGTTGTAGTTACAACTAAAAAAGGATAAAGCTCTCGGCGTTGATCAATCCCTGAGGGATGCGCCATGCATTCGACTTCATTAAATATCGCTGGAGGTGATTGAATGCATATCTGGCCATTACAATGGCTCGTGGTGGCGAACCGATGTATCGAGCCAGTGCTGCTATCCTCTCAGACATGTCTGGTACCAATTTGCTGACTCTGGAGAGATGGAGGGTTTGGTGGGCCAGGCGCGCCGGGATCGATGGCACGTGCTTGTTGCAGGGCACGTCCGACCACTGCGCCACGCGCGTCCTTAGTTAGTTTATAGTTACATTTAGTTGTAGCAATCCTATTAATGCCTTACTTTGATGAAACAGTACGACGAGTAGTGGAACGTGGAGCGACACGGACAGCATCCTTCGTCAACACAATCTGCAATACAACAATTTCTTACTCCTGAACGTAAAATCGAAAATCGTTCACAACGCTTGAAACTAATACAGTACGACGTAGGTGGATAAATATACGATGAAATCTATTGCAAAGCGATTCTCACCGCTCTTTCATTTAATGGCGGCGAGTTTCTCCATCTTCTACAAAGAACAACAAGAACAAACAATACAGGCAAATGCAGTACCTGATTAAAAAAAAACGTTGAAAATAGCAACACTTTACTTTACCTCAGTTTTACAATTTTTTACTGGACGACGTTCATTGGAAGAAATACTTTGCATTAACTATTCGTAGAGGGCGCGTGTAGCAGCGCAGTGTGGTCGGAGACGCCCTGCAATTCACATAGCGCCTCAGGCTCACCAAGCCTTCGATCCCCAGCGTCGGCAAACTGTTACCAGACTTCTCCGGAAGAATAACAGCACGGAGTTGATACATCGTTAGGTCAGCTCGAGTCATTGTAAAAGCCAGTTATGCATTCAGTCACCTCCAACGATGCTTAGTGAAGTCGAATGCATGGCGCATCCCTCAGGGATTGATCAACGCCGAGAGCTTGATACTTATCCTTATAACTATTCCCAGAAATGGTTGCAATGTGCCATACAACCGCACGTTTTCTATGATAGTAATGTTTGCCATTAACGACATTTAACTGCCCACCCTGTATTGCTACTGTCAGAAGCTACACTTTATGGGTACCAAATTTGTAGTGCGCTTTGTACTTTCTCATCCCGCGCTGGAACTCAACCGATCTGCCTACTATACCTCCCCCTTCTTGACTGTTGCACTCTGTGTTTATCGCAGACACAGACAAGTCTGGAATCCCGTAGCCTTCGTCCAACCATAGATCCACCACTGATCTTTAGATGCACAGCAATATCCTACTACACCCTATCACACTTCCATCTGAGTATACACCGTGGCCAACAACGTCTAATATCATTATTTCTCTATCACTGTAACACTGGTGTATAAGATAGTTTAGCATTGCTAGCGTTCTTCATTGCTTCTTATACTGTCCCTACCTAGTGGTTACGTTAGCGCCAGTATTTCTCACAATTCAGGTCTCGTAGCAATTTCGCTACTACTGCATTATTATTATTATCATTATTATTATCATTACTATTATTGTTATTATTATTAGTATCGTTACATAAACGCTTTAATTACGTAAGTTTAAGACCTGCTGTTATTAAAACAACGAAAAGACGTACTTGGTTGGAAATATCCCATAAACGAGCAACTTCACTCTATTCTTTTAAGTCATATTAAACCAAAACATAGAAAAACATACAAAAAACGGATTTCTAATACTTATTAAAATACTTACAAAAAATCACGTAATTTTTGGTAGTTTCTAAAATGAGCGACATACAACACCGCTCTTGGAGCTTCACTAGTAACAAATGTGGGTATACTGATCTTTCTAGAATGATATCAAGCTGCTTTGAGCAAAAATAGGCTTCCATTTGATCATTATGAACTCGGCAAACCACCGATGGTTTATCTCTATCACCTGTTGTCCCGCTGATCATCGAGTAACTCAAAAGGGCGCCAGTAAATCGTCCGTTCTTCCCTGTCGCGTGCAATAACAGTCGAGTGAAACTCGTTGAGAATCATACCTTTCATCTAGGCTTTTCGCGAAGAACTCTAACCATCGGGTCTGTGGCCGTCCCTGCAGTAGGTTTGACATCCCGAGGAATCCAGTCACTAACGGCTCTTGCCCATTGGTTGTCGCTCATACGCATTACGTCTCCAGCCCACCTAATCTTCGACTGTTTGACGTATAGAACGGCATCATTGATTTTTTTATCGCTGATGCAGGCCGGAGCTTCGGATCCCTTCGCTCAGTTATGTGACACGGGATACCCTTAACATCGTACTTTCGAATGCGCATACAATAAGGCTGAGTTATTTTCCATACTGTTTGCGCAGCGTCCAGGTTTCTGACGCGTACGTTAACGCAGGAAAGTACCGTTGAGTGGAAAAGATAGGGCACAGAGTCGGGTGTTCTCTGTTCTGTTCACTACGTCCTCGATGTCCCTGGAAAGCACCCCCAAAGCCGCTCGTTTCCTGTAGCTCATCTCTGGAGCTAGGTCGTTCATCATGTTGATTTCCCGATCTAGATAGACATAACTGAAGCATTCGGAGATATTCGTTCCTTTGAGCGTGAATGGGGCGTACAATACCAGTCCGTTTCTCATGAACATCATTTCTGTGAGATTTAGACGAAGACCAGTCTTTCCACAGACTTTATCGAAGTCGGCAAGCATTCGTTGTGCTTGGCTAATGTTTGGTGTTATACAAACGACGTCATCAGCAAAGCGAAAATGGTGTAATTGCTGACCATCGATTTTCACTCCATTATTGTCCCATTCTAATGTTGGCATGACATTCTCGAGGGTGACGGTGAATAATTTTAATGAGACGGTATCGCCTTACCAAACCCCTCTTTGACGTTGATGTTAATATCGCTGTAGAATTGTGATACCTTGGTTGTGGAATTTTTTATATAGCCCATTAACAATCTTTAAATAGTGAGTAGAGACTCCTGGCCGTCCAGGGCTTCCTAAACTGCTTCTTGTTCAACTGAGTCAAAAGCCTTCTTCGAACCTGTAAAAGTGAGACAGAGCGATCTTTTGTATTCTCGCGATACTTCAGTGAGTCTTATTATCCTGTAGATGTGGTCCATCGTACTGAATGCTTTTCGAAACTCTGCTTGCTCACATACCTGTCCTTCGTCCAGTGTTCTGTCAATCCTCTTTAGGACGATTCGAATGAAAGCTTTACAGACAATAGACAGCAAGCATATTGGACGATAGTTGCCGATATCATGGAGGTCACCCTTCTTCAGCAACAGCATGGTCTTGCTGGTCTTCCACTGAACAGAGACTGCATTCAGACAGGTAGAGTGAAAATCCGAGCCAGTGTGTTTATGAAGACTGGCGGAAGGTTCTTCAGGTTTTCAGATCTCGTCTCGGCTAGTCCGATGACGTCGTACCTTATCTTTCTTGCTTTCATGACCAAATTAAGTTTCATGAGTGAAAGCCGATGGTCGTCATTTACAGCCAACTGCGATTTGGTGATGAGATCGCTCCTCTAACAGCAAATATTAGCCAAGGGGAACGAATTCTTGCCCACTTTGATAAAGCCTGTGGAAAGATTGGTCTTCGATTAAATCTCACAAAAACGGTGTCCATGAGGAACGGTTGGTGACGTATGCCTTGGTCACGCTCAACAAAACGAATATCTCCGAATGCTCCAGTAACGTCCATCTAGATCGCGAAATCAACGTGACGAACAACTAAGCTCCAGAGTTAAGCAGGAGGAACAAGCGGCTTGGTCAGCTTCCAAGAACATCGAGGACGTAATGAAGAAAACAATGAACACCTCGCTGAGTAAGCAGGATGAACAGCCATTCAGCGTTATTGAACCCGCTGTCGAAAGAACGATGCTAGGAGCATCTCATGCCACACAAGTGAGCGAAGGAATCCGAAGCTCCGACCTGCGTCAAAGATCAAAAATCAGAGATGCCGTTCTATACGCCAACAGTCGAGGATTAGATGGGCCGAACACGTAATGCGAATGAACGACAACCGATGGACAAGAGCCGCTAGTGACTGGATTCCTCGAGATGTCAAACTCATTGCGGGAACAATCCTGGAAGAAAGATATGATGCTTGTCTAGTTCCTAGAGCGAGTAGAATCCACTGGGCTACTCTCAGCCACAATGAAAAATGGAAGACTCACTGGTGCCCGTTCGAGTCGCCAGGATCAACGGGGGCGAAAGATGACATAGGTGATAAAGGTAGGGAGAAGGGGGTACGAAGACGCTGCTGAAATGTCAGGCCATTCCAGGTCACCGAAATCTGGAGGCATATGTCAGATGTAGCAAGTATGTCCTCATCAACAACACCAACCGTGTCATCGCATTACCAGTGCTCTACATCTAGTACTGGACAGCACTCATTGCTATGCGCGTAGCGTCCCGCGCAAGTGGCGTAGTTTCTCACAATGGCGCGAAAAGACACTTTCAGATACGGATATCGCTAAGCCGTCAGGTCTGTTGCGCACTTCTCATAGGTTTCTTTTGATGAATTTCTTGGATAAGCTGATCCAACGTGCTAATTCAATCTGTCTTGCTGTTCAAATTGTTGGTTTTTCCAAGGAATTTGTTTCAAATCATCACTTTCCCCCATGATGGTCTTTTCACTTTCATACGGTTTCGATATCTACTGGTTTTCTTTTATTGTACTTAATCATAGAGTTTTCCTGAGATAAGCTCACAGTCTGTTAGTCACATCGTTAAGTTTTCTCCATCTGAACTCCAACTGGCTCTTTAGGAAGGCGCGACAACTTCAGCATTAGGGCTACAGTAAAGTTCTTAGGATAAGGACATGACAGTGGAGATTAGTATTAACAATAAATCTAGGTTAACCTTGATCTAACTGGCTCTGGCAATCTCAAATCGTGATCTCGTGAAACTAACGATTGAGTTGGCTTTTTTATATATACGTATATATATATATATATATATATATATATATATATATATATATATATATATATATATATATATATATATATATATAATGCATAGGACAGAATCGGAGCAGACGAGATGGCAGTGACGGAATTCCACGCTGATACGCTGCTGGATGACGAGAAAAGCTTCATTTGTAATCCGGAAATGTGGTTCCAACGAATTGGAAGGAGGGATAGATCTTTCGTGGAATGTCTAAAGAAGAGATATATTCTCGCGACAAGAGGTATGAAGTTTTGTTCTTGTCTTCCACTTTGTCCTTCCTCTTCCAGAGTTTTCTTTTCTTTTTTCATTCGCTTTAAAATAAGTGCTTTGTTGTTTCATTTGCATAGTTTGTTTTCTATCTACGTATAATGGAAGATAAATCTCTCGGCGTTAATCAATCCCTGAACGGCGCCATGCATTCGACTTCATTAAGCATCGGAGTTGAATGAATTCATATCTAACCTTTGCAATGACTTGCGGTGGCCTACCGATGTATCGAGTCAGAACTGCTGTCCTCCCAGACAAGTCGCATACCAATTTGCCATTCCCGAAGGGATGGAGGGCTTAGTGAGCCACAGTTGACGGGGTCAATCCCATATGTATTGCAGGATGTCTCCAACCACTACGCCACACACGCTACTATATATCAACGTATAATCACAATGTTTACCGTTTTATTTACTGCCTACTATTTTTTAATGGCAGGGTACAATGCGAAATATAACCACAACGATGCTGAGATATTTGCAAACTCCGGACCGCAGGTATCTGCGGTGGGGAACGAACGCGCTATTGTCCTTTCCGGGGAGTAGCACGTTCACCGCCACACCATGCGGGTCCTTCGTTTCGCCTGTCTCTCAGCTAGTTCTTATCGATCTGTGCCGTCAGCAATCACCCGTGACCGGGACCCCTGCCATTAAAAATAGTAGGCAGTAAATAAAACGGTAAACATTATGATTATAACTAAAAGCCTCAGCTTAACTGGGTTTAATGCCGATGTGGGCTCCCCAGATCAGTCCCGGTCACGGCTGATTGCTGACGGCACAGATCGATAAGAACTAGCTGAGAGACAGGCGAAACGAAGGACCCGCATGGTGTGGTGGTGAACGCGCTACTCCCCGGAAAGGACAATAGCGCGTTCGTTCCCCACCGCAGACACCTGCGGTCAGGAGTTTTGCAAATATCTCAGCATCGTTGTAGTTATATATCAACGTATAGTTTGTGCTTATTTACGTCCTTTTCATAGGTATTTAATCCAACTTTTTTAGATTATGTTCTGCTCTGCCTGAAATGCTGTGTATATCATTATTATCACAATTATTGCTATTACAGTTATGATTATTATTATTGTTGTTGTTAGGGGCCCGTGTAGCGCGATACTCGAATGCGCCGTGCAACACACATGGCATCGATCCCGGCGCCCGTGGCTCACCAAGCCTTCTATCGCCCCGGGGTCGGCAAACTGGTATCAGAGTTGTCTGAGAGGATAGCAGCACTGGCTGGATACATCGGTAGGCCACCGCGAGTCATTGTAAAGGCCATATATGCATCCAATCACATCCAACGAAGCTTAATGAAGTCGAATGCATGGTGCATCCCTCAGGGATTGGTCAACGCCGAGAGCTTTAGCTTTTTATTGTTGTTATTATTGCCTTATCTTGTTGTTTATTCACATCGTAGAGGTTAGTAATGTTAACAGTTGATTATTGCTCTCAATAACATCACCGCGGTGTTTTAGAGTGGAGAAGCCGACCTACAGGGATTCGACGACCAAAGTTAACACAGAGTAAATCGAATGGCTATAGATTACCAAAGCTGGCTAGTTCGCTTCTTCGTCCGGACAAAAAGTACGTCATTACTACTTTTTTTTCTAGCTACCGTTTTTAAGACAAGGCCTATTTACGAATTTCTGATACTATTAAAGTCTTTATTGTTGTAACGATATCTCTTAAAGGTTTTTTTTCTGCTACACTTTTTGTATCGCGCATTTGAGGGTGGAAAATACATGCACTTGGTTGGTCTATGAGTGAGCTGAATAATAATGACAGTTTTTTAAAAGATTAAAAGAATACTTTAAAGCTTCAGGTGTTATGAAAAGTGGGCAACACCGGATGAATTAGCGTTCATTTACTAGCTAGCTATTCCTTTTCATAACTATGTGCAATGTGAAATACGGTGAATAGTACGTAACCTACTGGAAAGGGTAAGTTCGAAGCCCAACTGAGGTCCCGAGTTTTGCTGATTTCTCAGCGTGCTTGTAGCCGTGTTCTATTAGATCTATGTTGAGTTTTGCTGCGCAAAGCTTTTTTTTGCTGAACTTATAGCATTAATTCGATATTTATCCGTCGCAGATTTCGTGACGATCGTAAGTCGAGGAAGATTACACGTGATTAATTACCAGGAAGTAGTTCCTGGAACGAGTTTGTTCGTTTATTTTGTTGTGCTTGGCACACTGCAATTCCACGCTTAAAACGTAGCGGACGATGTACGTCATATGTTACCATACTTGTTCGAGATTTATTACGCCGTTTAATATTAAACAAACATAGCTCATAAAGGATAAAGCTCTCGACGTTGATCGATCATTGAGGGACGATCCATGCATTCGACTTCACTAAGCATCGTTTGGAGCTGATTGAATGCATATCTGGCCTATACAAGACTTGCAGTGGCCTGCTGATGTGTCGTGCCAGTGCTGCTATCCTTCCAAATAAGTCTAGTACCAATTTGGCGGCCCCGGAGAAATAGAGGGCCTAGGGGCGCCAGGGTCGATCTCGGGAGTATTGGAGGGCGTCTCCGACTACTGCTCCGCATATGCTCGGACTCGTCCTTCATATATTTCGGCTCATGGTGGACTTTACTAATCGAAATAAATATCATTAGAATCTATGAATCTTCTCCGAGGCAAGCGATGGGAAGAAGAAATGAATCTATGTTTGTAACGTGCAACTTAGCATGCGTGTTTACTAGTTCTCATGACGTCGACATTTAGTCACTATTTGGTCTCACATACTCGAGAACAGTTTTTTCTGTGAGTAGTTACTGTAGACATCATAATGGTCCTGATTGTCAGATTTGATGTCTTCATTTTCAGTGTTTACGAGGAGTGTAATAGTTTGACCATTGTCCTCCGTGTTTTCATCTTCTTCATGGTCATTTAAGAGGGCGAGCTGACCAAAAGCTAAATAGAGTGCATCATTCATTAACGTAATCGAGGCCTGTGGAGCGCAATCTTCATCTATTGAAACAGACGAAAAAGTAAACAGGGATGTTCATTTCGATATAAGAAACATCCCAGCAGATGCGTCAGCGTCGAGATGGGTGAAATACGGCAAAAAGGACCAAATATAAGAAGGCGATGGGAAGAAGAAATGACGATAATAAACGCACAAAAGGAGAAGGATGGATGGTTGCATATTTTCGTATATATTCTTCGAGCGATACAGACAGCTATATTCTCGCTGCTGAATTCTGGACTGTGTAAATGTTCCAGCTCTAGCTATCTAAAAGGTATCAGCTTTTGTTGAAAGACCAGTGTTGTTCATGATATGAGGCATATGAAGTTCTGTTTTTCATCAATCATCGACTGTTATTTCACCTTCAATCGCTATGATGAACATACCTATTGCTTGGAATGGGTGGATATAAAAAATCTTGAAATGTGCTTCTTATCGTTTAGCTGGCCGTCCGAGGGGATATTTACATCGGTTGCCTTCTCCTTTGCTGCTCCGTTCATCCAACTGTCGTATGTTTTTCTTGTTAAAAGGGCCTGACGAATTCAGTGTTTCTGTTCTCCGAGGCAAACTGGTAGCACTTTGCTGACCTGGAAACGGAAGGTTTGACGAACTCGGGAAGCAAGATCTAACTAACCACGGATCCAATATATATTACAAGACACCTTTAACCAATCTACACAGATTTGAAAGTAGCTTATCATTTTTGCTAATTGTTGGTTTACTGATGGCGACGTTGCATATTGCAATTTCCCGAATGTAGTATCGCTGACGCAGTCACCAGTACAAAAAAATTAGAAAGTGAAAAGTAAAGTAAATTTTTAAAAAATTTTTTTCCTTTGAGAGAATGACGAAGCGAAGGACACGTATGGTCTTACACTTACGACACTTACGGTCCGAGGTTTTGCCAATGTCTCATCTCCACTGTGATAGAAAATTTAGTTTACTCATAGTTTCACAAGATCTATTTTTGGTGATTTCTTTAGGAAACCGCCGTTGTGTATTTTCTGCTTGGACGATGATCCAGACATCAGCAAAACTTGTGGTCGTCTCCAATGGTGCCCAGAATTTCCGCTGTTTTTTGCAGTACATGAACTTTGCATTCTTATGGTACCAGAGCTAACAACGCTTGATAATCCAACGCCTCTAGGAAGACAACTGTTTAATATGGATGTGAAGCAGATAAACCGATCATTCCTTAGAGGACGGAAACTGGTTATTTTGCTCTGTTATTTTTTGCATGTAGCAGCGCTAATCTATCTTTGCTCTTCAATATTCTTTTTGTAATTTAATCGTCATCTCCATCCGATTTTTGGTGACGACCAATTTAGTTTTGCCAGTATATTGTGTTGTTCCTCCCAACAGTTTACTGCCTCATCATGGCTGCTAGATGTTCCTGGGTGTCGGGCTGCGATGTACAGTGGGGGGATTCATCCACCTAGCAGGGTCTTCCAAGCTGAGAAGGGGTCCAGCATTTCCATTAGCAAAAAAGCCCAGCTTAGAGTTAACTAACACCAGGATCTACCACCGTCCTGGTGTCAAACCAGTCGCATCTCCCTCTGATCCACAAGGACGGCGAGTGCCTGTGGTGGTGACGAACTGGGGCAGACTTTGGTTAGGCTAAGCTCGAGATTCTAAAGAACCACAGTCGGTAAGCCAGGAGAACTCCGAAAAAATGGAAATCATGCTGGAGCCTGCAAAGTCAGTGAACGCGAGCCAGCCAAATAATGTGTTGTTAGCGTTACAACAATTCAGCTGCGAATAGACACATATGAGAAAGGTCCAAGCTGGCTAATTGATTCGCTACCTTGCTTCTTGTAACAGTATTTCTGGTTTCAATATATTATAGACGTGTACACTATGTAGAGAAAGAGGCGCTCTTGTCGGTTGTTGTTCTGCGAAGTGTCGTGTTGTTCTTCATTTACCATGTGCGATTCGTTCCAAATGCTATATTGACTATGAGGACTTCAGGTATGTTTCACGTTTCGCTGTTTGCTGTTGTTTATTTCCTTTTGATAACGTTTGTTTTGCTAATTCGAATGTCGATAGTTAACTCATTCCTTGATGAACAGACACGAGATTGTTATCGTACTGTTTCTCCACCCACAATTGCTGACGTATTGGCGGTTTCGCCTTCTTCGGAACCTCGGAATTTATTTCGAAACTTTTGCTTTTCATCCTTACTTCAGCGGTTTTTATTTAGGTGCTTTTGTCCGCGGCACTCAGAGTCAGCTTTTAACGCACGCATGAAAAAGCTTTCTTTCTCGAAGTGTCATCAAATGTGTGGAGAGGTTTGTAGTTTTCTGAAATGAATCTTGGTCGAGTATGTTAGAAAGCATTGAAATCAACTGAGTGTCGAAGTGTTGTTGACTCAGAAATATTTCCAACTTGTTCCTTAGGAAATTATGAACTCTGTAGTTTATTCTCGCTATCAGTACAAGCTCCAACCCACGCTAGTGATTTTGAAACGGTGAGTTGCAATGATAGATAGTACTGAAAAGGGTTTAAATGCGAACTAAAGTGACCATGTATGCTCTGGCATCCAAATGTGCTCTCTGCTGCGCCGGGTTGATTTATATTATTATATAATTGTAACTATATTCATGTATACGTGCATCAGTATTCATGTGGGTGTAGTGACTGAGTCCTATACTCGGATGGGTAGAAATACTACAGTAAAAAAGCTAGAAAGTAACCAGACCACTCGTAGTCGTCTCCAACAATAAGTCCTATATCATCTACATGCTGTAGATATGAGAAGATAACGGTGGGTGTCTTCAGCCTTCAACGAAAACGTTCTAGAGTGACCGGTGGATATTATAGATAGATAGAACTTTCGGTGTTGATCAATCCGTGAGAGATGGACTGTTCATTCAACTTCATTAAGCTTCGTTGGAGGTGACCGAATGCATATCTGGCCTTTACGATGGGTCACGGTAGCCCACCGATTTATCGAAACAGGTTGCTATCCTCCCAAACAAGTCTAGTACCAATTTTCCGACCCTGGAGGGATGGAGGGCTTGGTCGGCCATGGGCGCGGGGATCGATTCCACGTGTGTGTTGCAGGGCGCCTATGATCACTGCGCTACACGCACCGTAGAGTAACCGATAGGTACCACATTGACTAAAAACTGGAAGTGATTGGCCTTGTAAAAAGTTTTGGTGCTCTTTATATGCGTCGAAGTAAGTGGTTATATTGTGGGTGGTCCTCAAGTCACACTATAATGGCAGGGATTACTGTTGCAAAGTATTTCCTTAAAGAGACGAAGTACATTCTTATCAAAATAAATGGTCGTATAGCCATGCTGTAGCGTTCCCAAATGGTTTGGGAGGAGTGAGTTGAGTGAGCCTGGACAGGTTTGTTACCAATTCTTTGACCTAGGAGGAATGAGAGACTTGGAATCTACAGATCTTTGCCAATAGCCTAGAAATTCTACCATTTTAACAAGACGAAATTCTGATTTTATGCAGCCCAGAAATCGCACTTTCGTCGCTTAATTCTTCGCATCTTGTGTTTCGGAAATGAGAACAGTTGGGCAAGAATAGTTCGTATATTAGAACACGGTGATGTTGTCAAATTAGCCGTTGATATTTATGGCTGCCACGGTTCCGTTACAAAAGTTTAAATTTCGTCTTTCATGTTTCCTACCCTAGCTGGTAGTAGTTCTGGAAAATTTCTTAAACGTTGAAATGAAAAAATGTTCTAACTAACTTGGTTTCAACTGGGTTCAATGCCGATTTATGCTACCTAGATACATCGCGCTGACGGATGATTGCTGATGGCAGCGTTAGGTAGAAAACTAGCTGAGAGAGACGCAAAGCAACACCCTCCGTGGTGCAGTGTGCATAGCGCGATCCGCAGGAAGGGATAATCGTGGTTCGATCTGGCCCGTGGTCCAACTTTTGCGAATATCTCAGCATCGTTGTAGCTGTGTTTTACTTCATAGTATGTCCTGAAAAATTACAGTAGGCAGCAAATAAAAGGTTAAGATTGAAAAGTTCTTTATTTTTAAAGTGAAAATAGTTTTACATAAATTATTTCATACTCTGCATACTCTGTGGTGTCCCAAACTGCTTAAGTACTATAATTGTCAGAAAATCAGCACCACTATGAATGTTTTGAAGCAGGAAACTTCATTCATGAAGAAAGCAAGTTTTCAAATAGCAGGCGAATCACATGTGCAAATATGAACATTTTGAATATTAGATCCAAGGTAATGAACTGAATGCAGGACAGAGCCCACATCTTGTGTGAAAATAGATAGTAGGAATCTTTGAAAAATATCGTACCTCAAGATAAAGGAGAGTTTGCATCTAGGGAAATATTGATTATTCTTATAGAGATTTAATTAAAGTCGGTTTTCAGAGAGAAGAACTTGTTAGCCCACGTTTTGTTTTACTTACGATTTGAACCGTCAGAAGAAAATTTCAGAAGGATTATGATTGTTGCATTTGTATGGATCCAGTTGAGAGAAAAATTGCTATGCACTCGGTGATTCGTACTGATTGTTGTGGACCGAATTTTTATCACTTTGATTGCATGAAGGTATTATTTATATTGTTTTTTGTAATTGTTTTAGAAAAGGGAATTTTATATTTAATTGATAACTGGTGGTATGCGTTAGATACAATCATACGTGTTGCGATGAGTGGACGTGAGCTACAAAGGGGTCGTTTTCTTCTTGATCGTCTATTTTGGCCCATAAAACCAGGCTTCTAAACATTTGCAATCGGTCAGAAGCTTTTACAGAACACATGTTATGGCAGGCATGGGCCGGCAAGAGCTGTGGCCTTTTGGGGTTAGAAATGTACAAAAAACTTTTTCTTGAACGAGTTCATTGACTGGTAATTTGGCGGGCAACTGACTGTTATTTCAATCACAAAAGGGATTTTATACTATCATCCAATGGGTGTGAATGGTATGCGTGCTACTGTTTACTATACGTTGCGATTGTTCATCATACAAACACACTGCTATCATTGTTTGGAAGTGTTTCGCAAACTTTGGCCCTTCCTAAATTTCGGCCGTTCTATACAATATATGTACGATTCATGATAGCGATTAAAGTGAGATAGCAATTAATTGTTATACTCAGCTGCCATAAAGAAATTGTAGGCAACAAATAGAAGTCGAACACTGTAGTTAATTGTTGGTAAAATGCCACTCAATGAACTTGTTCGGAAGATTTTTGTGGACTATTATGGGTAGAGGTTGAGTTTTCTGATCCGACATCTCATCTTCTGTGATTGAAATGGAAATGCGCTTTAAACTTGCATATCGTTCATATGCTCCGGAGTGGAGCAGAAGGAAACGAGCGGCTTGGGGAGCTTTCAAGAGCATCGAGGATCTAGTGAAGAGAACAAAGAATACCCGACTCCGCGCCCACCTTTTCGGCTCCGCGATTCTTCCCTACCTTAACGTATGCGTCAGAAATCCCGTGTCACACGAGCGAAGAAATCCGAAGCTCCGACCTATGTCAACGATGAAAAACCAAAGATGTCGTTCTGTACGTCAAACAGTCGATGATAAGGTGGGCCGGACACGTAATGCTAATGAATGACAACCGATGGACAAGAGCCGTTAGTGACTGTGTTCCCCGGGTTGTCAAATGTACTGCAGGAAGACCACCGACCCGATGATCAGAGTTCTTCACGAAAAGCCCACAAGAAATGTATGATGCTTAACGAATCCCTAGAACGTGCAGAACCGACTGGGCTACGCTTACACGTGACAGGGAAAAGTGGAAGATTTACTGGCGCCCGATCGAGTCACTTGACGATCAACAGGACTACAGGTGATCGTCCACACGATCCGATACGATTGGACATATACTTCCTTTTCGTGCGTTATGTGTTAAGCAGTATCCTTATCATCCTCATCTCTAAAATTTTACTATTAAGTGTTGCAAAAAGGTGCACAATTCTTTTCAACCTTATGAGCTAATCGTGGACATGACGTCAAAATACGTAGTACTCTATGACTTTCTTCTAATGGTCGTTCGCATTCGTGCTAAGTTTGCTTAAAAGGAGTCATCTGTTTAGCTTCACTTCCCTTAAGCAGCGCACACTTTATTAGGCCTTTAATAGCAAAATTACATTGCTTCTATTGTTGCTGTTCTGCCTAGTTCATTACTGGTGTACTGTTATTGACATAACACTACTTCGTTCGTCCATCATTTAGTTTTGCACAAGAGCATATGGTACTCATTTGGCCGTATTCATTGCATTGTTCTTTGGTCCGAAATTCCCCTTTATAGAATGCTACCTTAATACGCGGTCAAGAGATGCGTTGCCCGAAATGCAATCGGCCAAATGATCAGACTGATTTCGAAGAAAAAATTAGACGACAAGGAATATTTATTCAGATGTACAGTGTCGTTGATGAATGTAATGGTGATGATAGCATGGATGGTAATCAACTGTCCCCATGCTACTATTCAATGGCATGTAGCTCTGCAAAAGGGCGGTCTGTGCACATACCTTAATGTTTCAAATCTGTGTTTATAGTAGGATTCATATCTCTGATAGAATATTTGCAGGTTATGTTTAAGTTCTCTCGGTCCGTGTACATACGATGAAAGAGATGCTTTGGATGATCGAGTTTTCAATCCACATGAAGCTCTCAATGCATGCATCGTAAGCTTTATTCTAATACTATGGGACCTTTATGCCAGTAGTGAAATGTGGAACGATGGCTTTTTTCTTTCACTTTTTCTGCAGTCGTGTGGAATACATTGTCATCGGATTTGTGCCGGTCCGCCATGGTCTTGTTACAATCCCGATGGAGAGGGTGAGGAGGAAAAGTGGCAGTGCGAAGATTGCAGGTGACGTTGATAAAATGTTCTTCTTATGTGAAATGTTATTTTACTTTGGCTATATATATATATATATATATATATATATATATATATATATATATATATATATATATATATATATATATATATATATATATATATATATATAGGGTTGCATGTATCGTACTGGTTAGGAGAGCAGTGGTTTAAACAAATCCACCCTAGTTTGATCAATACCTACTGGCTAACCAAGGCTCGGCGCGGTCTCCCTTCCCTCTAATGTTGGGAAATCGTACCAGACTAGTGTGAAGTAGTTATTATTAGGCATTCATTCTTTCTTAACTGCTGCACTTATTTGACTTTGAGTACGTTTAGATTTAAACCTTCAAAAAATTGAGGACAAGACTTATTTTTTCAAAATTTCTCACACAAGTGCGCGGTTGTGAATACCAGTGAGATACTGAGGAACACCATCATGTCTTTCTAGACGAAGTTCCACTTGTACACTAGCTTTACTATTCGAAATACGACTCTTTACTCTAAATAGTGGTATAATTTCGTATAATGAGCTTTGGAAAATCGGAATTTCCTTATGGTATAATAAGATAACCTGCAGTGGGTGAGTGAGGCTCCATAGATTCCAGTGATTTTCATTGCCCTTCCAACGGTCTACCGCGTCATCGTGGCTGGGAGGTGTTCCTTGGTATCGGGCTGCAATGTACAGCAAGAGGATTTATCCGCCACCAACGTCTCCCAAGCTGAAAAGAAGTCCGTCGTTTCCATCAGGAACCCCAGCTAAGAATAAACCATTACCAAGATCCATCACCGTCTTGGTATCAAACCAATCGCGTATTGGCAAATCTTCCTCTGATCCACAAGGGCGGCGATTGCCAATGGTGAGTGACGACCTGGGGCAGACTTTGGCCAGGCTGTCCTCTGGACTCTAGGGAAACACGGTGGCTAAACCAACAAATCTCCGGGGGAATGGAAATTATGGTGGTAACCAACTATATCGTTCTAAATTGTTCTGTTTATAAGCTACTTGTAGGGACGTCTTCTCTCCAGTGACCGTTGTTTCCGTTCCTGTATCTCGTCGTGATTCTAGTGGGTTCAGTAATAATTTCGTTTTGTTTTCAAAGCTCTCTATTCGCCTATTCTGATGTTGTGATCAATAGCCATATTTGGAAAATCTTAAATCTTCGCATCAGAATCTGAAGATGACTATTGTACAGTTAGCTGCTATCTTAAATGGTAAAGGCAAGCGTACACTAGCTGGGTTTGTTTCGTTGAATGTACGCACGCCGTTTCCATTATTGAACGGTTTTCATTTGAGCGCAAAAAGCTGATAAATTGCAACCGAGTATAATCTTATAATATTGAAAATAACTAGCAGGGCTTTTAAAAGTGTCCAAAATTGCAAATTGTTAGTACAAGACGGTATGTAAGGTTTGAAGAGAAGTTTTTATTTTGCCGCTTCATTGTAGATGCGGTACGTCTTGCCAGCGAGGATGGGAAATCAAAGAAGGTGAAATTTTCCTTATTATTTAAGATGTATTTCGTGCTGATTACACGTAATTCTTTCCAGAAGCGCTCACGTCGACTCTCGATTCCCATGAAGAGGTTGAGTTTTGTCGTTTCTATTTGCTTTTAAAATTTTCTACCTAAATAGTTTTCGATCTTAGACGCGTACATCGGAAGCGGCTTTGATACTCATTGGCGTTAACATAGAGTTTTCTCGTATGGATTGCTGCTTTAAAACGTATCTGTAGAATTGCTGGTTCGAAGGGTCCCTCTTTTGTGCTGCTGTGTCCCTAAGAAATTCTTTCCTTTGTACTGCTGTGTCCCAAAGTTCTTTCTGTTGTACTGCTGTGTCCCAAAGAAGTTCTTTCTTTTGTACGGCTTTCTCCCAAAGAAGGTACTGCTGCAAATGGTGCTATTGTAATGTTTCTACTGTTTTGTATTTCTCTATCTTGTTTCTTGGAGAAGAGTATTATAGTGTGCTTGTTCGATTTAGTGGCTGATTGTTCTGCAAATAGAAATAAATGAGGTTACTTCCAGCTTGAAACATCTAGTCCTGTTCTGGAATTCGAAACGGGTTATTTCTAGGGCTTCAGCAACTAGTAATAATGTTGGTTAACTTTTAACCAAAGTCGTGCGAGACCAGGTTCCATTCACTAAATGTGTAGACTGCAAAGTTGTCGAATTCTGGCCAGGATATGCTCTATTGATTGGAAGCCTTTTCCGTTAGTACAAGTGTTAGTTTCATTTCATGATTGCAGCTTGCAGTTAGAGGGTCACTTAGCTTTTTTCGACATGTCCAGTTGGGATTTTACAGGATATGGAAGGTCTGTATTGTTGCAGTTTCGCCGCTGTAGTAGTCAATACGACTTGTTTTACTGAGTGAACACACTTCGCACAATAACTGATAAGGTTGCTTGCGCTTTAATTGTTTCAACCAAAGGCTTTGAAGAAAAAATTAACTAAATGGAAGCGGATTCCGAGCAGATTTTTTATGACAATCTTGAGACTGGTTTGTGTTGCTGTGGATCTTCTATGATGTCCGAGCCGTGGCATGAGGGTGTTTGACGGGTGTAATGCATAGAAGACGCGAGAGAAGGCGAGTATGGGCATCTATTAAAATTCGGGAAGGGTGCGTGTAGCGTAGTCGTCAGATGTGCCCTTCGATACACATGGGATCGTTCTCCGTGCGTCAGGCTTACCAAGCCTGCCGTCCCTGCGAGATCGGCAAATTGATACCAAACTTGTCTGGGAGGATAGCAGCAGTGACTCGATACATCCGTCGGTCAGTGCGAGTATTTGTAAAGGTCAGATATGTATTCAGTCACCCTCAACGATGCTTAATGAAGTCGAATATACGGTGCATCCCTCATGGATAGATAAACGACGAGGATTTTGTCTTTTTTTTTAAATTGAAATCCAGGTACAACTGGAAGATGAGCACAATATCTCTCCTGGTCTGGATTGGCCTTCATTTCAATACACAAACTGGTTTGGCAAGACATAGAGTGGTCCATCCTGTAGATAGAGGAGTCCCTGCCATTGAAGAAAAAATCTCCGTTGCAGACTCTAGAGAATAGCAAATTTTCCAGCTAGCTATACACAAATGCCAGTACATCGTAGTAGATGCTGCCGCTTACGACGTCGCATAGTGAGATAATCAGTGAGAGGCGGTCAATACTCGGCTTGTATATTGTCACAAGGACCGGATGACATTTAGGCCTACAACCGTGTTTAGATTTTTCCTTGATTTGCTCTTTGTAGTTTCATTTTCCGAAAACAGAATCGCAGCTAAACAATGGTACCACAGATGTGAAGATCTTTAATATTCCTACAGACGAAAGATTGTCCATTTTTTCACGCCTCTCTCATCATTGTGTACTCCACGGCATATGCTTCTCTCCGCGAAAAACTGGATTTTTTGGGACCTGAGGAACGGATTTTCTCATGACCGGAAAGAAAATGAGAGCTCATATGTGACAAGAACATTTTCGGCAAAGGTTTTTCCTATTTGATTTGCCGACCAAGTGGTCGTTGAAAGACTCAGGAACTATGTTGAGTGCAGCTTAGTTTCTCAACCAATAAGTTAAGGCCTCATCTACATCGTCAAGTATTCCTCTGACAGAGAAGAAGCCTGACTAAATTAGAACTAGTTGGAGAGCCTTAGAACCGCGTTATTCTATCATTTGTCGTCCTGTTGATCGTCGAGTAACTGGAGCTGGTGCCAGTTAATCCTCTATTCCTCCGTCGCGCTCAAGGGTAGCTCAGCCAGTTCTGCTCGCTCTAGGGACTCGTTGAGCATCATATCTTTCTTCTAGGATTCGTGGAAAATTCTGACCATCGAGTCGGTGGTTTTCATGCACTATGTTTGACATCCCGAGGAATCCATTCACTAACGGCTCTTTTCCAACGGTTGTCGTTGTTACGCATCACTTGTCCTGCCCACCTTATGGCATTAGAAGGGCGTCTCTAATTTTCGATGGTTGACGTAGGTCAGAGGTTCAGATTCCCCTCCCTCACTTGCATGATATGGGAGACTATTAGCTTCGTCTTTTGACTACAAATTCAATAACTCTGAGCGACCCTTTACCCTGTTTACGCAGCGACCGGGTTTCTGAGAAAACGCTAAAACACGAAGAACGGTGGAGTCGAAATGTGGGCATGGAGGCGGGTGTTCCTTGTTCCTCGATGCTTTTGAAGACTCCTCAAACCGCTCTCTTTCGTCTGCACAACTCTGGAGCTGAGTCGCTTTTTTCTGATTTCCCGACTCAGGTAGACGTAGCTGAACCATTCAGAGATATTCATTCTATTGAGCGTGACTGTGGCATATAAAACCAATTTATTCTTCATGAACATTGTTTTGCAAGATGTAGTCGGAAATCGACTTCTCCATAATCAGTAGAATTCATAGGTCGCTGTAGAGCTTCTCACCTCGTACTACTTTATAAAGAACAGAGGATAAGGCTCTCAGCGTTGATCAATCACTTTGCGATGCGCCATGCATGCGACTTTATTAGCCATTGTACGGAGGTGATTGAATGCATATCTGCCCTTTACAATGACTCACGGTGGCCTACCGATGAATCGAGCCAGTGCTCCTATCCTCCCAAACAAGTCTGCTACCAATTTGTCGATCCCAGAGGGTCGAAAGCCTTGGTGGCCCAGGTGCGGGAGAATCGATCTCATGTGTACTGCAGAGAGCCTCCGACCACTGCTCCACAAACGCCATTGTATCTCTTTATAGAGCACCTTTTATGAATCCTTCCTTAGAAGCTTATTTGAGAACGAAATGCTATCAAAAAATAACCTTTGAGATGTTTAGATTCAATGCACCATATTTATTCACTTGTAATAAATGTGCCTTGAAAAAGTTGGTTTTAAATTTCAAGGCGTAAATACACCATTCGTCAACTCAATATTGACTGAAATACAGGATTCAACGAGTCCTCAAAATATACCGGTCTAATAAGCAATTTGAAAGTTAGATTAAAGGTTACGTGAAGAGAAGTAAAAATCAGTTCAGTGTTGAGTTCCGCTCACATACAGAATGGAACAGCGATGAGCAAGGATAAAAGTAAAGGTAATCAGAGTATATGTCTCCATTGTAGTGCCCGACGCAAGTGGAGAGTGGCGTCCACCCATTCACTGTAGAAGAATATGGGTTGATCAGCCATTTTCTGCAATAAAGAATTAAGCAGCAACTGAAACCTTAGCAGTAGAACTTATAATGTCTATTCTTATACATTTATAATATCCACTTTTGAACAATTAAATGTCTATCGAAGTGCTATTAAGATATCGCCAGGTATCTTACAGTTGTGATGGGTCGACTCCATCGTAGCTTCCCCATGAAGGTTGTTTGCCATCATCAAGAGGTAAGCATTTAAATGTCGAGCTGAAAGGAGTAATTAGTTTTAATTCTAGTGCTATCTGCCTTTCTGAGGATGATTATTCCTTCAGAATTGCAAAATTTTCACATGTGTAAAGGATAACTTACGAATCGAAACGCTCAATGACGCCCCATTTCGGCATGGAGTTTGCCTGCCCTAACCCTATCCAACTCCAGTAGTACGTTGGCGTTTTCTTCATTACTTCGTTCTGAAACGTTTTTACTTCATAGCGTTCACCTTATCTCTTTGTTGGTTTCACTTACGAATTCCTGTGTGGAATCGGCGACGAATAGTGTACTTCCTTTCTCCGCACAAGATTTCTGTGCGTCCATCATGCTCATCTTCCTGCTTTCCACGAAATAGCAGGACTGTTCGTATCGAGTCCATCCTTCTGGACATGTTACAGAACCCTGGATATAGTTCAATCAAGTATACTTCTAAAGCTAAAGCCCACAAGTTCAGCTTTTCCTGGTTAAATATAATCAAAAACCTATAATCTCACCACAATTTGGCCCTGTTCCCTGCAGTTGCTCCCGCGTCGGCGACAACAACAACATGACTTTCCTTAACATTTCAATAGAATATATGAAAAACTTTAATAGATACGAACTCCTATGAACTTACCAGGAGCCTGCGTCGTAGTTGTTGTAGAGGGCGTGGTAGTAGACATCTCTTGAGCTTCATTACAACAGCAACAGCCGTACGCTAGAGTAGTATATATATATATATATATATATATATATATATATATATATATATATATATATATATATATATATATATATATATATATATATATATATATATATATATATATATATATGCATAATACAAAGTGTATGTAGGCCAAGTTAAATGAGTTTTCTATGAAACTATCCACACACTTATGTTTCCTTAACGTTTCCATAGGCAAGGCGCAGTAACCATATGATTAGCCTATCGATAGCTGGTAACGGACATATCACGACATTCCACCGTGACCCGTCCCACAGAATTTCATCTGAGAAAGACTTTGGTTTGTGATATTTGAAAGGCGCAAGTGTCAACATGCGAACTTACAAGCAAATCCGAAGATCACGATGAAGTCAAAACAATGAACCAAAAGTAAACATTAGTGGAATTATTAAAATTACTAGTGGGATCAGGGAAAGTAAGTTAGGATGAGACAAAGAGATGATCACTTACTGCTCGTCGGTACTGTAGTAGTGGGAGCGACAGTGGTTGTAGTTGTAGTTTCAGCATTGCAGGGTTTTCGACAAGAATCTTCTAAAGTTATGGGAAAAACAATAGTTTGATGTGATCAAAGACGTTCGCATGACAACAGAAATATAGGTGAACCGCTCAAAAATCTCTCTATTTAACATCTTTGTCTAAAGGATAATTTGAAAAGGTAACAGTGAACAATAGCCTAGAGGCACCAGCTAATATTACATCGAGGTCATCATCTAAGCATAGCGAATTCTGAATTGAAACGTGCGCACCATATGAAGTAGCAGTTGTAGACGTGGTACTAACTTCTGGACATACACATTTGGCCTCTTCACCGCTACCTTCTATGTTGACTGAGAACGAAAACGAGCCGATTATGAAGACAGAACATATTAAAGACCTGAACTGCATGCCTCTGTAGCAAAAGAACAGGAAGAGAATTGCAGAGGTGGTAGAGCAATGAGTGAAAGTGAAACATCAACCTCACCTGTGAAACATGGTTAGTAGACTCGAAACCACTCGTTTCGAACGCCTTTTATGCGGGAACATTTCGCTCGATGGCCGAACGCTGATCACGAGCATACAGTAGCTCTGCTACTAGACTTAACATCTATGGTTCCTCTTCACCGAGAAGGGAAGCCGCACAAAGGTGATTCTAAATTTGAAAAGCGTTGAAGATGTAAAAGTGCATCCCTTTGAATCATCAGAATAGAAATGCAACAGAACGATGAAAAAAAGTAAAAGAAGAAGAAAAGTATTGAAATATTGACACTGCAGATCTACAAGTAGGCCTCACACTCATCGATTCTACCAAGTGGCATAGAGGCATCGATCTCAAGGCCTTCGCTATCAAGATCAGTCCAGCGCTAAGAGCTGGCAATTCATGCTTAACCGTTCTTAAATCACGTTTCCGGTAACAAATGGCTTCGTTTGAGAAGAGTTAAATGGTATCAACAACTATTTGAGAAGCTTCCACTTCGCATTCAGCTCTCCTCAAATGATGTTTACAGTAATCAGTAGTCGTTCTTGAAGTTTGTCAAACCTGCAATGCACACTCGGTCATCGGTTCATTCCCGCGCTTTGCAGGAATCAATCCCTCCGTTCCTTTGTGGTCACCAAATTGGCGCCATATTTGTCTGAGAAGATATCAACACTGGCTTCATACATTGGTAAGCATCCCCAAGTCACTGTGTTGGCCAAATATTGATTTACTGAACTCTGCGGTTCTACTAGTGGAGTCGAACACATACGGGATCGAAGACACCATGATCGACCCCGGATCGTTTAACCTGTTATCACTTATTGAGTCTCTTTCAGAATTAGTAAAAGTAGTAGGAATCGAACGAATATTACGAAATATTCTAATAACATCGGTGTTCAAGATGCTAGTCTACTTTTTGTTGAATACGTGAGGCTCATCATTTCTGCTTTCGTTCGTTTTCACATACGGACTCTGAACGACTTCTTTTGGAAAGTTCCTCTCTTAATGTACACATCTTCTGATTGGAGTACTTCTTTCTTGAGAATGCTTAACATTTGGAAAAGTCTTCAGATTATTCTCGATCTTCAGAGATGTTTCAGGAAGTTCGGTTTCAGTATTTAAGAGATAGTTCACTGGATTTCTTCACATGCCTTGAAGTACTTCTCGTAGTTCTTGACGATCTCCAGTAGTCTGTCCTTCTGAGTTAGCTTCCGTGATTTTTCGATTTTCGTCAAGTGATCAAATGATGTCAGAAGTCAATTCTTCTTGCTAAACAGCCAGATAATATTCTAAGGAACATGAGAATCTTTGAAACGACGGCTTGATGAAAGATTTAGTCCCAGTGAGAATTTCCGATACTCTATATAGTTTACAACTACTCGTTTCTTTTAGTTTCATCCAAGCACGCATTCGAGACGATGTAAATCGTAGACGACTGAAATTGGGCTTAAACAGGGATAAAAGTGATGTTATTTCTATTGGTATAAAATTTGTGTATAAGTGGATGATAAATACTTGTTGTTTTCACTGTTTCAAAGTGCTACTGCCTGGTTTATGTTCTTCTTTGTGTAGGAATAATGTACAAAGCGCGTATCCTAGGCCGAAGAGCCAAGGTTTGAACCTTTGCCGGGCCTTGATTGTGAGTCGTTGAGAAAGTGCCCCTTTAGTGTGTAAACGTTCCAGCTAAACTCTATTTTACTAGTTTTCCTCATTTGCAGCTTATGTTGACAGAGATTCGCTATTTTTTATACAGGCGCTTTCATACAATAACCATGATACATCATAGCGTTTAAAATAAAATAAGAGCTAATTGACAGCGAAACTACTGTAGAATAAAATTTACCCAGGAAGGTACTTTTGTACAACCGTTAGGCTAGGAAAAGGCTGCTCTGATCGGTCACCTCCTACATTAGTCTGCTTTTGACTACCTATCGACGCAAAAAAGTTCTGTGATACGCTGAACAGAAAATTGGCACCATACCTCAAAATCAACCGTTTTGTGGTAAGCCCAAGAAAAAAAATCGAAAGAATCGGGCTACGAAACTATGCCTTATCCGGTGCATTCATCGGACCTCTCACCAACAACTGCAGCTGAGTTTTTCTCCCATTTGAGCAACTATTCTCTGAGAAATTCCATAGTAATACAACAAATTTTCAGGATTCTGTACAGCTGGATAAAATGGACCTGTGTTTAATTCGGTAAAGGGGTCTGGAAAAATGAAGTTTTTGAAATATGAAGCCAAAATATCATTCTTGGAATAGAGGAGGAATCACAGCGTGTACCACTTTTACCGGAACTGACTGCTCTGAGAGGAATATACCTATTCTCCTAATTTTTTCCTTAAAGACGATGCCTTGATGGCAAGTTGAGGTGTCATCAAAAATCATTATCAGCTTTGAGATGTTTGCATAAGAATGAGATCTTCTAAGCTTTTAATAATTGCTAGTAATCAAGCAATAGTACTGTTGTATAGTTGAATACTTGGATGGTCTGTCTTCAATGGATGGGCGGGCAGCAGCATAATTCCCATTTCTTCGGAGTTTTGTTGGTTTAGCCACCGTGGTTCCCTGGAGTCCTGAGGTCAGCTTGGTTAAAGTCTAGCCCAGATCGTCACCAACAAAGGCAGTCGCAGCCCTTGTGGATCAGAGGGAGATTTGCCACCATGCGGACTAGTTTGATGCCAGGACGGTGGTGGATCCTAATATTGTGTTCTTAGATTTCCAATCATCCAATTTTTCGCCATAGTTTGATTTGAACATCACTGTTATAAACGAATCATATTCTCGTTGCCGTACCATCTGATCCTCCGTGGAAGGTCCAAAAAGTGGTCAATACTGCTCGATTGGCTTTCTTTTTTGAATTTGAAGGAAGAAGATGTCACACGATGAGACAAAACGTGAGATGGATTATCAAAATTAGTGGCATCTGAACCGATCCACTTCACGTGATTCTTCACTTGAAATTTCCTATGAATCTATTTTACTCGTTACAGAAAATACCGTGTTCTACCACAGAGTATATCATGTGGTTAGTAAACTCAAGCTATAAATTTACTACTTGTCTTATTCGTGTTACAGAACTGAGAGCAGAGATGATAAAGTGAACGAAGGCTATTGTTAACAATGTTCTTTAAAATGATAAAGCATAGAGTGTACGTCGTTGATCACCGCTTCCTCCGATTCCTTATGTATTCGACTCTATTCGATAAACTGGTAGAAGGATGGTAAAAGTAGTTCGGTATTGACTAATTTCTTAGGATTCCCCATGCAACCACTAGGCATCGCTGTTGTTATTGAAAGCGTATCAGGCCTGAGGAGCGCGTGTGGCGCAATGGTCGGAAATACACT
The DNA here is from genome assembly GCA_018806985.1 of Angiostrongylus vasorum. Taxonomy (NCBI): domain Eukaryota; kingdom Metazoa; phylum Nematoda; class Chromadorea; order Rhabditida; family Metastrongylidae; genus Angiostrongylus; species Angiostrongylus vasorum. The sequence continues at coordinate 1,308,055 of JADANN010000409.1, forward strand.
GCAAAATACACGTGGAATCGATCCCAACGTCCATGGCCCACCAAGCCTTCCATCCCTCAGGGGTCGCCAAATTGATACCAGACTTGTCTGAGAGGATAGCAGCACTAGCTCGATACATCTTTAGGTCACCGCGAAATCACCTCCAAATGATGCTTAATGAAGTCGAATGCATGGCGCATCCCTCAGGGATTGATCAACGCCGAGATAGAGAGAGCGTTTTACTGTTGATCCCATAGGAATGAAGTTTTTGGATACGCCAGGTCCCAGAATCGAGCCGACAGCAACATTTGTATTGCCAGGGCATTTGAGACCATTGCGCTACATAATCCCAATAATTTTTCTTCTGCATATATATACATATATATGTATATATATATCTTCTACATATATCTAAATGTATCGATAAGTATGCGGTAAATCCCTTCCAGATGTGTCAATCAATTCATATCACACTGAAAAAATCTGCGTATGCCACCATTTTACGCTAATGTGACGTGAGTTTACAATACCTGTTTCGATTCTATACTAGGCAGATCGTGCCACTCCGTTACTTCAAGGATGATGAAATAGTACTAAAATAGCGTGCCCAAAACTACTATTAAGTTCCTGTCAACACATAATGTCAAGTGTGAGTTACACTCAGTTGTTAAGTGTCCGATAATGATGGCTGTTTTGAAATCTAAAATATTACTTGGACATGGATTACATAAAAGAAGGGGTAGAGGAAGAAGCTCTCGGCGTTCATCAATCCCTGAGGGATGCGCCATGCGTTCGATATCGTTAAGCATTGTTTGGAGGTGATTGAATGCATATCTATTCTTTACAAAAAACTCGTGGTGGTCTACCGATGTATCGAGTCAGTGCTGCTCTCCTAGACAAGTCTGGTGCCTGTTTCTCGACCCTGGAGAGATGGAGGGCTTGATGATTCTGAGATGCAGGGATAGACCCCAAATTTAATCTCAGAACCCTGTTGGTTGGGTTTCGAACCCTCGATTAGTCTTTCTGGGGCTCACGTTCTATACTCCACACCAACCGAGGTCTTCTACAGTGTAATACCCACAACCGACTTCATAGTAACCTCGCCATTAGTCGTATAATCCACAGCGCTCTTGATGAGCAAGCATTTTATTCTTTGTTCATAAATAAGCTGACGTTTCGGCGGATTTTAGCCTGGAAAGATCAAGTTCTGTATATATATATATATATATATATATATATATATATATATATATATATATATATATATATATATATATATATATATATACATATATATATATATATATATATATATATATATATATATATATATATATATATATATATATATACCCAACCAGAGACCTCCAAAACCAAATAGAAAGTGCTAAACCAAGATTCCAATCACATTGAACACAAAGTAGCTTCTTTGCACACACCGCTTTCCATGAGTCCTCCACTGAACATTCCACTTGGAGTCCAACCGCACAGAATTCACATGGAAGCGTAATGTGCCTCTCATATTAAAAATATTAGCCTTGAATAATGTATGAATAACGCGTGATTGCGAGAGGCACATTACGCTTCCACATGAACTTTGTGCAGCTGGCGTCCACGTGGCATACTCAGTGGAGGATCATAGAAAGCGGTGAGTGGTGTTTGTGGTGGTGGTGGTGGTGAAATATGACCTATTTGCTTTAAGCCGTTGGTGCAAAGTTCTATCGTCCTATTTTGAAAACTACATTTGCTTTCCAATTCACGTCTACGTTTGCGCATGACCACACCTCATGTATCTTTGCGGAGTGGTCGCAATTGAAATTTTAGTTCTAACGAGAAAGTTGGAAAAAACTAATGAACCTCACGGGACTCCTGGAGCAGCGCTGATTGGTGTCTTTTTTCTTCATAGTTCGCTGTCGATATTTCTGTATACAAGCTTTCTAGATATTTCGGCCTGTTTTCAGGTTCTCCGGTGTTGACATTTGAAATTGTTATTGGCTAGTTGTACTTTGTCATTTTTTGATTATGCTTTTCAGATGCTGACGTTGAACGACATCATGTTGACTGCTTAACTGAAACCTTTCAATGGTGTGCCATCTCATCGTGACGATGGTGACGTGATGACGTGATTTTTCCTCGATGTCAATGAGCACCAGAGATTTTGTTTAATACAGTCATTCAAATTCAAATTTAAATTAGGGCAGAGTTTGACATTCTCATTCGTAATATAACTCAGTACTGCTAGCAAGTATCGTTATTTTGATAGAAATCTTATCCTACTTTTTATCTGCAGGCCACTATCTACAAAAGTCGCAAAGAATCGTGCGAGCTGAGGCCCAATTCCATTTGAGTTGTAATTTACTACTTACTAAAATTTTTGTCTTGAACCCTGAAAGGCCGTATTTTGGCTTTTCTAAGTGTTTAGTACTTGATGCCCCAGGGACTATGCTATAACCAGTAAGATAGAAATTCCTGGCGCTAGTTTACTCCTAAATGGGCATCCTGATGGAAATATCTGCTCACGACGTAACCCTAAACAACAAGCTACCATGGTCTCGCGTAAATTTATTCCAAAGAGGTTCCTAGTCTAAAAGATGCAAACGTTCATTTGATTCACAACAGTTGGCGATTGTTTGTGTTAGGAACGTAGGCATTCCTGTGCAGCATTTCTATCTTAACACCTCATGGAAAACAGTTTGCCCAATTGGCAGAGCACGTTTCAAATGAAGATTAAGCAGGCGCCCGCACATTTCTTGCGAAGACTTTCTATTTAAGTGAGCAAAAATTTAAGAAAGAGCTTTGATTTCTATCAGGTGACAGACGTTTTAATAAGCAGTTCTTAAGACCTTCGCCCCAACGCCTAATTGCGCTTTTTTTCAATTTTAAAGTGTTTTACAGCGTAGAAGTCTCTATTTCGGCATTTTCTATGCTCACGCACTCTATACAATAACTATGTTTCAATATTTCACTATAGGGGCTAAAAGAAGCTCTCGGCGTTGATCAATCGCTGAGGGATGCGTCATGCATTCGACTTCATTAAGCATCGTCTGGAGGTGATTGAATGCATATCTGGCCTTTCCAATGACACGCGGTGACCTACCGATGTATCGAGTCAGTGCTGCTATCCTCCCAGACAAGTCTGGTACCAATTAAGCGACCCCGGAGGGATGGAAGGCTTGGTGGACCATGGGCGCAGCAATCGATTCCACGTGTATGCCGCGGTGGCGCCTCCAACCACTGCTCCAACGCGCCCTTATTTCACTATAGAAATTAGAATTAAATTAACGGTAGATTGCCTGTGAAGTTTCTATTCTCTGAAAGCGTTTGGAAGACTGGTTTTTGTACATTTCTAGGTAGAGAACAGAGCCTTAACGACCAACACCCAATACAACATCTGTGCTATAGAATTTATCCACTGGTAACAGGAAGTAAGGGAAAACAGTTCTATGCGTTAAATAAACCACTGGAAGGAAGATGAAACCTATGCGGGTCATACCGGCCACTCTGACAACTTCAAGATAAATTCCATAGAAGTCACTCTTCGAGTGTTAAGGGAGTTAAGAAGAAATCAAACGATCTTCTTTTTGTAAGAAATGAAGCGGCCACCGAATATACTTGGCGTTCTTGAAGTGGACGATTAGTGTTTAGAGTAGCAGTGGTTGTAAATGCACTTGCGATGAGATGGACGGTAGATTTACGACAGCAGGGTTTTTTGTTTGTACGAACACATGGTCAAGCAAGTGCCTTCTATTTCGGGATTTATCTTGCACGTCAAGTCGGCAACGGTTTTATATCATTAAGTGAATAAGCAAAAAAAAAGTAGTTTGAGTCGTTTCCAACAAAGAACTCTTGGACAGAGAGTTCAACACCTAACTCCGTAATAGCACTCGTTTAAGTGATGATGCATAATGCCCACTGAGCTCGTTCAACTCCGACAAGGGAGAAGCAAAAAGCTTTACAAATGTCCGCTTGGGCCACTTCTTAACGAACAGAATCACTTGTGATGTAAATGATATTTTCAATAGTCACCGCCTTCTTTGTACGACTCTTAGTTTCTAGGTAGGTTACTAAAGCCCGTGTGGCTTTGACTGTTGCTTGAGGATTTTCGTCTTCGTCATGAATGCCATTGAATGTTTTCGAGTCTATTCTCTCTGGAATCCTGGGATAGCCACACTAAAGCGTTCCCATGTGGATTGGAAGGAGTGATCCAAGCCTAAACAAGTCTGGCAACGACATCCCTACCTGTGATGGATGGCGACTTAGTAGGTCCGGGGGAAGGTTAAACTAGCGCTTCGCTCCGTACTGAACGGCATCACCACCACTACCTGCGCTGTGCCTAAAGTTTTAGCCACTTTTTAGCACTTGAGAACTTGAGGAATTGGTAAGTTTTTAAAAAAGACCTTTACCTATGATCCTAAGGATGAGAATGATTCTAGTAATATGCCAGTCTAAGTATAAAGTTGTTCAAAATTCAATCTCACAAAAAAATTGAAGACAGAAATCTTATTCTTTTAAAATATGAAGCAAATGCTGCAGATGCAAGTATTGACGATAACACTTGAGGACATCGTTGCCTTCTATCCTATGACATACCGATTGCCTTCGGTGCTCGAAATTTGGTTGGCGACTCAAAACATTCGTCCCAGGGGGTCCGAAAACTGAGAGTTTTATCTTTATAAAACGAAGCTGTTCACTATTAGCAAAGACTTTCGCTTATTCATGATGACAATGAAGTACGGTATATTTGACTAAACGTGAGAGGTGTAGCAATTTTTGAGGGCCTATGCATTAAATTCCATGCATATTCTCGAATGTTAATAGGTGTTGCAGGAACGAATGCATCGAAAGCGCTTGGTGTTGCACGACTAAGCCAAAGATTAATATGTAAGGGAATGATACAATACGATATTTTTTACTTTATAATAGCATTTATTTGTTTCAGATGAAGAATACTTCTCATCGCCTAGCAGAAGGCTAAAGCTAACTAACACGTTCTGCGTCAATCCCTCAGGGACGCGTCCGTACCGATGAATCACGTCAGTATTTCTGAATTTTCAGTGAAATCTAGTATCACTTTGCCGATCTTCGAGAGCTGGCAGCGGATTTGGGTAGCCCAGGCGCGGGATAAAAAAGCAAAGGACACCATGCACAGCGAAAACATCTCTGAAATTGAACATCGTGAAAGTCGTGGTCTGGCCATAGCACTCATTTTAACTTGAAACGAAGATGCCTTTATCATTTTTTGCACATCTGCCAAGTAACTTCAATGTAATCACATTTATATTTCATTGATGATTGCTCAGTTATGTGATTTTTGGGCGCTGCCTAGTATTTGACTCTGAACCTTTCAAAAGACTCAGCAAATAATCGGAGTGGAGCGAAAGTTGTTCCGATCAACGCACGTGGTCAACCCTCCCACGCTATTACGCTCCTTTATAAAAGGCCGTTTAAGAGGTACCTCTAGGAATTGCCGATGTCATCGTTCATCACAACATTCTAGACGGTTCAGTACTATATGGCGATCTGATTCTCAACAATAAGTCGTGTCGTCTTCGCCAGGTGTTTGGTGCGAACTGCCAAGGACCATCAAATTCTCAACTGAATTGAAGACTGATGATATTTGGAGCCGCTAAACTGTCTGACTGTGTTAAATCTTTATGATGCATCTCATACTATATTTATTTATATCATCCGTCTACAGTTCTATTTGTATATTTGAAGTAAGGGCGCGTGTGGCGCAGTGGTCGGGGGGCGTCCTGCAACACACACGTGGAATCGATCTCGGTGGCCATGGCTCACTTAGCCTTCCATTCCTCCAGGCTCCGCGAATTGGTACAAGACTTGTCTAGGAGGATAGCAGCACTGGTTCGATACATCGGTAGACCACCGCGAATCATTGTAAAGGCTATATATGCATTTAATGAGCTCCAAACGATGCTTAATGAAGTCGAATGCATGGCGCATCCCTCAGGGGATTGATCAATGCCGAGAGCTTTATCCTTTTTAAATTGGAGATTTCTGTATCCCATTCGAAAACAGATTTGATTCCAAAAAGTTAGTACTAATACAACTTGCCTCGTCTTTATAGATCTGATGAATAATAATTCCGTAAAATATGTGACCTTTTATCAAGACGTTGGATCGAAATTACCGACAAATCCATCTAAACTTCGTGGTGAGACTATTTGTGCTTTTCTTAGTACTTTATCGTCTTCACTTAAGTGCTTAAAGAATACTTGATTAATTTCACAGCTTAGCCCAATAGCTAAATATAGATGAAATAACTTCTTGTTCAGGTCCAACTAGACGACTACCATCCAGGACACCATTCTCTCCTACTTTAGAAACTATTCTCGAGGAATTGGAATCCAGTGAACAACAACATTCACGATGCCATAGAATCTCACTGCTACCGAAACCAACCCTAGAGACGGTTGTCGAAGAATGAAATTTCGGTATCGTGGTCACAACTTCAATGTCCGAACCCACTGGAATCTTCTGATCTAGTACAAGGGTTCCTCTAAAGGCACTGGAGCAATCCGCAAACACGACGAGGAGGAGGCTAGTCTTCGTCATTACAAAGGAAGAACATGTGATTCTTATCTTTGCACCAATCCACCCACAGAATTTGTCGGTTTGAATGACAGCGAGCGTTTTTTTTTTGTGATTTTTTCTCATGTACTGGATAAATGTCTTACCTATGGAGTACCACTAAAGTGCTATTTACAGGTACAACTACTGACCAACTACCGCAAAGAATTCCCTAAAACTATTATGCGTCGCTTATGAAACTGGTAACTTTGTTTTTACGTAAAGGCGGATCATGAAAAGAAAAGAAGACCAGTTTCCATCAGCAATACTCGATAGACTTTTACTTTTATTCCGGCAGAAGGAATTCCATGGGGTCAAATTTGTTCAAAAGAAGTGATCGAGCATTAGTCTCTTCCGGAATCCTATATGTAGTTCTAATAAAAGTGAAATCCATAGAACTTTCTCTTCATAGCAATTTGTGGGGCTGTACTGGGAAGTCACAAAACCTATGACTTTTGCTCTCACAAAGTCAGTCATGCAAAAGGAGATTGTTAAAGGTACGGTGGATTATCGTACTAGTTTTTGCTACAGTGGATATTTCACAAAAGAATTCAAGAAAAAGCCAAAGACAACAAACTTTCGAAAGGCCGAGAAAATGGTGAGATTCGACCGTATTCATTCCTGTAACCAGGAAAGGATAATTTCCATAGTAAAGGAATAGCACCAAACTTGTTCTGTATATACAAGTATATATGTATGTATGTGAATGTAGATATATGTATATGTATGGTTCTGTATATAGTATATATGTCCTTACAAACTGCCCTTTATTTAGCCAACGCGAGGTTGGTATAGAGGTTCTTATCGTTGTTACTGTCTTTGTTCAACAATGTCTGACGTTTGGGCGACTTCGCCTTCCTCAGAGCCCTGCCGTTGGACCACCCGTGTGTTGTTCAAGAGGGATGATGCCGAGGCTTATAGAAAGTCGAACTTTTGTGTTATTTGTGAGATTTACCGCGAAAAGAATTTGGTCGGGGATATTTTACAATGAAGAAATATTGGCACCTGCACAATATTTGACATAAAAAAAATACGCCTTATGTTTCCTATGAAAGCATCCCGACGATCAAAATTTCTTCTCAACAGCGTCTATTAGGTAGATTTAGCCACGATGACTCATATTGAATAGATCTTTCTTTGCTTTGGAATAATTAAGCGTAAAGCAATCGGCGCTGGTTAATCCCTAAGGGATACGACTTAAGCCAAACATCGTTAGAGGTGACTGGATGCAATCTGGCCTAAACAATGACTTTCGGTTGCCTAGCGATGTATCGAGTCAATGCTCCTATCCTCCCAAACAAGTCTGGTACCAATTTGCCGACCTCAGAGGGATGGAAGGCTTGGTGGGGCATGGGCGCGTCGATCGATTCCGTGTGTGCTGCAGGGCGCCTCCGACCACTGCGCCACACGCGCCCTAGGTCACGTAAAATGGAGTAAAAGTAAATAATTAAAACGCTAGAAAGCCTACAATGGAACTCTTTGACGCTAGATGAGCATTGCAAATACAATAAGCAATGAATTGCAGAGGTCAGAGGTCAATTCAGGAAGAATGTCAACGAATCAAAAAATCTATGTCTTACCAAGGACACAAATGGTCGTCGTACTTGAGTTGGTTTTTCAACGTGTCCAGCGTCGACTGTTATCGCCAATATCGATCGGCGTCGTTTGTATGGCGCTACGCCCGTATGGGGTGCTTGAGGCTCTACGACTAACAAATCCTTTTTCGAGAAGTTTCCTCGATCTTTTCATTCCACACTCATCTCATTACTTATATTATCGAATGCTTATCTCGTATCATAGATTTATCGTCTAACGAGCGTAATCCTATATTCCATAACGTTTTCCTTATAACATATTGTCATCCTTTTTCATCTCTGTTCGTAGCCCAAATGACTTTTCGGTTTTGATCTTTAGTCCATGAGGGTTATTTTTGGTCGACAGGTGAACGAAAAGTGACAATGAACATGCGTTTACAAACCTTGTTTGCACAACACCTACAGTATCCTACGCCTTTGTTAGTTCAAGGAACATGTCATTGGAAGTATCCAAGGAACTTCCTTGAAGAATAGGAATCGTTTCCATTCTGTCAATACCGATGATTAATCACACTAACTCCGTAATTGATGATGTGGTGGATTTCATGTGACCTCATATGATATAGCTAGATCACGTTAGGGGCAGAACTCTTTCAGCTTAATACAGTCACAACGATGCTGAGATATTTGCAAAACTCCGGACCGCAGGTGTCTGCGGTGGAGAACGAATGCGCTATTACTCTTTCCGGAGGCTAACGCGTTCACCACCACACCATGCGGGTCCTTCGTTTCCCCTGTCTCTCAGCTAATTCTATCGATCATTGGCATCAGCAATCACCCGTCAACGAGATTGATCTAGAGACTCCACATCGGCATTGAACTCAGTCAAGCTGGGGCTGTACTTGAGATCGTTCAGCTTAGTTCCCAAGAGTCATTTTTTTAAATGTAAATCTGACAAAATCCAGATTGAATGCCAAAGAAGAATTGCTACATAGCTGTTTACTAACCAGCCTGCAGTTGCAACAAGGTCGTCTTGTTCGCCCCAGTAGATTCTCCATTCGTTCCTATTATGCACCAGTTTTACTGAATGGTTTTGCCCGGAGAACTCTAAAGAACACTAGTCATTCTTACAATGTTAACCTTTTACTTGCTGCCTACTATACTTTTTTCACGACAAGGTATGATGTGAAATACAACCACAACAATACTGAGATATTCGCAAAACTTGGACCCGGAGCCAGATCTAACCGGGATTACTTTTTCTTAGATGAACGCTTATAGAAACGCAAAACAAGGGCTTCAGTGGTGCAGCGTGTAATACGCGAGCCCCAGGAAAAAAGCTCCAGGATAATCGTGGTTCAGTCTTGCCCGGGGTTCAAGTTTTGCGAACATCGCAGGATCGTTGTGACTGTATTCCTGCAATAATTTCCATGATCGATTTGCTGTTAAACTCGGCGTTGTTCGAAAATTCGCTGTTTCCTTGAGTTACTGCACTCCTGCATTCAACTTGACCTTTCCAGGCTCCGATGGAATCGAAATCCGCTGAAACCTCATCTTTTGAGTGAGTGACTAAAGAATATAGTAAGAACCTCATGTGTGTTTGTCAAGAAAAACTGCGATTTATTCCCAGTCATTCTACTTGTTATCTTCCTGCTGTGTGCTTGGTAATCCAGGAAACGTATCTGGTGAAGAATCCTCTTCTTCGGTTTTCGTTAAAACGCTCGACCTCTCCAGCTTGATTTTCAGTATTCTCCTAGCTAATGGAACAGCACACCTCTATGAAACACCCTTTGATAACGCATTTAATATCATTAACCTCAATTCGTGGCTAGGAGTGGGGTGCCTGTGCTTAAGATATAGGAACGCCCTTATGGGGTTATCTGATGATTTCAAGGAGAATCGATACAGCTAGGATTAAACAACACGCATGAAAAAAAGACTAGAATATATCTTCAGTCGAACTCAGACGTAAATCCTACAATGTTTGTGAATATTGGATGCGAAGAAACGAGCCGAATACAAGTGCCCAAAATCCGCACAATGTGTGATGTCGGGTCATGCAAAAATTTAGGAATACCGCATTTTCATCCTGTTTAATTAGCGTCCAGGTTTTCATCATGCACGCTGAGAAGGAAAGAACCGCATACTGGAAGAGGTGAGCAGGGAGCAGTAGGTTATTCTTCACTAGTTCCACAATGCTTTTGCAAGCTCCGCAATCCATTCTTTCTACGCAGCTCTAAAACGAAGTTGTCCATAATTTTGTCCTCTCAGGTGAACTATACTTGGCAGGTATTCGCTTCGTTGAACGTAGATGTGACGTTGGGAACCATATTCTTTTTTCATAGATGCCGCTCTTTTTAGGTTCAGCATGCTCAGTCGACCAGTCGGCGTTTGTTCCTCAAGGCTAGTGCTTTATTTTGAAAGAACGATGTCATAAGCAAAGCGACGCTGTTATAGATGTGGTCTATCGACTTTCACTAGGAAAGCACTTCGTCATAACGTTCTGAGAAGTGGCGCTGGATAGCTTTGGTGAGATGGTATATCGTTGCCGAATCATTTACAAAAAGCCACTGTGGATCAAATAGAAGTGTTAGCCTTTGAGCCGGGTTTATCCCAGCACATGGCAATTTCCAGGGTAGACGGACTTGTGGCTGGTCTTCTGGGTAGAAATGTTCAACTCTTTTTTAGGCTGGGTGACACGCCTTGGAAATAAGTCCGTACTGTACCTATCAACCTAACGCTGGAGAGAGTCCCTTCACCACAGTGAAGCGATAAATTTTCCACATTACTGGAGTAAATAATTCCATGGGGTTCGTAGAAGACCAATCTAATATTTCGTACCACAAATAGTCTAACAAAACTACTCCTTGCAAGGTCCCTAACTGGATTACGCTTTTCTCTTAAGTATTATATGTTCAGTGAACCTATAAGCTTTTAACGTTATTGGTCGAGAATCCGCTCAATATTCAAAAACTTCATGACTCTGCTGGTTTCTTGATTAGTGGGAATAATTTCTCGACCACTACAGTAGTTGGGAGCTAAGCATTTAAAGATTTATAGAATTGGCCTTGCACAGGATTTTTACAAATTATTTTTATGCTTCTAATTTTCGCCTAAAATTGGAGTTTTCAAATAATTTGAAGTGACTCAATTTTCAAAGTTTCCAGCAGGGGTGGGGTGGGGGGGTACACTGGTAGTAATGTTATTTGTTATGAGTAAGGCGCTCCGTCGTCCATGCACCGGTCACCAGACTTCCAGTACCTCCTAAGTGAGAAAATTGCTACCTAGTTATTCTGGGACAAGCCGGCTTCCACTGATCCACGTGGAAATGTTTTTGCGTGGCTATCCCAGAATTACAGAGAGAATCGGCTCGACCAGCAATCAACGACATTTGTGAAGAAGACGAAAATCCACAAGCAGCAGCCGAACCCAGACATAAGTCGAAAGGGCTTCATGAATGATATATTCGAGGAAAAGAATAGATTGGAAAAAGTGCGGAACTCCACAAACACTTGATTTCGGGTCATGTGATAGAAGAAGTTTTCCACGGTAGCGCTGCATCCGTAAACACAGCGGGTGACTTAGAGAAGACCTTCATCTCCAGTACGACAGAATTCCGCGTCGATGGTTTCGCTATCCGAAATACATGGCTTAGTGAGAAAATAATAGGAAAAAAGATGAACAGGTTGCCGAAAGTCCTGATTTAATCATCGCAGAGTAGCAGAACTTAAATTTTGTTCTTGAGGATCTGCAAAGTCCACTGCTAATATGTCAGTTAATAAGGCTGAATATGAAATGAGATGTATTGGTTCGAATATCAAAGCAGTCATCGTTTTTTTTAAACACCGGATGATTCACACATGAATGTATTAAACACTCGGATGTTTCGAAACAGGTGTTCACAATTGCGCCAGTTGCGGTGCACCTCTCTTCTCGTTTCTCTTGGTCGATCTGCATGGATTTCGTCCGTTTTGTTCGTAGTGACGAATGCAAGTATCATTTTACTCCGTGGTGAATAGCTGATATCTAGAAGAAGATACAGTAGTCGATTGACCTGTGCTGCTGGGAACACTCGCAAGATTGTCAACGTGGTTGTGTGTCGGTTGCACAGCAGAGACTTTACAATCACTGTGTGTGTCTTTGTCGTGCGAATTCGATATTTATTCCATTGTCATAGAAACACTGAGGACGTTTGGATTTGGCGATATTATTTTTCTCTAGCGGGTCTGTTTTCTCAGTGTGTGTCGAGATATGACAATAGAGTTGTACTGTTCTGGTGTAGCACTTAGAGTTCCCATGTAAAACGGGTCCGCTTTTTCTCAACGAACGTACAGAGGATAAAAATAGCGTTGCGATAAGTGTTTACACATCGCTGTTAGTAGGAATTTGGCTATGATACTTTTAGTAGTTGAGCTATGCCTCTATGCGTTTGGTCGTAACTCGATGTTCATATGGACGAACGCAGTGTTGTTTTCCAACGAAGATTTTAAATTGTGGTATAGTTGCTAGAGAACGGAAAAACTTAGACAGGACCTCTTCGGCTATCACTCTGATGACTTTTAAGGAGATGATGAGGATCTTCGTCATTAAGGATTGCTTTTAATGGAACGAAATATTCGCAAAAGTTGCGAAAGAGTATACTTATATTATTCCTTTTCGTTCTGCTTCTAGCAGTTTTTCGTACCTCAACCGTTATAAGTCTTCTCACAAAGATTTTATTATCCATTAGAAACGGTGTTGGACGTTTTACAATACGACCAAACTTCTTTTTCTCTTCTTGAGGAGCTTCATGCAGTAGCTCTTTATCCTTTGGGTCCAGTCTTTCTAAATCTGTCATTCGTGCGAGGAGGGCATTTCGTTTATAATGTTATGGCCATATATGGTTTCTGTTCATCATTCGTGAACGCAGGAGGTTTTTTTCCAGCTTATGTTCTAGTTGGATCCTAGCGCGGAGGAGGTGCAATCGATCGGGTCCAGTGCATGAAAATGACTCTATGGAATTGTCATAAATTCACCGCCGTGTTTATGAGGTTCTGATCCGTCTCGACATGGTCCGTACCATCAGTTGGTTCTACTGAACATCCATGGTTTATCTTGCAGTCGGAAGGTGATTTTCATTGTATTCAATGCGTCTTTTGTACTGTTCTCAGATGATGCATATATGTGTAAGAACTGATGCTCATAAGTGGACGACAAAGCATATGTCACTAATATTTCAGTATTTCGACGGGGTGTCCTCACCAACGATGGAAGCGGTACCGCAGTTTAACTAGAATATGTCGGCCGTCTTGCTCTTCACCTGTGTGATTTGTGACATCTAGTCCTACATCAAGAGCAATCCCCTCGGACACTGTCGTGCTTGTCGTTGCAGAGCAAAAACGTCTAGATGATATGTGGTGAACGTGTTTTTTTGGTTCGGTTCCAGTTGACTGTTGTGACTCGAGTGTATGCCTCTTACAAATTCTCTCATCGAAGAATAACGTCGTAGGTGGTAGTGGTCCATGTATGGGATACTAAGACTGATTGTCGGATTAAAGGTCCGAGATAACCGTGATAACGCGTACACTGACGATTAGAGTAGGCAGTCAACGGCCAGCCAACAATGCAGTTTTTTCGTTGTGCAAATAGTCCTCTTCCAGCACGACATTGGTTCTTGGATTATGCACGACCGGTTGTAAGGGATGTTGCGACTCCAACACGACCAAGCTAATAACCAACAAAAATAATTTTGATAGCTTTAGAGCTTTATTTATCTAACGAAGTTGAATGGAGTTTCAATTTACTGACTAGTACAGCATAGAAAAGAGCTCTTCCTCACTTTCATGGAATCTTCTAGAAACAATGTCGTCGACCTTTTACCGAAAGGTACAGTAATTGCGTTGTTGGTCATTTCTTAACACATTATTTTTTTGCATTAGACACTGTTCATTATCAGTTATTCCTTTTAGGTAATGCAGCTCAACTCCTTCTTTCAAGTACTATTTCATCTATTAATTGAGTTATTTGTTACGGGAACCTATTCCTACTCATTACTGGCTAACAATTCTATGGTGGAAGTGAACAAGTTCCTTGAATCATTTTTCACTCGTTCAAACTCCACGACCCTACAAGAATGGGAATCGAATTTGCCAACACAAAGAGAAAAAGATGAAATGAGAGAGGTAGGTGGAAGGCGTTTTGGACAACTATCGCTTTTTTACAATACGTCGCTCTGGTAGTACTACTGGGGTGACGGTTATACGTTCTGATGGGAATGTTCGATTCATTCGCTGTCGTAGGCTGTGATTGCTAGGGTTAGTTTAGGTTTGAAGGAAGATCCTGATATTAGTCCCGTACTAAGGCAATAGATCATATTCCAAGAATGTGGTTCTAGATAATACTTTTTATCACAATCTTAAGTCTTTTATTTACTGCCCACTATAATTTTTCACGGCAGGGTATCATGTGAAATACAACCAAGGTGATCCTGAGATATTTGCAAAACTCTGGCCGGCAGCTGTCTACGGTGGGGAACGAAGGTGCTATTACCCTTTCCGGAGGCTAGCGCGTTCACCACCACACCATGCGGGTGTTTCACTTCCTACTATTATCACAATTTCAAAACGTTATCAGTTGTAGCAGTGACTTTGATTTCAAACAGCAGTTGTGTGCTAAACGTGATATCCGCTTCTTTATCCGATTAACACATTGACAGCGATCTTCAAAGTTGTGCGGTGGGCGCATGCGAAGAGACTTAATATTCGGTAGTTGACATGATGAATCAAATGTGGGTCATGCTGGTGTCTCCTCTTCAGCGAGTGACCACACCATTCTTGTTGTACTTTTCGCTCTATAGTTCGTTTCCTTGCGTACTTTATTGCTGATTTTCGTGTCCTTCGTATCCTACGTCTCTTTATCTTTCTTTACTTTTGGAACGTTTCCAACTCTTCTTTTGCGATGAAGATCTCATTCACCATCGAACCACACTACCATCAGTTTTTCGTTAGGTTCTTCTAAGAATTGCGAAGTATATTTCTGGACTTCTCATGAATTTTTTTATTTATGGATTCCATGCGAACATTCGGATCATTATAGCAATTGGTGACGGAAAAGTCGTCAAATTTGGGTCAAAAAATTGTATTGTATACACTTGAAATGTTGTGTACGCTTGAACAATGTAAACAGTAGACCCATTATCGATTGATGGTTCCTCGAGAGTTAATCTATGAAGTTCCCTTGTTCTACCCTTCAACAAAGGATCGGAAATGCATTGAAGGAAGGTCTAGCAGACATGCACAAGAGGCTACTGTCGAACAGATGGAAAAAATTCAATGCTTCCAATGCCCTCTGCCTCCTGCGTATCTGTACTTTCTAAACATCTTCATCTGTTGTGTGCGATCAAAATATTCTTCTACACCTAACAACTGTGCTGTCAGGCTTTAGTAGTTTGTTTAGTTACATATTCATTTCTACGATCAACACTTGAGGGAAAACCATGATTCCGAAGACCTTCGTGGATAATTCAGATTTATGGACGTGGCGAATCTAACCATGTAAAGAAGTGCTGGCGTTCACACAATATATGAAGTCGGAGATTTTAAAAGAACCTAAAGATTGTAAATTGTAAAAGGGAGCACAGTTGTAATGGTTGTAATTTTATACAAATTTTGTGTAAGAAAAGGATTGCGGGATGTGACGATGAGCCGTGCATGCGCTGCGGGTTTCAAATCACTTGAATTTACTCGTCCAAAAAATGATTTTTTTTCTCTGAAAAATATTAATTGTGAAATGGACTTCATTTTCTTTAAGTTCATAGCGTAATAATTTTGTTGGATAAGCTCTCGAATGATTGCAAAAGCTACAGCAAAAAGTTCTGTGCCTCGAAATATATGGCTGAGACGAAAATGTGTCAGAAGTGATTCATTGCGATCAGTTCCCAGGATCGACTTTCTATTAGCCTCGGTATTGGAATATGAATGCGTCGTTCTCTTGTTAAGCAATCGCGAAGTTGTTAAACAGCATACGTTTACTTCCATGGAAAAGCACAATACAATACAACAGTGGCTGACGTTTCGGCAGTATCGCCTTCTTCAGAGCCTGGAAGGGTATACTGATATACAATTTACTAGGCCAAACGCTTCAATAACATTTACAAAAAGACGAAAAACTCTATGGGAATTACATGATCAACAGCTTCTTGAAAAACTCACCGCTTTTTTTTACGTGACTTTCAATGAGGGAAGATTAGAACAGCTGATTATAGTCGCATATGGTTGAAGACTGCATCATCCCACATAGGAAATTGATGCGATCACACGGGATCAGGTCGCCTATGACCTCTGGGCATTCATCCCTGCTATTCATTGTAGGGTTTTTTGGCACTTATCCAAAAAGCCTCAAGAAGTTTTCGCGCTGGTGTTTTAGTCTCCTGCGCAAGGATACTGACTTTTACTTCAAAATCGTCTCCGCTATGCTTTTGTATCTTATGTGTGCCCATTGGGGGTACTTTGTTGTAGTTTTCGTTTGCCATCTAGGCTTTCTTTTATACGGATACACAAAGGTCTGCCCGTTTCGTCAATATATTCATCTCCGCAATTATTACAAGAGATCAGGGTATATCGTACCTGCACTCATGCAATCACCGTACCTGCCGTAAGGGCAAATTACGCAACTTTGCTTGCTTTGAATTATTGAACGAGCAGTCTGAGTACATTAAGTTCACCCAGGAGAAACCGTTTTCCGTTTTTAAACGTTCAGATAAACCTATCAAGTAGCGGTTCCATGACAAAATGGTACCGAAAGCCAAGTAACAAGAACATCCTCGTTCATTTCCCTTCTTTCCACCCTTCACACACAAAGAGGGCGCTCGTGAGAAACATGTTTCCAACAGCCACCTCTGTGTGCACAACTATGGAACTAAAGGAAGAATCGCGCGATTTGGCTCGGCAAATTCTGCAATGGCTACGAAATAGTAACCCCACGAGACAAGTTTAGAAGGAGAGCGACGCGCCCAAGCGAAACACTTGGCCAAAAGAAAGTCCCGTTTATGTTGCCCTTTATTAGCGATGAACTAAGCGTAGCTATTAAACGATGCTTAAGAAGGGCAGGTCTAGAGGAATCGATAGCGATAATTGGAATACCACCGGCTACTCTACGTCGTCAGTTAGTTCGTAACCGCCTGTATGACCGTCTACGTGAAACAACAAATTTGCATAATTTGCCCTTACGGCAGGGACGATGATTACATGAGTTCAGGTCCGATATACCTGGTCTTTTGTAATAATTGCGGAGATGAATATATTGGCGAAACGGGCAGACCTTTGTGTATCCGTATAAAAGAACGCCTAGATGGCAAACGAAAAGCTAAGACTAAAGTACCCCACTAGGGACGCATAGGATACAAAAGCACAGTGGAGACGATTTTGAAGTAAAAGATCAATATCCTTGCGCAGGAGACTAGAAACACCAGCGCGAAAACTTCTTGAGGCTTTTTGGATAAACGCCAAAAACACAGCAATGAATAGCAGGGATGAATGCCCAGAGGTCATAGGCGACCTGACCCCGTCTGTTCGCATCAATTTCTGATGTGGGATGGTGCAGTCATCAACCTATATGCGACTATAATCAGCTGTTCTAATCTTCCTCATTGGGAAGGCACGTAAAAAAAGCGGTGAGTTTTTCTCGAGAAGCTGTTGATCATGTAATTGCCATAGAGTTTCTCGTCTTTTTGTGTTATTGAAGCGTTTGGCCTAGAAAATTGTATATCAGTATACCCTTCCAGGCCCTGAAGAAGGCGATACTGCCGAAACGTCAGCTACTCTTGTATTGATTGTATTGTGTTTTTCTATGGAAGTAAATGTATGCGGTTTAACAACCTCGCGATTGCTTAACAAGAAAACGACGCATTCACTGCGACCAGTTAACCCCGAAGCACATGAGTTTTTTTGTGAGTCACTTCGTTGCAAATCTGTTTATTTCTTTCCCCACATTTGCAGCAGTGGTGCCGAACCCTGCAATACACACGTGGTCGTTGGTCCAATTCTATCCACCGGAAAAAGCGACCCCCTCCTTTCCTCCTAGTTTGGTATCAGACTTATCTAGCAGGGCAAAAAACACTGGTTTGATAAATCAGTAAACTCCAGAAAGTCGTTATATAAGTCGAATATGTATTCATTCACCTTAACGATGCTTGGTTTATTCGAATACATGACGCAACCCTCAGACATTGATCAACGGGGGAACGCTTTGTCTCTTACGGTTTCTTATTTTTACTATTCATCGCATCGAACAATGTTGCACTTTATGGATTATTTCGTAACGGGTAGAATGATTAACCCATTCATGGTCATGTGAGCCATATATCGCACATAGGCGCTCGAACTTATTTCCTACTTTAAAAGATAAGCATTAGACCTCAGGAAACTTCATTAATAGAACTAAAATGCATTTGGAATGGACACTTTTTTTTGGTAAGAGTGGAACTTTATGGAACCTGTGGATTTAGTTTTTCCGTCACGACATTCTAGGGTATTGTAGCCAACTTTTGTTTCGAACAGAGAAGCGCTTGAACAAGTAGCATTTGGCGTAATGGTCTTTCCGATTACATCTTTAATGTTAGCAGCTGCTCCAGTTCGTGTATAAATTTCTTCAAAGGACAGTCCTATTCTACTACATCTAATCTACCAAATTTTGGAGCGAAGTCGAAGTGTAACAAGTTTTCCATGTATACTTAAAACGACAAGGTGAAGTTCCCTCTAGATGTTCCTCATACCTTGAAATGGGCAAGAACTGCAATTATCGAAGGACAGCGGTGGTCAGTGAGTTAGAAACACTTTTATCAAAGACTTTTTCTATGTCGGAGCATCTTGCCGTTTGTCAAGATGGAATTTGTGTGCCCTTGAAATCGTGATTTCGAGGTATGCATGTCAAACGAATTCTTGAGAGATCGGCCTTGGTTGCTGAGTGGGTACTATTCCTGTTTATTTTGGAAGCTTTGTGTTGGCTTTCTATGATTTGCAGGCGATAGACGCAATAATGTAATGAAAATCAATATATCTTGATGCACTCAGAAACTGATTACATACTTAACTTTTGAGTGGAGGCTGCAATTAACAAATTACAAGAAGTATATTGTTGATCTTTCTTAAAAATGAAATCTTAGTGATGGTTCGTCACCCATGTTCAATTCTAATGATACCGTCAGTAATACTAGTTTCAGCTAGTGTCATTCATCTACCAGTTGACAACATTTGATAGCCTGAATGACAGTCTGATGGACGGCTACAGGTCTTTGAAGAATTACGTTACCATATCTGTTGTTCAGGTAATGTCTGACTTAATAGGTGATCTATATTGGTTCCAGTTTTAGTTTTTACCTATCTTCATGAATTTACCTTTATTCATCTTCTATACCTTTTCAACCTCGTTGTTTTCGAAGATCTACATGACATGCCGAAACAGAATTCCTCTTATTACTTATAAAGTATCTATGAAGCTTAGTTGTTCTGAATCACATAGCACAAATTTTGTCTACACACGTACCGGAAAAAACGGCAGAAATCGAGGAGTTGTGGAGTGCTCATCTGACTCTGCTTTTGCATCGAAAAATTGAAAAGCGTTAGAATCAAAAAGGTGTGTCAAATAGGTTAACCGTTTTTTTTTCATTGAGATTATAGCCAAAGGTATAGTTTATTTCCCATGTACTAGTAGATTACGCGGATTGTCGTCTATACGTCGTAATTACAGTAATCGGATTCTTTTCATAGGGGCTGCTACCCTTCATCATATCCTCTTCCTTTATTTTTGAGGGGGAGGAAAAGCCAATATTCTCCTATAAGAATATAGTTGTACGAAGTAGTTGAATCGAACCTCAGTGAGAAGATATGTAAGGAAAGGAATCGTTTCATTGAACAGGAACGCATTATTTTAGGCTTACACCACTATTAATGAGTTCTTTGACTCGCTAGGGGTGCAGTGTAATGTCTGGGTGGAATACGAAAAGTATATAATATGATACGAATGCTGGAGAAGATTTCACATAGAGCAGTTCAAGTCCTCAAAATCGGCAAATATTCCACTGTTTCACTTCCCACTATTTTTCCATCGTTTCCCTCAACATTGATAGTAGTCGCGTAGTCGCTCCTTTGTACTGATTTATAATTTTTTACACTTTCATGGTTAATGGCCATCGTTTAATATTTTTTCCTAATAAGAGTTTTAATAAGAATATGCTCTTGCTATACCAATATTAGGATCACGTGTATCACAGCTGGTAGAGGTGCTGCACAATCCACACGTGGTCTTTGGTTCGAGCCCTTACCTTGCGTTAGCCGGTTTCTTCATTGCCCTCTGGGGTCGGCAGATTGGTACCAGACGTGTCTTGGAGGGTATCAGCACTGATTTGATACATCGATAATCCACTACAAGCCACCATATTACCCAGATATACATCCAGTCACTTCTAAATGTCCTCGATGAAGTCGTATGCATGATGTATCGGATCAATACCAAATGACTTATCTATTGTCCTTCATGTTAGTATTATGGCTGCATCGGTGTACCGTAATGGAACACGTTCCTTGGTGTTAAACTATGATAAATATCAAGGTTACCAAAAAGTTAAATAAATTCTCACGAATCCATAAGCTCAGCTAAGCGTAAGCCAATGCCAAAAATTCGGCAATATCCTTGAACAAACATAGTCACATCACTGATTTATTGCTTGGGAGACCCTGCCAGGGGATGAATTCCCCTCTATACATTGCAGTCCGACACCCAGGGACACCTCCAAGCCACGATGAGGCGGTTTAAGCATTGGGAGGCATGTATCCTACACGAAAGCAAAATGCAAAAAACCGTATAAAAAGGAGTAAATTGCTGATGAGGTATGGGTCTGATTCTTCCTTGGTGACAAGGAGATTGATCTCTAAAGCGATTGAAGGAGTTAAACTCAATTAAACTATAGTATAAAAGATGTGGTGTGGCGCAGTGGTCGGTGTTGCCCTCCAACACACACGTGGAATCGATCTCCGCTTCCCTGGCTCACCAAGCCTTCCATCCCTCCGGAGTCTGCAAATTGGTACCAGACTTATCTGGTGGAATAGCAGCACTGGTTCGATACATCGGTAGGCCACCGTGAGTCATTGTAAAGCCCAGATATGCATTCAATCACCTCCAACGATACTTAATGAAGTCAAATGCATGGCGCATCCTTCACGGATTGACCAACGCCGAGGGCTTTGTCCATTTTATCCTTGAACAAACATAGTCACATGGTGGCATATTCGGCTAGATCTACAAATGCTGCTGAGTGGCAGTTGTGGCAACCTAAGAATGGCCTGCCTTGACTGTCTCGGGACTCCGGGAACCTAATTCCGTTATTGCAAAGTGCCCTTCAGATGGACACTGCTGTATTTCCTTATCATTCATGAATAGCCTTTTGGAATGTGAAAATGGTTAACTGGTCGAAGGAACTTTTATTTAATATGTTTTCTTGTATCTCTCATCCGCGAATGTCTTCGTACTTCCATGTGTTCGTCTGCTCCTTGTCTTCTTTCTGAATGTTGTTGGATGACGGTCAAGTTGACTCCCTGGAAATCCTGGAACAACCATTCTAGAGCGTTCTCTAATCTTCTGCAGAAGAACTGGTAGCACGCTCGTAGTGATGCTGTTCCTCACGAGCACGGTGCTCGTTCGATCTTCCTCACCAAGCTTTCCTACCCTCTGAGGTCGGGAGATTGGTACCAAACTTGTTTCAGATCAACTGCCTCTGTGCAGCACAAATAGCAGCGCTTTAGCACCGCTATCTCAAGACTCCAAGGATAATCGAGTCGACCAGTATTCAGTCATATTAATAAAAAAAAGGCGAAAAATCCTCAAGTAGCAGCTAAACCTACACGTAAAAAGTTCCAAGACTTTCGTGGTGATGGATGCGAGGAAACCAGTCTAATGCGTTAATTTTCGGATCCGCACTGTAGATTAAGGACGGACCATGATAAGTAGTAACCTGGCAACCAATTTAGCGAACAGGACGTATTGAATACCTGGTGGATTGGGATCAGGGACAAATTAGCGACCTTATTTGTATTGTGCATGGCATCTATGGCTAGTGCACTTTCCGCACAGAATAATTATTAAGTCGCCTCATCGTGGCTGGGTCCCAGGTGTTCTTGGGTGTTGGGCTGCGATGTACAGCTGGGATTCATCCCCCAGCAGGGTCTCCCAAGCTGAGGAGGAGTTCTGCGTTTCCATTAGGAAACCCAGCTAGGAGTAGACTAATAGCAGATTCCACCACCGTCCTACTATCAAATTGGTCGCATGGTGACAAATTTCCCTCTAGTCCACAATAGTGGCGACTGCGTGTGGTGGTGAAGACCTGGGGCAGACATTGGCTTGGCTGACCTCGAGACTTCAGGGAATCACATCAGCTAAACCAGAAGTACTCCAGAAAAAATGGAACTTATGCTGGGGCCCGCAAAACCACTGAAGATGGGCCGTCCAAGTAACCAAGTAAGTAAGTATTTTTTTCATTAGGAGGTCCTCTCGTTAATAATTTTGTGTAAAATGATAACGGACCCATTACTCGGCTATATTGGTTTTCACAAGAACAGTCTTGTTTTACTTATGCTTTCTCGAGTCAAAAATAGTCCTTCTCATCTTTAGGGACATTTCTGTGTAATCCACGAGCTGATTGCAAATGAAACTCATCGCTTCCCACGAATGTGGGGTTACACAGTGATAGCCTCAAAAATATGGTATCAACGGTGGGTCAATTTTGGACAAATTAAATAAGCTTTAATAAACTAAAACAAAAAGGAAGGTAAGCTGGAAGTGTCTGTTGAAATAATGGTCGCAAGAAAAGGTTCTTTTTGATATTCTTATGATTCATTATGTCAAAGGTCGTAGTGACGTTCGAAGACAACATTTCTCAGTGATAGATGTAATTTCGAAGAGAATAAGTTGTCAGTAACTTTTTGGATTGTTGATATAGGTATTTATTTGGTCAACGTTTCTAAAGTTAACAATCTGAGGAATTATTGATTACTACTATCTACGTTAAGTCGAGGTCGGTTTGAAAAGTAGAATCAGTTGTGTTCTTGGCATTTAAATGGCTTGTGGAGGAATCTTGTGTCCTCTAAACGAACAGATATGTGCTTCTTAAAGTTGATTATACAATAGTGAAATTCTAGTATTCTTGAGCTTTTTAACTAAAATGACTATAGATTCGGCTCTTCCGTCTCAAGTACCGTAGAGGTGACTAGATGCATATTTGGCGTATACATTGCCTTGAGGTGGCGTACGAATGTACGAAGCCACTGTCTTGGCCCTCACCAGTAGGTCTGGTACTAATTTTCCGACTCCAGAATGATGTGGGCGTTTTTTTTTCGTCAACTTAACCATGAGTGTGATTAAACCAACGAGATTATAGCCATCGCGTGGAACCTCTAACAACTACGCTGCACGCTCACTTTCGACTAGTGTTATGCGAAGTAAAAATAGATTAGATATATTTACTTTATAATATTGATAGCAACAATAAAATTAACTAATTTCGCAAGTTGTTTAACTCTAGCTACTTTTTTTTCGTTAGGAATTCTAATTTATCTGAAATTAATGTGTGGTTGTTTTGGAAACCTATGACATCAAAACTTTGTTATTACCCAACCAGAGATACTCCTCTTTCATTTTCCGCAACATTGGGCTGCCTGTGTGAACATCAGTATCTCGCTTCTCATCTCTTCCTCATTATTTTGTTCATGTATTTTCATGTATTTGTTTCCTTTCGTTAATTATAAAACTTACTTGGAAACTCGGATGGCCCGTCCTCACTGGTTGTGCGGGCCCTCAGCATAATCTCCACTTCTTCGGAATTTTGCTGGTTTAGCTATTGTGGCTCCCTGGAGTCCCGAGATCAGCCATGCTAAACTCTGCCGCAGGTCGTCACAACCACAGGCAGTCACCGCCCTTGTAATTGGAAGGAGATTTGCTACCATGCGACTGGTTTGGTACCGGGACGGTGACGGATCCTGGTGTTGGTTTATTCTTAGCTAGGCCTCCTGACGGAAACGCCGAACTGCTTCTCAGCTTGGGGAGACTGCCAGCGGATCTGAGCTCCCAGCTGTTGTAAATCGCAGCCCGACACCCAGGAACACTTACCAACCACGATGAGGCAGTAAACCGTTGGGAGAGTAGGCGAGAATAAAGAAGATATTTTCGTGATTTTTCTCTACGAAGATGTGTTATTTGTGAAAAAACGTGGAAGTTTTGGCAAAATTGGGCTGTCCGAATCTAATTTCTTATCATAGTTTCAGGCCTATTCACCATTCCGCCGCTCACTTTGAATCTGATGGTGCAGTGTGCTCTCAGGCCGCTGCTCTCCTCGAGAGCACAAAGTCGCGAAGTCTTGTAGTAGCTGGCGCTAGCAGATACGCCGTTATTGGGTAACTATTTTATCGCTATTTCCATATAACGAAATTGCTGACTTGTGTAGACCTGTTGCTAATATCTTAGTTATCTGCCTCGCTCTTGACAGTGTACCTATTGCTGATCTGGCTAAAGAGCACAGATTTCCAAAAGATCACCCGAAAACGAACCTAAATGGAGCACAAAAAAATAATGTCGTAGGATGTCGTTCAAATGTGGTCTTTTCAAAAATTGAAACCCGGATAGCAGCAATTTTTTGAGGCGGTCATTTGAAGTGATAAAACTATGAATGTATTCACTGTCCTCAGTGTCGCTTTCACGTTGATTTGACGAAGAAACACAAGATTCGTGCTAGTATGTTTTTGACTGTTCATATACATCCTTTAGGAACCATCGTTCTGATTGCCAACCACAATTTCAACTGGCAGATGCTGCTCACAATTGTCGTAGTATGTTCCATGTTAGTTAGGCGCCGAGATATGTTTTGAACCCCATAAATTGATTTCTCCAAGAAATGGAACGCATAACTTGGTACCTGCTTTTTGCTTCAGAGGCGATAATTGCTTTAACCTATCGTTTTTGATGAGCTGACGAAAAGCTGCCTGTTGAATTCTCTGGCTTCATAAAAAGTGGACGATAAAAACAGGTCCGGTGAAGTTTGAATCTGTCGAAATGTTAGCCATTGTGAAACAAACATTATGTCTACAAGTTTACGTCAGCTCATCAAGAACATGGCTGTGCATTGATAAATGCTGGAAGTTAACATTGGGAACTGGCACTTTTTTATTGTTCAAACGACTACTTTACTGTCAGTGTAGGATGTGTGTGGCGCAGTGATCGAAGGCGCCCTGCAACACACACACACACACAGGATCGATCCCAGCGCCTCTGGCCCACCAAGCCTTCCATCTCTCCGGTGTCGGCAAATTGATATCAGATTTGTCTGAGAGGATAGCAGCACTGACTCGATACATCGATAGACCACCGCGAGTCATTGTAAAGGCTAGATATGAATTCAATCATTTCCAGACGGTGCTTAATGAAGTCGAATGCATGGCGCACACCTCAGAGATTGATCAACGCCGAGTGCTTTATCCTCTGTACTTTGCACTGTCAGCATATCATTGACGGGGTTAGTCAGCTAGGACCAAGAATCAGTAAATCTTATAAGTGATATGTTCGATGAAAATGTCTACCCTTCGTAAATAATAATAAAATGGTAATAAAATTAGTGCAGCGCACTTGGAAGTTTTCTCTTGTTTGTTCGGTTGAAAGTGCTCTTAGGTGCCGTTCAGATGTGTTATTAGGCACTCAAGGTTCACACGTCGCTGCAATCGTACTGAATAAAAATACTATTCACAATACACTGTGTCTCATTTCTTGTGTTTCACTGGTAAAGAGATGAGCTTCTTAATTTCTAAACATCAGAAACGGAATTTTTTTCAACAGTGGTGGTAAGTAGAAGAGAATCTTGACACACCTGTGTACGAATTGGTGGAATCACGTCGTTATTTCCACTACTAGTTGAATAGCATCTGTCCAGCTGCTGCAAAGTCATATCCCAAAGAACTTCATGTCAATTAACGGACATGAACCACATGTTGATCTTTCAGTCCCTTCATCCCACACCTGTTTGAGAAGTGGTGATTTAGAACACTTGCAATGGAGTGAGCTGATAAGGAATGAAAAAAAGCGTAAAACTTTTGGTTTTGATCAATCTCCGTGCAATACGCCATGCCTTTGACTTCATCAAATCATTCGCATCATGGAGCAATGTGTATTCCTAAATGGCCTGTACATTAACTTGCTATTAACTATTGATACCTCAAGTCCGTGTTTTGTTCTCTCAAACAAGTTCGGTACCAGTTTACTAACTCCAAATATACAGTATGCTTTGCGGAACATGTATGTGTTAGAGGGCACCTTTATCCACTGCTCTAAACGTGACCTATAAAGGATCATACGACACGAAAATGGTGACCGCTTTTAACTTTAAATCAACATATTTAAGAGCTCCTAGTTGACTTAATTGGTATAAGAAATAAGAAATATGCACAGATCTTTGCCTACAAGGCTTAATTTATCTATTCCAATGAAATCCTGATTTTCTGGAACCCACGGAATCTTTTTTTTCCTCATTTTTTTGTGAGTCGAGCTCCTATTTCGATCACAAACATTGAACAATCGTGGCTTCATCAAGCAAGGAACGCTGAGGTTCCTCAATGTATTATTAGTTTTTGTGGGTGCCACGCTCGCGTGGAAAGAATTTAAAAAAATGAATTTTTCTAATTCTTTGGTAATGTGAATTCTAAACTTTCTTCAAATTGGAACGTCATCTTGTGAAATATGTCTCGTTAAGGCGCCATAGAAAGCTCTCTTTTATAGAGCTGTAAATTTCGCAATCCCTCCACTATTATATCTATCGAGGAACTCATATCCGTTGTCCAGCTTCTTTGCGAATGCTTTAAGGGTTCAATGTTGCGAGTGCCTCAGGTAAATGGATCCTAGCTCAGCCGACACCGAGTCCACAAGTTTTCAAAGGTCTTCAGTGCGGTTAGTGAGACTAGAGCGCCATGGTGCCGGCGATGGGAGAGTGAGAAAGAACGCCTGCGGTAATGAGCTGATTGATGCTGTGAAAAAGCACGATTCTGTCTTGTCCACAACAGAGCTCAATCGCACTTAGGCTCAACAATTCGTAACGGATTACTCCGCTTCGCCGGAATGCACTTTGACATTCTGCTTGTAGCCTAGCACCGTATCATTTTCATCTTTCCAGTTTCGGGAATTCCTTTTGCCCCTTCTTTAACGACGTCGAATCGAGATTCAAGCTGTTCGCCTCCTAGTCGGTGCTGTACTGCGCGAAAAGCGGCTACGATGTGCCTTAAAGTAGGGCTGATGTGCTTGGTCGAAGCGATGATTACGTTTTAGATTGAAAAAACATGCTTGGAATATTGTATAACTTATTATTTATTGCATATTATTTTTTTATGGCAGGGTATTATGCGAAATACAACCACAGTGATGCTGAGATATTTGCAAAACTCGGATCCCACACCAGATTCGATCCAGCGATTACCGTTTCCAGTTACCCACTGCACAATTGAGGCCCTTGCTTTCCATTTGCCTCAGCCAGTTTATGTTTGGAGTGGTTCTAAAAGTAAGGAATTGAGGGACTTCCAGTAATTTCTTGCCAACCTGGTACTTTACTTCATTACACGGGACGCCATTAGAGCCTCTACGTTACGAGAAGAGATGATTCTTCGTTCGCCAAATGAGGGACAAACCGTATCTTTTCAAATCTCATTGTGCGACGCATTAGTCAAGGTTTATGATTTATGCTCTATTAACATTTATTATAGTTATTACTTAAGGTCTGTCGCTTTTATTATTATTTTCGTTGTTGTTAAGGTTAGGTTTCCTTTTGTAATTTTGCAAAGATTGATCTAGGTTTTCCGTAGTCCTGCTCCCTACAGTCTAGGGTTGTGTTCAGCTTGTTAAAGGTCGCTGAGAGTTCTGCTTCTTACCATTATTATGAAATCTCATTACCTTGAAATAAGGACGAGGAATGTATCTAGTTGCTCTTAGTTCATTCAGTGCATGGAAACCAGTAATGCCAAGCTCATCTTATTCACCTACTTTTGGTGGCAGCATTTCTTAGTTTGACTTATTCTACCCCCAAACGTCTCTTTGTTGTCTTTTCAATACTGCTTTCAATTATGAATGTCATGAATATCTCTTCCGTAATACATATAGCTATTATTGACGTATCCACGCGCTAACCTTTTTAATTTACTTTTTCTGTTTCGAGTTATGCGAGGTACATGCTGAAATTTTACAACGAGCAAAACGACACATGAAGTTACTTGGTTATATTTTAAGATAACTAAGGAATTTTTTACTAGTGATGCCGTCATGACTGCTTGTTACAGTGGGTAAACACAGTGCTGAAAGATCTAGCCGATGAAGAAGCTCAGAAAGAAGGAAAGGAGAATGGTCATTTTTTTGTTCAGTGGCATGGTATGGCTGAAACCAGGTAGGTTTTGCTGTTTGAAATTCGTAAAAAGGGCATTTAGAAAACTCATGAGAGTTTTCAATCCCCATTTCTGCGCTCTGCGTCTTATATTATGTTTTTTTTTATTATATATTACTTATTGTTTATCACATTATATTATGTCATACATTTTTATTTACCATATTATTTCGAGTCGCCATAGTTGGTATTTCAAAGATACACATTTTCTAATATGATTCGGTCGCACGGCAATTCATCGTTTTCTTGTTCAGCAATCGCGAGGTTGTTAAACAGCATACATTTACTTCCATAGAAAAACACAATACAATACAACAGTAGCTGACGTTTCGGCAGTATCGCCTTCTTCAGAGCCTGGAAGGGTATACTGACATACAATTTACTAGGCCAAACGCTTCAATGACACTTACAAAAAGACGAAAAACTCTATGGTAATTACATGGTCAACAGCTTCTCGAAAAAAACTCACCGCTTTTTTTACGTGTCTTCCCATGAGGAAGATTAGAACAGCTGATTATAGTCGCATAAGGTTGATGACTGCTCCATCCCACATCAGAAATTGATGCGAACATACGGGGTCAGGTCGCGTATGACCTCTGGGCATTCATCCCTGCTATTCATTGTAGGGTTTTTGGCATTTATCCAAAAAAGCCTCAAGAAGTTTTCGCGCTGGTGTTCTAGTCTCCTGCGCAAGGATATTGACTTTTACTTCAAAATCGTCCCCGCTGTGCTTTTTGTATCCTATGCGTGCCTAGTGGGGTACTTTGTCTTAGTTTTCGTTTGCCATCTAGGTGTTCTTTTATACGGATACACAAAGGCCTGCCCGTTTCGCCAATATATTCATCTCCGCAATTATTACAAGAGATCAGGTATATCGTACCTGAGCTCATGCAATCACCGTCCCTGCCATAAGGGCAGATTACGCAATTTGTTGTTTCGCATAGACGGTCATACAGGCGGTTACGAACTAACTGACGACGTAGAGTAGCCGGTGGTATTTCAACTATCGCTACCGATTCCTCTAGACCTGCCCTTCTTAAGCATCGTTTAATCGCTACGCTTACTTCATCGCTAATAAAGGGCAGCATAAACGGGACTTTCTTTTGGCCAAGTGCTTTCGCTTGGGCGCGTCGCTCTCCTTCTAAACTTATCTCGTGGGGTTACTATTTCGTAGCCATTGGAGATGGCTATTTGCCGAGCCAAGTCGCGCGATTTCTTTCCTTTAGTTCCCCGGTTGTGCACACAGAGGTGGCTGTTCGAAACATGTTTCTCACAATCGCCCTCTTTGTGTGTGAAGGGTGGGAAGAAAGGAAGTGAACGAGGATGTTCTTGTTACTTGGCTTTCGGTACCACTTTGTCAGGTAACCGCTACTTGATAGGCTTATTTGGACGTTTAAAAACTGAAGCCAGTCTTTTCTCGGTTTCTCCCGGGTGAACTTAATGTACTCAGACTGCTCGTTCAGTAATTCAAAGCATTTGTCCATCTCCTCCTGCGTA
This sequence comes from Angiostrongylus vasorum, assembly GCA_018806985.1. Lineage (NCBI taxonomy): Eukaryota > Metazoa > Nematoda > Chromadorea > Rhabditida > Metastrongylidae > Angiostrongylus > Angiostrongylus vasorum. Next base: position 1,338,085 of record JADANN010000409.1, read on the forward strand.
GAGAAGATGACAAAACAATCATCTACATATCTGCAGTAGAGTAGTGGCCGGAGATCGAGAGCAGGGGCTTCTATCTTAGACATAAACACAATGGCAAGGCTTGGTGCCAGTCGCTGTCCCATAGCCAACCCCCTTATTTGCGCAAAATATTTCCCAGACCATCTGAAAAGTCGAGCAGTTTAGGCACTCCTTTAGGAGAGCCATTAGCTGCTGAATGGACAAGCCATGCATATTTATTCTTCCTTCATGTTTAACAAGAAGTTCGAAGATGGCTTGCATTGCGGAGTCATTCGATACGTTGGTGTGCAACGCAGTAACGTCGAAGGACTCCATCACGTACGCGTTATTAGGGAGACGCGTTACGTAGACGTTCTAGGAACATTTGGGTGTTTGTGAGGTGAGCTGGAATATGGTTAAGCAACTGGGTAAGTATTAGGCTTAAAAACCAGGTTATTCTATCCGTTGGCCCGTCTACACAGCTGATGATGGGTCTAACCTTAAATGATGACGGATTGGTTGACGCAAGATCATCAGGTGATACCAACTTATGTGTTTTAAGAAGTAGGTATAGGACGGGACATGTTGGTGTATCGATTTTAAAGTGCGAAATAACCGATTGTTTTAAACCTGCAGCCTTTGCCACACTGACCCATTGATTGTTTAGCTTTCGGTATTGACTTTTGTATTCCTTTTCAGAGGATGGGCGATAGAGGGTAGCATCACTAAGATGTTCCTCTGTTATCTCAACATCCAGCTGGCGAGGAATAACTACGAACTCTCCCCCCTTTATCACTAACAGACAATCTTTATTCTTTTTGAGTTTATTAATTCTCTAATTTCTCGCATGCCACATTTTTTGTGCGGCTGTAAGGTTAGAGATAAACTTTCTATCGCGGTAGTGATTAAGGGTCTTGAGAACGCCGTCCGAAAACATGCGGAATTTTTATGTCAACTGCATCGTTACGGGTCCTGCTGTCTAAAAAAACGTCTTTGGGAAAGGAGATGGTGGTAGTGACGCCGCCTCTTGATTTTTATCTCTGTTTGATGTTTGTTGCTTGGCCTGATAGCGGAGTCGATCTTGAAAGCTCATAAAGGTTACATGCTATCCTACGCAGGGTCGTTTTAGAAATGGGCTGTGATGGTGCAAAGCTTGGGCCCAATTCTAATAGCGAGCGCGTACTCTCAGGTATTGTTATGCCCCCCAATCACGGTGACCCTAGATTTTACTGGTGCATTATCAACCCTATTTTGACTATTATCAGAACCGTGAAGAATTTGTTTGCGGTAGAATTTTCTTGAAGCTGAGACATGTGAATTACCCAAAAGATTTTCGAATTTTCGTTGTAAGGTTATTTTGGCATTAGACCTAATAAAATCGCATATCAATATTGACCCACCAACTATTCTCGTCCAAAGGCGATCCTCCAAATACAAAGCACAAAAAATGTTCCTTCGTCGCACACTTCTTCATTCTGGCAAACATCTCGTTCTGCTTGCTTCGTAGTGCAGCTCGAAGCAGTTCCATTTCGATGCCTCGTACTTGTTGGCTGTCCTCTGGTAGACCGCATATCTCGTGAAGTCGCTTACTTTTTTATAAACTTTGGCACGACTCGATGTTGAAAGCAGCGGCGGAGAAAGTTGATTTGCTGTCTAGCTAAGACAATCTTTTGTCTTAGTGACAACGTTTCCTTCACAAGTCGAAAGTATTTTGCTGGTACATCTTGTAACAGTTCCCAGGATCGACTTTCTATTAACCTCGGCATTGGAATATGAATGCGTCGTTTTCTTGTTCAGCAATCGCGAGGTTGTTAAACAGCATACATTTACTTCCATAGAAAAACACAATACAATACTTGACCCCGTATGTTCGCATCAATTTCTGATGTGGGATGGTGCAGTCATCAACCTTATGCGACCATAATCAGCTGTTCTAATCTTCCTCATGGGAAGGCACGTAAAAAAGCGGTGTTTTTTTCGAGAAGCTGTTGACCATGTAATTACCATAGAGTTTTTCGTCTTTTTGTAAGTGTCATTGAAGCGTTTGGCCTAGTAAATTGTATGTCAGTATACCCTTCCAGGCTCTGCAGAAGGCGATACTGCCGAAACGTCAGCTACTGTTGTATTGTATTGTGTTTTTCTATGGAAGTAAATGTATGCTGTTTAACAACCTCGCGATTGCTGAACAAGAAAACGACGCATTCATATTCCAATGCCGAGGTTAATAGAAAGTCGATCCTGGGAACTAAATTCATCGTTTGCTCCTTTTTGCGTATCACAGCTTCCCAGTGGATTGATTCTACGTGCTTGAGGATCTTGAAGGTCATAACATTTTTCTATACAGGGTATTCATGGAGATGTCTGACCACTTCATCTGTGGTATTCGGTGCGGATGATATCGCTTACGACTAGTACGTTGACAGCTCTTGCCTACCAGTCGTTAGGTACCCGGCCCACTTGGTTTGGAACTTCTTCGCTTATAGAGCGCCGGTGATCTTTGATAATTGGTAATGACATGGGGCGGAACATTGGATCGCTCATTTACGTGATATAAACATTCTTAGCATTGCCCTATCGACAGCACTCGCGATAGCGCTGAGTGGTCCTTCATCCCTGCTTATGTAGTTTTCAGATTTTCTAGCGTACATTATTGTTTATTAGCCTCTATACTACACTTTCGATGGTTTTCGAAGCTCCTCAAACATCTCATTCGTTGTTCTCTGTTTTATTGCTGAGTTGTTCATTGTGTTGGCTTCTCGACTCAGATACATATAACTGGACTACTCGGAGAGACTCGTTCAAATGATTTTGAATTGAGCATCTGAGATCGAACTGTTTCTCGTGAGTGTTGTCTTCTGATAGTTCATTCGAAAGTGCAATTCGTGCGACACGGTTCTGCTGGTTTTTCACTCACTGAGAATTTCGTTTTGATAGCTAGCGTGTGGAAATCCAAGCGACTATGTTGATGAGAACTGGCGGTAGGTTATTCAGATGTTTGAGTCTAATCTTATGCTCTCTGGTTGCTGTAGGATTTGCTGTGAGGAGATTTTAATCTCCAACATCGAAGAGAAGAACTAGAGAATAAACGTTCTGTATAACCTGAAATAGTGGTACTTAAACATGGGTTTTGAATTATCGAAGTAGAAGTCATGGATGGTTTTCATCTTTCTCTTCTGCAGTTCCACAGGGTTTCGGAAAAAATTCTCACAGCACCAACATGTTTCTGAGGAGAGAAGATTCTCAAAGCACTTCCGAACGTAGACGTAAACGCAGCCACCTCCATTTGGGCGGTCTTCTTGATTTTCTAATTGTCAAGTCTCGGCGGTCAGTGCGAATCCTTTTTTTCAAATTCTGTACCGTCAGAGGATACATTGCTATTAAATTCATGAGGTCTTCTTCCTCTACACTGTTTTAAAAAGTTCAGTAGACTGCTGCTTTCGGGTCTTCACATTGGTGGACAATTCAAATGTTTTCAGAGACATGTCTCTTGCTAAGTCTAAAAGCAGCTTTTAAAGCATTATCATGGAAGTGTAGAAGCCGGTCGTAGCGATTTTGTCGATAACGGTATGGTCTAAATGACCATTGACGTTACCAAAAATTCTCAACTTACGATGGCTAATTTACTTAGACGGAGACGGTAATCCTATCCCATCTGAAGTCCGATTTACTTTTGAGGACTCCGACGACCAACACTGAAAGAGGACTTCAGCAATTATGAATTATCGTAAACGGTATTGCTCATCATGGTAAGCATAGGCACTAGCCTATTCACCTTGTTTCACTTCAGTCTGTGGCTCGTGATATGAAGTCCTACAGAAGTTGTCTTGGCTCTAGTTCTGACGTCGAATTCGCTTTTCATGGCTTTGTAGAATATATAGCCGTTTTTTGCTGGGTTTCAGCAAGTTCGGGTATTACAACTCGACCACGTCTTCTTCGCAACAAGATTTTCAATCTTGGGCTACGAGTGCAGAGAAGTCATGCATTGGTTAACTGTTTCCAACCGTAAAAGTCGTAATCTAGTTACCAGTTCACTCAATATTCGTATGTTCAAAAATGCTTTGCCTAACTTTTGAGCAATATATATAGAGCTTATTTGCTGGAGGAAGCTTCGAACCGCCTCTCATGCATTTTTTTTAGTCGCATGACTGAAATTCCCGAGACCGATTTCCATTTAACCTTGGCATTGATCAATAATTCATGGTCTTTTTGATAAGCACACACGAGGCTGTCACTTCACTTTTTATTCACAAAAAGGCTGACGTTTTTGGCGGATTTCGTCTTGTTCAGTGCTTAGAAATGTCGAGTTGACTGCAGTATAGTCACCCAAACACCTTTGTAACTCTAAGAGAAAAATCGCTGGAAGTTTTAGTTGGAATAGACGTGTATGGCAATTAATGTTTAAGCAAGCTCGATTCTCTTCCACAGTTAGCTTATCCACTAGCAGAGGACGAGCCACGGTAGATCAAGCAGTTTAGCTCAGATGTGAGCTAGCCGAATTGTAAAAAAAATTGTTAGGATTACTGGAAAAATAGTTTACAAGTTTGCTATGATGGTCGCATACTCAACCGCTATGAAATGGAAATTCTATGCTTTAATGCTGTTTCGAAGTGTAGCGCGGGTCGAAGGTGCCGTGCAATACACAAGGGATTGATGCCCACGCTCCAGGCTCACCAAGTCTACCATCTTTCCGGGGTCGGGAAATTGATACCAAACTTGTCTTGGAGGATAGCAGCACTGGCTCTTTACATCGGTAGGCCACCGCGAGTCATTGTAAAGGCCAGATATGCATTCAGTCACCTCCAACGATGCCTAATGAAGTCGAAATCTGGAGCACCCCTCAGGGATTGATCAACACCGATAGCTTTATCCTGTTTTATGCTGTTTTTGTTGGATTTCACTGGCTTCATGGAAAATCTTGTGTTCATCAACAGGTTTTCCGTTTAGCAGAATATTAGTGGTTTTACAATATCGTCCCTGTACTACTTACTCATGGCATAACTTTGCTATTAGCTGAGCGGTCGGATTTTAATATTGGACTCCTTAAGTTGGTTATTCTACTGGAGCATGAACGTCCACTGTACAGATGTACAACTCAGATGGGTTCGATATGTAGAAACACTTGGGGTCAGAAGGAAGCAGTAAAACAAATAGGTGGAGTGGTGGTAGAGGCCACACAACCCGAAAATCTTGTTGTAGGAGTGCAGTGAAAATTTATTCAATTCTGACATTTTTGAGTTGCTTCTTACCAATTCGCCTCGATTAAATTTTTTCATTTTTGTTGTGTTAAAGTAAAGTGAAATGAATAATAATAACAACACCACAGAGCGAATTCTTCCGTTATATTACTTGGTATTTTACGTGTACGTAGACGTAGTTCAGAGATGTTCATTGTGAATTCGCATGAGACGTTAGCCGTCCGTCTAATCTCATCTCATAAACGACAGGACATTCACCTTTCCAGTGTTTCAAAGTGTTCTATGTTTATTTTGATAGAAAATAATATGAGTTTACCACAATATTCTTATCATCGATGCTGAAAACTCATTTTTTAAGCACCGCTTTCGAGTTAAAAATAACTGTGGTACTCAAGATTTTTGGAAGGCCAATGAAATTATCGCTGTGTTGAGTAACTGCTTAGCAACGGCTAATTCAATTATTATATTATCATACGTTGATGAAGGCCATGTTTTTCAGCTGCTTAGCATCGGATGTGTTCATCTCGGCTGGTATTGCGAATAGTTCCATATACGATGTCGATATCCCTGCAATTCGGGTTCGTACAGCACATTCTCTATAAGAGATTATTGTCACATAACACATTGTATGACTCATATACGAGTCACACAAGTCACAAATCATATAATACATATGTTATGATTTATATGCGTCTCATGCGTTCCTAAAATTAATTTCTCCCTTTAAGTTCTAAACCAAAGTGATGGAGCTCAAACTGGACTTTATTGGCACAAATTGTATTTCGAATTTGCGTGTTATTCCAACAAAGTACTGGTGGCTACCTCTAGCTTACCCTCGAGTGCGGTTTGAACACAATGCATATAATGTTAACTTTTCGCTTACTATTCACCACAATTTTTCACGGCAGGGTATTATGTGGAATAAACGACAATGAAGCTGTGATATCCGCAGAATTCCGCACCGCAGGTGTCTGTGGTGGGGATCGAACACACTGTTACGCTTTCCGGGGCTAACGCGTTCACCACCACACCATGCGGGTCTTTCGTTTTACCTTTCTCTGAGCTAGTTTTCTACCTGCTGATGAACGCGTTAGCACCCCGAAAGGACAACAGCGTGTTCGGTCTCCACGGCAGACGCCTGCGGTCCGGAGTTTTGCAAATATCTCAGCTTCTTTATGGTTGTATTTCACAATGCATATAGTTCGTTATGCATCTAAAGATAGTCTTTTTCGTGCTTTAACTCCGTAACTCAGTCTTTTAGGTTTTTTTTCGTAGTTTCTGTGTATTTACAAATTCTACAGGTTCTTCTCGATTTTACAATTTCTATAAATTCCATATATCTTTCGATGTTTTTAAAGCTGTTGTAGCTCTTATTTCTAATGAAAGCCTCACCATTCGACATTTTCGTAGATTTTCTGTATTTCCACTTATTTTTGAGAGTAATGAAATCGAGAACTTGTAGTGCTCCCAAAAAGGAGAACAGTGGTCGGTGTACACTATGTGTGCCAACGTCCAAATATCTCAACACCCTGCTCATTAACAACAGTCTCATTCCCTAGGACAAACTTATACGAAAGACTTTTTTCTAAGCCATGTAACGTATAGAGTAGCTTTTCGTCAACTACGCTTAGCACAACATGCGTGTTAGGTAGGGTACTAATTGGAAAAACGGCAGAAAATCTTAGTCCGTTAAAAAAAGAGCTGGAAAGAAAATGAACCGCAGTCAACGCATGCCGTCCTATCTGCTCATGATTCTACGCATACATGTCATATGGTCGCGACAACAGGATTGAAAGCCAGGGTTATTTATCTCATCGCCATACTTATTGTTTTGAATTATTTCGAAACCAATGGTTGGGTACTTAGTTATCTATGTGGCACTCTAGGAAGGTTTAACACACATGATAATAGAATAAAAGATTTCAACCACAATATTGCTGAGATATTTGCAAAACTCCGGACCGCAGGTGTCTGCGGTGGAGAACGAATGCGCTATAACTCTTTCCGGAGGCTAACGCGTTCACCACCACACCATGCGGGTCCTTCGTTTCGCCTGTCTCTCAGCTAGTCCTATCGATTTCTGCCATCAGCAATCATCCGTCAGCGGGATTGATCTGGGGAGCCGACACCGGTATTGAACCCAGTTAAGCTGAGGCTGTAGTTGAATTCACAATGTTTACTTTTTATTTTTTGCCTTCTATAATTTTTAATACCCTGCCATAAAAATTATAGAAGGCAGAAGATAAAACTAAACATAAAGGATTTCGTCTTAAGATTTTCTCCATTTTTGTGCAGCTACTTTTGACATGGAAGCACAAAGTAGAAGGATCAGTTAATAAAAAAAACTAGTACAGCAGAGAATTAACTGCTAAATAGAATAGTTCTATTTCAAATAAATGCATGGCATTGTGGAAGATCAACAGACCATGTATTCATATCAAAGCATGCGCTCTGCGACCTTATTTTCCCACGGAGAATTCGTATGCTATTCCTTTTGTACTGTATCAACAGCTTGTTCAACACAGAATTTGTGCAAAACATGGTTCACAAAACGCTGTTCTCCACACTTAATACGTTACAAAAGCTTTTTTTGGAACAAGTTTTTCAACGCAAGCTCAGGAAAATTATGCTTAGTGGGATATTTTTCTGAAGTGACTGTCTTTCGGGAAGTACCGAAAATAAACGAATTGGTTTCGAGATGCTGAAGAGTTTCAATCGACTGGCCGCCGGTTTGGAGATGAGGGCGAGCTGTCCGAGGCAGGACAGGCACTGCCGCCTGATCGCTGGCACGAATGTCTTCGGACGCTATGTGAACGGTGTGGAACGCGAAAAAGTCTGCCAGACACCGGCTGAACCAAAGGTATTTTTGCATAATTTCGTAATTATGAATGTTTTCTACCACCACTGCCCTTATAAAATATATTATACGCCCACTTATAGCCTTTACATGGGAAATTTTGTCAACATTTTTGAATTGGATTTGGTTTCCATTTTTTGCAGTAGTGCTTTGAATTCAACGAAAGAGTGCCTCCTTTCGGATTGTTCAGCCCGATTTCTACTCAGATTTTTTAAGCTGGTCACTATTTTTGACGCATATTTAGAGAATTTATGTTTGGTTTTGTTTGGTGACGTGTTTTCGCATTAGGGGGGACGATAGCAGCAGTTTATTCCTTATGGTTGTTACTAAATATTACCATTATTGCTTTTTTTGTGTTACTATTTCGGCATTACATAATACAAAGGATAAAGCTCTGGGCGTTGATTAATCCCTGAGGGATGGCCATGCATTCGACTTCACTAAGCATCGTTTGGAGGTGATTGAATGCATATCTGGCCTTAACAATGACTCGAGACAGCCTACCGATGTATCGAGCCAGTGCTGCTATCCTCGCAGAGAACTCTGGTACCAGTTTGTCCCGGAAGGATGGAAGGCTTGGTGGGCCATGGGCGCGGGGATCGATTCCACGTGTGTTGTTGGGTGCCTCCGACCACTGCGCCACTCGAGTCCATATTTCCGCGTTGTTCTTTTTATATACGACTCGTATATTTAGATTATACAATGCATTTTAAAACAACTATTTTATGTATGAAAGGAACCCCGATCGAAATGTTAACAGGCTCACAAAAAGGAAGCAGAAAGAACAAATAACTATTAAAGTAGGAATGAAATAGCGAAAAAATACATAGGTCTAGGAAATTTTATGCAGTTTTATAAAGGCTGTAGGAGTAAATAAAAGAAAAAAAAGCCTAAGAATTGTTAACATACCAAATGTTCAGAATGTTGTCCATATTTTGTCGGCTTCAAGTTTCGCAAGTCTAGCAAAATGGTTTGCTAAATGAAACCGAGTTCATACTTGCCATGTTTAAAACAAACCATCCAACGCTCTCATATTTCTTTGTCATCGTATCAAACCTGCAGCGCTGCCATTCCTTGGGATCATTCCTACGGGTGATGCTGTCGTAAATGGTTCAACTGTGAGACCTGACAGGGATTTCTGGATATTGGGAAGCCACCATTTTCCCACCTTTTTTCAATTCTTCAACTTTATTTCAGCAGGACATTCAATCTACTTTCTAACCACTTATAACGATCAGTTGAGCTCAACGTCGAAGCGGAGATTAGGTGCTTTTCCCCCAAAACATCAAATGCTAGTACCTGTTTTGTTCCCTTGGTCTTCAAGCTTACTAAGGTTTTCACTGCGAGGGTAGTTTTCCAGAGATTTTGCAAAGGTTAGACTTGCATGGCGACGCATTTGGGATATACAGACGACAAACTGTTGGAGTTAACTGCCGTCGGGCACCGTGGTAGTGGGGACAAAGTCTTGTTTTTTGATCGGTATCTTCTTGTAGCAACACCCTTGCAGAAAACCAGCAGTTTGTTTATACGTAAATGTACTTGCACACAAATGCGTGAGTACGCCTATGTAGGAGTTGTAAATCAATATGGTTGAGACTATACAAGAGTCTCAAGTTAAGAGGGTGGTCACTTTCGGCCCTCTTCTAGACCTACTGTTAGCTGGGAAAGAGCTGTTGAGATTCGCGACTAACCAGGTCGAGATTCTTTAAAACTATAAATTATTGTAATTATTATTTTTATTTCCTCCTTTTTGTGATCCGTATCTGCCCTTGTATTTCAAAATTTGCACTTCTGACTATGCTAGAGCAATATTTTTTGGGACTCATTACAGTACACATATTTTATTTACCTCTTTGAATACAATGTTGCTTATGTAAAGCTCTGGAGAATAGGTAACATATTTCCATTTCCAACCTCATGATCCCGATCTTTAAGTTCTTTCATTATCAAGTATCAAGGAAAATTTTTGTCGTTTCTATTATCACTAGCAATTGTTGTTTCCAATCACTTGTGGTTTTAAAGAACGTCGTCGGGAGATTCGTGCACGTGGAGCAGAAGCTGGCCAGCCGAGAAAACATCGCATTGTGGACTTCAGTCATCCAAGACGCTTTCTCGGCAACAAGCATTTCTTCTAGAATCTGGACAGTTATCTTTGTAACTATTTCTTTCTCTTCAATTTATTTTTAATGAGACTTCACTGATTCACTGATTACATGGTGCCTAGTCAGTTCTAATAAATGCTTCCTTCATGTACTGCTAATGTGAGTCGATTTCTGAAACATTTGGATATACAAAATATGACGCATAACTACTCACTCACCAAGATGTTTTCCTGTTGTAAATAGAGGCGACGTGTTCGTGAGAGAGCCACGTGAATCAGTTGTAATCACGTCGTTATTTATCAGATATCTTGAGTGGCAGCAGTAAATCCTCCGTTTTTTCACTATTCTGCTCTAGTTAGCAAAGCAGAGGCTTCAGCTCATTTGAAAGATCCAAAGTGTGGTGAATTCTTTAGGCAGGTCTTTTTATCTTCACAGTTTTTTAGTTACAGAGTATAATCATGAGTAGCTCGCTGGTTTCTTCATGATTAGACATGGGACTTCCCTGTTGGATATGGTTCCGAACCACCTTTCATATATTTATGTCTCTTGATTGTAGCTTCATGTTGATTAAGGTACGCAATCACTCGTGTTCATTGGTACGGATAGTAACGTGTATAAGAGATGTGGTGTACATTGAGTTTTTAGTTCTCTGTCTCATATTCCAGCACCACATCTTTTCGGTTGCCTTTCCTGGAAAACATTTAATTTAATTGGTTATAATCAACATTTGTTTATATTGTTGAGCTTACACAAGGTTGACAGAGATGTTTATTCGGCTAACTCTTCGACGTCTTCGTCTTCATCGGAGCCGACGATCCTTGTTGATGGTCCATAGTTGTCCGTCTTCTGAAGGTGGGGTCTTCATCGCGCATTGAGCCAGATCTTCCTCGCCTGACCATCTCGAATGAGCAATACTAACCCGGTGATTGCGATTTTAATTGGTTATATCAATGCCCGCCCAAAGCTTATGAAACTATTGCTCCAATAAAAGGTGCTACTTTTCTCTAACATTTAGATGCTACTTTAAAACGAATAGGTCATCTTCCTCGATTGGAATGACAGCAACCACTGAGCTCGTGAATAATGAAAGAGCTGTCTAGAATTTCTTCCTGATATCCACATTCTTCACAGCGATGTTCTTAGTATCCCACAAGAACACGCAAACAATACTTGAAACAAAGCTAATGAGTTTTATCAGCATCTGATTTGAAGGTGTTAGCTTTAATGAGTAAAATGGGACAGTTATAGGTGGAATGAATAATGGTCATAACTCTGCGATGGACGTTTGATTGACGTCATGGCAAAAACTTCGCATTAAATTGTTCAAGCAGAAAAAATATTGGCTGACGTCATTTGCAAATATGAAAGAATACGATGTGGACTGAATTTCTTAACAGTGAGAGTGATGGGTAACAGATTTATATTTGTTGTATCATCTCGATAAATTGAATACAGAAAGGTTAGTATCATCTACAATATTGTGCCGACGCTGAACATAAACAGAACAGCTGCATGAAGGGCGTGGAAAACGAGATGAGGAGTAGAAAAAAAATATACAGTTCATTGGCTCTCCTCTTGGATTTCATGGTTTTATGCTGTCCGCCCATAAATTGGGACGCTAGTGTGATGAATAGAGGTGGAATGATCAGTGTTAACGAACCCTCAATCATAAGAATAATGCCATATCTACTCACACGAAAATGAGGAGAAGGACCTCCACGATTTGCTCTAAATTCAGAAGTCTGGCCACTTCTCCTGCAGAGTTAACGTGGACTCTCTTCAGTTCAGCGTCGTGTTCAGTATAGCTTTATTTCATTTGTTCTCGTGAGGTAATCGAGTGGACTCGGAGTATGCTGGCTTTTCGTATTGTTAAGTGAATAGTTGAAAACCAGCACACCTATACCTCATAACTTCAAAAATCGGTCCATTTAGGAATAAAGTGTGGTTCACTGAACAAAATTCGAAGCGGAGTGATTTTGTGTGACATACAAAAGCAAAAAGACGTGTTGAGACGTATTACCACTTAAGAATTCTTATTTGAAACACGTCAAGGAAGTAAGCATGTCATTGTATCCCACGATCGAAAAGTCGTGATGGACAAGCAGCAAGCAGTAGTTCGTATTGTTTACGCCCTGTTCATTCGGTGAATAATAAGGCTACAATTGTTAGGGAAATTGATATAGATATAACTAGAATAGCATCAATTCAACTAAAAGCTGATAAGACTATGTGGTACTATCTCATATAGACATTTGTATGGACCGTCTTCAAGAATTGTATGAGCTCTAGGATATTTTTCGTTTGCCCTTTTTTTTTCTTCACGAAGGCCATGCATGATTTATTTCGAGAGTTGCGACGTCAGCGAACATCATTCCACCATTCACAAGTCGTTCGCAGCTTAAACACAGCCAATGTGGCACAAATACCTTCAATCACCTTCCACGTGGTGGGAATGGGAACCTTTACATTTTCTTAAAATCCACTTCCTCCATCTGTCGTCCTCGTCTCATCAAATCACCGCCAATATCACAACGTTGTTTCGCATATGAGGTACTTTTACCTGTATTTTGTATATTTTTTTGCCAAGCTTTAATGAGAGTCCGTTTTAAGATAGAGCGCACAATTTTTTTCAAATGTCTGAACTGAGTAGTTTGGGTAAATGCTTTTTCGCGTGCCTTCTATATTTTCGAGGATATCGTCCAAGCCTTCCGTTGGTGAACATTTAAATTCTCGACGTAGTTATGGTGTAAAGGTGTTTCAAAACTCCGCTGCATAGTAGAACGATGGTTGGACCATTAGGTCAAAAATGTAAGCACAGTGTCTGCGGTCATTCTGGGATAATCCCACAGGACGATCTCCTTTCCTCAGAAAATTTTTACTTTATATCCTTTTTTCTGCCTTTTAATATCTTTTAATTTCTCTAGAGATCGACTATGTTTGACTCTTCATCACCTCACTCCTCGAAAAGTTTAGTGTTGTCGCCAAAACGAAAGCCTTCTTAGGATTTATTAGAAACAAGAACGTGATTTCTAATGCAGTCGAGCGATTTGTTTAAGTAATAACGTTTAGTGAAGAGTGGCTTTGACAAGAGAACGTTCACATACCTTTTTCTTCCAAAGATGGTAAGAATTCAGTGAAGGATCAGTATTTCCCGCCATACTAAAGGGAGTGAAGTTTCACAATTATCCACTAGTTTCACGATTAATTTGAGGTTCCGATGGTATGGATAGGCTTAGTATTCCTCTTAATAACTATTGACCTCGACCTAGGATTCGTCTAGAGCGGAAATTAGCGGTGCATTGCAAAACACACATGGTCATTGGTTTGATCCAGAGCCCTAGGTTCACGAATCTTTCTATCACTCCAAGTGGTTTTAGACATATCTTGGAGGATAGAAGTACTGACCTGATTTAATGCAAGGCCACCGCAAGTCATTATAGGCCAAATATGCATTTAATCAACTTTGTCGATATTTACTGAAGTCGAATGCATGAAGCGTCCTTTAAGTATTGATCAACGTCGATAGCTCAATCATTTAGGCATTAAGCAGCGGCTTTAAGAGGCAAAGGTGCCATCGTCTGACATCATGTCCTGACGATTACAAATGTATTATACGACGTTTCCATAGATTTCATAAAAAAAACAATATTACTGCACAGCTTTTTCACTGTGAATGTCTCACGGGTTCTGTAACACACCTGTGAGGAACCATGCCACCATAGCACTTTGTCCTCAACATCTTGCATTTCACGACGATAATAAGCTCGCGAAGGAATTATGCGTGAAGTTCTCAACTTATTTATCCACATCTCAGTTGACTTAGAAGTAAGACGTTAAATATAAAACGCCAAAGGAACTCAAAAATGTAACAAACGTTAATGGATACGAGAAAGCCAAAGCAAAGGCTTCGGTTGGTGTGGTGTATAGCACGTGAGCCCAGCAGGTTTGACCTAGGTTCTGAGTTTTCTTCATATCTCAGCATTCTAGTGGTTATATTTCACAAAGCACCTTGCCATGGAAAAAAAATAGGCAGAAAATAAAATTTGGGACATAATTTGATGTGTTTTAATAAATAAATGCAAAAAAAGAGGCTTTTGTTCTGCACGGATTTCACCTTCCCACTATTTAGCACTCTTATCTCATAAATAAGTATCTGTTCACTTTTGGGGGTAAAATAATTAAGTAATAAGAGTTTAATGTAAACATGAAAGCCTCCAGTTTCCAGCCGTGATCTAAGCGAAGTTCAAATAACCAGTAGCTAATCTTTGAGATCTCCCAAGTGGAAATACATCCAATGCAAAATCTAGATGAGCGACCCTGTCATCTGATAAAAACAGATGAGAGCAGATGGACGAACTGAACAGTGAAGTGGGCCCAGTGTAATGCAGACGTCGTCTAGAGGCGATAACCTACAAATAGTTGGACGCGAATGAGGTTTCTGTAGGAGCATAAGAATAACTTAGTCATTCACATTTAACAAATAAATCAGAAGAAATCGGAAACCGAAATCATCAAAACATTGGGTTTTTACTTTTTATTTGCTGCCTACTACAATTTTTCACAGCAGGGTATTATGCGAAATACAACCACAACAATGCTCAGATATTTGCAAAACTCCGGACCACTGGTGTCTGCGCGGTGGGGGGAACGGACGTGCTATTATCCTTTCCGGAGGCTAACGCGTTCACCATCACACCATGCGGGTCCTTCGTTTGGTGGTGAACGCGTTAGCCCCCTGCAAAGGGTAATAGCACGTTCCCCCCCAGTTATGCGAATATCTCAGATTCGTTGTAGTTACATTGAGTTCTCTTAGCAAATATTTCTACATATGTAATCTTTGCGATGTGCTGAATTGGAATTGTGTTCATGAGCTGTGAAAACGCTGAATCGTTCTGATTCTCATTCAAATGCGTCACCACATCCAAACTGATTCATCACCACTTTAATCGCTGAACAGCTGTGTTAATTCATTAGAAAACAAAAAGAGAAAATTAGCACGCAAAGAGTCATATACCAAAGAATAACATCATAACCACAATCAAACTGACCTAATGTGAAGCGATACTTGAAATTGTGATGATTAACACAGCTATTCGTTCGTTTCAATCCTCCGAATTTGCCTGTGTGGACAGGTCATAGAACTGTAACAATTCAGAAAAGCTTTGCACATTTGCAACGAAAAGTTGTACGTGATAGATGCTTTGAAATCGTATACGTAATGTCCTCCCAAGACAAAAAAAATTTATGAATTGGGGGGCAATTATCCGTCCTCCATGGTCTTCATTGGTTGGTTTACTGCCTTGTGATGGAGGGTGTGTGCTTTAACAAAGAACTCAGATGTGTTATATAGAGTTCATCCTAAGAAAAGTCGTCCAAGACCCACACTTAGTATGCCATCTACGAGTAAGCCTATGCTGAAAATTACCATCGTCCTGGCTGAAACCTGGTTCGGAGACTGACAACCTTTGTTTGCTCTACAGTGGTTGGCGAGTAGCTATGTGCGATAAAAATCTGGGTTAGCCCTAGCTTACCTATCCTTGAACTTCAAAAGGGAAAACCCTCAACGAATTTTTTCATTGTACAAGGAATTGGATGATTCGTGAAAGCAGGATGCCCAAAGGACAAAATAAGGTTACCTTCATATGAAAAGCAAGATATAACAAAAAAAAACTCGATGTAATTTCAAAGCAGCTGGTTCACTCTTGTAGAAAAACAATCGAAACGGCTTGCGTCTAAATAGCAACTGTTCAATATGAGCCGTCAACGACTTGATTTCGCGGAGTCTCAATCACGTAACAAAAGAACCACTGACCCGATCACAACCGTTTTTAACGAAGATTCTAAGGGAAAAATATGAAGGCATTCTTTATGCTCTCGAGCGGGCAGTACTTCCTAAACAGCTCTAGCATGCTACATGCTCGAATTGAGCCTGTGCATATGCATAACACAGAGTAGTAGGAAGTAGGGAGAATTATTGCAGACATCTATTTATTAGCTCATAAATCAGTCTGTTATGTGGATAAGACACATTTTCCACCGAGTGTGCAGAATTCTGAAAATCAAAGTGACCTTTGCACAAATTGTGCATTCATCGATTAACGAACGATTCATGCAAACGCTAAATAATATCCCCACCTTTCTGCATGTCAGAATTCTCTTGTGGATTCAGTTAGACAAATATGAAGGCCATCATATTTTTCGTGCAGAGTTCTTGTTACGAACTCTTACCACCAAGCGATGATTATTGTTCTACACATACTATATAAATACTTAGGGAAGTCGATGACATTAGCCTCGTTCAAAGCCACCGGTTCATCTGATTTTCGACTTTTAGATGTACGCTGAGGCACACGTGACCTTCAATCGTTGACGTCAGCCAAGACACCAGATTTTATCTGTAGCTTTTTCTAAATGGAGAGTTTCCTTCCATGCTGTCCTCTCAGAACAGGTAGTCAGTAACATAGACAGTACCTCCACTCTGCTAATGCTTCTTCCAGATTTATTACGGAGTACAGTAAGTCAGGAAGAACCGTATACTCCAAGGGATGCTCGCTGTGCCCAATGCTATTTGTATTTTTCACTGCACTTGAGTACATAAACCATGAAGAAAAAAATAATCTCGAAAGTATTTCAATCCAAAAAGGGCAAGATATCATTAGAGTCACACCTTTGAGAATGATAATGCTCTTGTTCGAAGTTACATCCTTATATGTCAATTGTATGAAAGCCCAATTTGTTGAACCCGGAGAACTGACAGTGTTGTTGAGTGAAGGACAAGAGATCGAACCAGTGATCGTCTGTGAATCGCAGGACACCTCTGACCACTACGATACGAACGTTCCTTTATGAGAGTCAGTACTTTGAGTGCTGTGTGTTCTCAACCCTTTCACGACTGCGGACATTTTAGCGCCTCGAGCTCGTCGGGGCACATGTCACATTGGGGCGCAATCGGAATGCGCATTGAAGTCGAGGTCTACGATACGAAGCGTACAGTAGCGTGCATACTGAAATCAATGCACATGTTCGTGAAAGTGTTAAACTATCTAAAATTATTCCATACGAGCTACTGCTTGCTTTATAGACGTGCTGTAATGAAATTTATTGAACAGCTTGCACTTCCGTCCAGAGCGAGAGACGACCTTGTTCTGCATTCTTCGAGCCAGCCGCGCTTGCCGTTGTGTGGGTAGGCGAGGAATTGCCGGCTGGCTGATTGGGTGGCTGAAAGGGACGCAGACGACGCACCGCTGCACTTTCCCCGCCCGTGCAGCTGCCGCCGCCCATGACGACACCGCAACCAGTCGCCGAACTTTCCACAATTCCCATCACTCTCTCCACTCTTCACTTAAAAAAGCTAGTAAATTCAGGTGATACACTAAGATTTATTAACTAAGTATTTGAGATAGCGATTAAGACTCATGCAGGACAATATTTTTCATTTTTTTTCCAGAACAATGATGTTCGCGCTATGTGGATGGCGGCTACCTCAGGATGTCGAGAAGACGAACAACTGTGACCATCGACTCGCGTCATCGGCTCTGATGAAGACGAAGCCGTCGCAAAGTTAGCCGATTAAACATCTATATAAACCTCATGTAAGCTTAACAATCCAAGAAGGTACTCTTGCAGAAGTTTCCAAACACCTTGAGGGAAGGTTTTTCATTGCAGGCTCTCACCATCACGAATGCTGTTTTTCTTGCGAGCAAAGAAGAAATGACATTTTTAAAGTACTTCTGTCTGAAGTACTTCTGAAGTGCCGAACTGAGGATGTAAAAATAGGTTCTTGGTGCTGACAAAATGTACTCTATCACTTATCAACTTTCTCGTATCCTCTACGCTTCACGTACGGCTTTTCAAGTTTGTATTGAATTTTCCATTCCTATAGCTTCCGTCTTCACGTGTCTTCATGTGTTTCGAGGTGGAGTTTCAACTCAAACTCTACCGTAATTCATATAGTTCGAAATCCTATTGCCAGACTAGCTAAATATTTTCCTCTGCTACTAAGTGCAGCCGTTCTTCCAGCGGATCTCCGCTGTGTTCGCACTTTAAGCTCCACGCGGTAATCGATAACCTGACCTTTGATAAGCAACGATGATAGACTATCAGTGTAAACACTCTTCACGATTTGAGTTCTTCATGACATTTCATGACGTTTCAATTCCTTCAGCAAAGTGTGTGAACAAACAAATATCAGATTGACGTCAATGTTTAGCGTCGTTTTGAAATTCTGGCTGTTGATTCTTTTCATATATTCGGTATAACACCGAACTAAAAATCAAATACCATATACTTTTCCATCAACACTGTAAAGATAGCTGTCACTTCCTACCAGTGCTGCAACGAAAGCGTTTCTTTTAACGTGTTACCTCTTTTACGATCTCAGTTGTCCTCTTTTTAGCGCCGAACTACTCTTATGGTGAGTACAACGAAGTGGGTGGAAAAGTCGTTGTACTCTAGTAAGTAGGGAATCCGAGAACTAAAAGAAAGTGTAGTCCGCGTCTCTTATTCAATAAGGTGTTTATGCAAGAATGTACTAGAAAATGAACGTCCTATGTTTTCCTTGTCGGCTTTTCTTCGAAATCTTGTGCCTGTTTTAGCCTTTGTTTTTTAGCAGATTCCTTATTTCCAGGTCCTTCTTCATTAATATTCCAAGTTTTCCAAGTTTAGGTTTCTATCAACATGTATGTGACTTTCAGGCGATAAGTCTCAGCGGTTCCTTATGAAGGAAATAGAAAGCAGTATGTGAAAAAAAGAGGAATTTTTCCGCCGTTTATCTTTTTTGCGTATTCCGTTATGTCTGCTTCATCTTCCTCCTTAGTGCCATTTAATCGGAAGAAAGAAGAATGAGCAGAAAAAAAACAACAACAATGATTCTCGTCTAACATCACGGGCTACCTTCCCATCTGCCAACAGCGTTGTTTTTTTGGGTTGTCTGGAAGAAATGATCTCCATTCCGGAAGAAAGCGATCTCCAATCCGAATTTCATTGTACATTACATTCCTAGTGCAAGTTTATCACGCGATGATGACGTTTTTCGAGGCAGGAATATTGATTTTTGTTTTTTCCCTCTGTTCTCTACTTTTTTTTGTTCCTTTCTTTATTCATTATTTTTTTCCATCACTCCTCACTGGAGACACACCTGTAACCTTCGAAGATTCAAGAGAACTGCCTAATTTTCTTGAGAAACATTCGTGCACATGTCCTAATAAGACGTTGGAAAGCCTGTTTAGTTGTTTTTGCTACTAATTGCTTCCTATCTACGACCTAATCAAATGCTTAATGAAAGTCCACTGACGTGGTCTCGCTGCGTAATAACTTTTTCAACAAGATGTCATTGTGGTTGAGATACGAATTTGAAGCTGAACTCGAAATCGTCTTATGTTTTCATAAGCAGATTGAATCCTAGAGCTGTAACATGTTTGTTGACCTGAAAAGTCATTGTTTCCTTTCCTTTACTTGGTTTATTTGAAGAGAAACGATCGTTGAAAGCGCTCTGCTTAGAAATTGTCGTGCGCATTGTAGCGCATTCTACCCTGCCTCCCGATCCTTCCATTCTCTTCGATCAGCGAATTGGTACCGGAATTTTCTGTATGAATAAAAACCCTGACTTTTCACATTAGTATGTTACCGCAAGTCATTTTACAGGCTAAATGTGCATCCAACCAACTAATCAATGCTACGAATGGAGTGGAATGCATGACGCATTCACGAGGGATTGTTTAGCGATGAATGCTCAATCGTTTTTCTTTCGGTGACATTTCGGACGATCACCTGCATTAGAAGCTGGTGTAACAACCGTCACCATGACCTATCATCTCTGTTCAACGAGGAGTATTGTGTACCACCACAAAGTAAAAGTACAAGCTACTACGTCCATTCCTCATTCAACTTCCTTCGTGTCGTTCCACCATTGATCGATCACACAAACACTGTTCGTCGCACTGAAGCGTAAACCTCTCGGCGTTGATCATTCATTCCCCTAGAAAAGCGCTGTGCTTTTGATTCCATTGAGGAATACAGAGGTGTCTAGAAAAGAAGAAGAGATGGATTTCATAGTTAACCTCTCAAACGTCCAACTAAGAACCGATGTCAAGTATCCAATGTCTTTGGCCTTCCAAACTAGTGTGACACGAAAAAGCGTCTGCGTTAGGGATGGAAGGCTTCACTATCCATGAAAACGGATTTGAACCAAAAACTGTGTACAACGCAGTGAACCTTTATACCACTGTGCTATTAACATTCCTGTAGTGTTAATTTTCAACTAGTTAGTCTTCCTCTCGAATCTGCATCATTTTCGAAATCCCTCGACTTTTTTCCAGATCGTCTATTATGGTCATTCGGAATACTTTCCTGTTCTATAAGCATCGTTCTGCTTTGGTTCATAGCATTCGTTTTCTTTCTTGCAGTTGCCCATACGGGCTACAGATTTAGCCGTAGAGTAAAAAAGAAAAAATAAAACGAAGTTCGCAAACTGTGATTCATCTTATCTTACGACCTACTCTCTAAGAAAATTCATTTGTTATTCATTAAATTCTTAGGACTACCGTATGTCAAACTGTTCATCGAGGAAGTATTCGATGGCCTTCTGAATCTTTCTTTTGTTTATTTTGCGGTTTGATTGGTTGTTTATTTTGAAATTAATAGTACACAAACACTCGATGATTTGGTTCATCCATTTCCAACTAGCCAGCTAAGGTTGCATGAGAGTAAGTAGTGAAAACAAGATTATCAGCAAAGTTGTCACATCGAATGGACCTAGCATTTTTTGTTTATTTATTGGAAATACGAAGTGGTTTTTTAAAGCCACAATCGGTATTTTATTTGTCAGTCTGAATTTTGCAGTAATGTAAAAAATAGAAACTGCGTAACTTAAATCCGGTTCTATTTTTCTTTGTCAGGTCCTTCGATAGGGGCGCGTGTGGCGCAGTGGTCAGAGGCGCCATGCCACGCACACGTGAAATCGATCCCTATGTCCATGGCCTACCAAGCCTTCCATCCCTCCTGGGTCGGCAAATTGGTACCATATTTGTCTGGGAGGTTAGCAGCATTGGTTCGATACAACGGCAGCCCACCGCGAGTCTTTGTAAAGGGCAGATATGCATTCATTCACCTCCTAACGGTGCCTAATGAACTCGAATGTATAGCGCATTCCTCAGAAGTTCATCAACACCGAGAACTTTATCCTTTTTTAAGTCGTTAGAATAGAGTTGATTTTAGAAATTTGAACATTTGGATCTATCTGGCTTATGAAGACGGTTTCTATTTCCTCGAAAGGCTTTCAGTGGGGACTTTACTTGAGATAGGTAATGGTGAAATTAAAAAGATGCCTTAACTCATAGGTGGGTTTCTGGATGGAACATCGAACCCATTCTTTGAATTCTTCTCTTCTGTGTAAAGGTCTGTTCGACATCAGTGAACGTCTATTCGCTATGGCGAAACTATTTCGTTGAGTTTGTAATTAGTCTTTCTAGTAGAAGCGTATTTACATGGGATGAAAATAATTCCATCAAGCACTCGTGCCCATAGGAATTGAATGGGAGTGTCGTGACTGACAAGAGATAATGGTTATGCGCCTATCACCCCCTTTCTTCAAAGGTGTTTCATTGCTGAAAAGAACAAGGGTCACTGAAGAGAGACGGACAACCCTTACATTGCCATTGACGTAACTTTTTTCGTTGGCTGTGCCAATAGATTCCATCAAAATTCATGGTAGGTTCTCTATGCTTACTCTTTGAGCAGAATGTTCGGCTTCGATCATCGCTTTTGATGACGAAATTGTTTACCACATTCTATTGCGATATGTTCTTTTTTGTACACCCTTGCCACTACTTGTCTTACCAAAGAAGCACCTGGTTTGGTGTAGCTTATATTACTCGGATAATTCCCTATTTTCTTGATGAGCAGCACAAAGGTGTTATTACAATATTTATTTCACTAAAGCTAACATTTCGACGGGCTTTGACTTCTTCAGAATCTGGAGTGGTCAACTTTATGCGCAGTCTAATCGACCAAAGACTTCCAAACAGCAGTAGAAAAACTCGAAACCTGAATTTCAATCACATGGAAGACAACTCCATTGATAAATTTCGGACGGAAAAATTGTTGAACATCGGCGAGCTCAATAGAAAGTCGGTCCTGGGAATGCACTATTATCTTATCGCGACTTCTTGGCGAATATGCTGTTGTTTGCAAAAAGTGTTCCGGGTTGTGTAGCTAGCTTATGGCTTTAATGCCTCATCCGTCATTTTACGCGTAAGGATTAGAAATGCGTTGAAGAAAA
The DNA here is from genome assembly GCA_018806985.1 of Angiostrongylus vasorum. NCBI lineage: Eukaryota > Metazoa > Nematoda > Chromadorea > Rhabditida > Metastrongylidae > Angiostrongylus > Angiostrongylus vasorum. The sequence continues at coordinate 1,360,513 of JADANN010000409.1, forward strand.
CACGTACATTTGAGCATCTGACTGCTACTGATGCTTTTGTCCATTGCCATTCATGAAGCAGTCTAGCAGCACCGTTTCGGAAAACGTCTTCATTAGACTGATCTTTACACCGATTCATTCCATTCCTATAGATTCTTATTAGCGCAACATCAAGACGGCTTTGTCGCTTTCACAATACGATTGGAGCCCAGTTTCGATTTCTGCGTCCACTTCTGCATTACTACTGGACCACTGTTGTCTTAATTCTTCGTTTCATTTTTTATGAAACTCTTACGGATTTTGCATCGCGCTTACCCCCTTGTTTATGGATTTTTCACTAGAAATGTCAAGAGCTATTCCGGTCTTCACTATTGATTCTCAGGCGTTCAGTGCCAATGTCGACGAGTTTTCCATAGTTCCTCTTCCACTGAATATACTTATCCACTTAAGTGTTCATGTGGTTCACGTTTTCAAAACGACTAATATTCTATGGGTCGCGCAGTGGTAATGATGAACTTCATCACATGTACGTTGGTGGTTCGACCTCACCTTGAGCTCAGAAGCCTGTCCCAGAAATCCAGGAGGAATCGACTCGACCACCATTCATCGAAATTCATAACAGTGCCGAAAATCCTCAAACAGCGGCCAAATCCAAACGGAAAGTTCGAAGGTGTACGTGGATTAATGGTTGCGAGGAAATGAACCAAATCCACGAAGTGCTAACATCCTTTGGATGTGGAAGCGAGTTGTATACGATAAATAATTAATGATGTTCAATGTCTCTTCATCATCATTGATGTGAAAGTATAAGATATTGATATCGTTCTCCTATAACTCTTCTCCATATCTTTGAGTCCCTCTTGCTGACGACAGTTCAAAACCACTGATGCTAGTGTCAAGCAATGTGGATACGACTCCATTCAAGGGTTGCAAGTCCTTGGTTGATGACAACAGCTAAGTCATTATTTGCTCTTACTCATCGCAAAATACGGTTTAGCGCCTTTAGGGGGGATGTTTGTGTCATTTTATTCTGCACTTCTAAACTGATGCAGGCAATCAGTGTTCACACATAGTCTGCATAAAATATTTTTTGAACAACTCAAGAATCAGGTTTACTATCCACATCTGTTAAACCTACTTTTTAAATTCATGCTCTCAGTGATTGATAAGTCTTCGTACACTCTCATGTTGTTCTCACGGCGACGGCACTTGTCTCTTCTTTTGCGAGCCGTTTGTTTGGGATACGTTGCATTCTATGTGGGACGAATTTTGTTTCGGAATATGTCATGCTGCGTATCAAAAAATTGTTCCCAAGCCACTTTCTTCTTCGATATTAAACAGCATATTTAACTGTTTACTGCTTTGTAAGGCACTTTATTATTTTGAGCCCACCATAAAACCTTGTTCTGCTTCTACGGCACATTACACTTTTAATGAAGTAGCACTGTAATTTTATAGTTGCATCAATTCAATAAATTCTACCACATCATATTTGCTTAGGACAAACATTCATAGATATTCCTGTGCTTCGAACACGTTTTACTGCGTTATCCGAGGTTAGGGGCCAAGGGTAAGGTCGCGTGTGGCGCAGTGGTCGGCGGCACCCTTCAACACACACGTGGAATCGATCCCCCGCGCCCATGGCCCACTAAGCCCTCCATCCATCCGGGGTTGGTAAATTGGTACCAGACATGTCTGGAAGGATAGCAGCACTAGCTCGATACATCGGTAAGCCACCGCGAGTCATTGTAAAAGGCCAGATATGCATTCAATCACCTCGAGACAATGCTTAATGAAGTCAAATGCTTGGCTCATCCCTCAGGCATTGATCAACGCCAAGAGCTTTGTCCTTTATCCTTTATTCCAACTTAATTCACTCGTTTTTTTAAAAAAATCTTTCCACAACGACAGCACAGTTTCCGCCAATTTCTATCTGTAGAAGACATTGAAACACATAGAAAAAAAACGTGAAAGAATTATGATCGGTGCTTCTGTCTTTAACACATTCGGGACAGTGCGAATTGATTCCAGTGTTCCTTAAGCATATCTGAACTCATGATGAACCGTAAAAACCACTTGGATCTGTAGACCTTTGCCAACAAGATTTAACTTTTTCTCATTCTTGCAATGAAAACGTTGATTTTGCAACAAAAAACTGTGACAAGAGGTTTTCTCAACTTCTTCTGTTGAGGTTTCCGTCTTAAACAATGAAACGGTGGAAGTGGCGCGAGTTTTTCCAGCAGAACCTTTGATGTTCACATAAGTATCGTAGAGGCATGCGACAGCCCTGCTTGCACTAAAATCTTCCTAAAGTTTGGATCTCACTCAGGTTTTCTAAAGAGCCGTATTTAAGTGAATGCAAAACTAAGTTGACGTTTTGGAAAAAAATTCCTTTCGTTAACAACAATTGAGTAAGATCACTTCTGTCACTCTAACGAGCTCTGAGTTTTTGAGGCGGTCTTGCTCGAAAACCGATCAGCAAACTGTCGAAAAACAAAGAACAACCATAATCGTCGCGGTTGCCTTAATATGATAACACCAACTCCTTCATCCAGTGACCTTGCAAATCAAGTACCACCCGTGTCTTGTCTAGATTTTCTACCTTGATAAGTTATAGTGTGCAACTATTAATTAGATAGGACTGAGTTTCGATCATCCTCGGCATTAATTAACCTGCATTATATTGTGAACACTTCGTTTTGACCTGAGACAAGGTCGTTAGTACGTGTTTTCATTCTGATTGATGTTAGGTGGATAAATTCCCTTTATTCAAAGTCGTTATTGTTGTTAACGAGTGGTTAACGAGTGGGACTATCTGCATGCAGTTCACATAAAAAGCAAAAGGATTAAGCTGTCAGCGTTGATCACCCCTGAGGGATGCGCAATGCATTCGACTTCACTAAGCATCATTGGGGATGATTGAATGCATATCTGACCTTTACAATGACTCGCGGTGGCCTACCGATGTATCGAGTAATTGGTGCTATCCTCCGAGACAACTCTGCTACCAATTTTGCCGATCCCGGAGGGTTGGAGGGTTTACTGGGCCTGGGGCGCTGGATCGATCCCGTGTGTGTTGCACGGCGTCTCTAACTACAGCGCCACCCGCGTCCATTGTAGTTCACACACGATGAAGGGCAACATTTGTTGAACCAGTGTTGCAATTTATCAATAAGTACAATTTGTCAGTAATGCAGAATTTGCCTATCAGTAATCTTTCAATGTTCATCAGTCCATCTTCAGTTTCTAAATAGACCCTATGCATTAACCTCAATTCGTTCTCATTGCGACTTCTTGTTTTGTCACAAAGAGTTTATTTGCTATAAGTTTTATGTTAAATCGATGCATTATTCTCATCAAATGTTGCACCAGATGTGGTCCATTGGAAAAAGCTTCTGTTTACACTTTATTACTTACCAAAATCTTTTTCTGATGAATTTCTCTATGCACCCCGCATTCGGCGACAAATTGGGTCGGAGTGCTAGGTGGCTGTTGCACAGTGCTTCAATGTATCACCGTAATCGTGCAAAAGTATCTCCTAAAATGTTATTTTGGTGTTTCTTAAGCGTCTTCAATTCTGTTTAAAATCTAAAGTTTAGAAAACATCTAAATGAAATCTGAAATTTTTTCATCGCGAGCGCGGCATCTGAGAACATCAACGATACCTTCTAGTAGGACACCATCATACCTTGCTGTGCGAAATCCTATTTGCTGAATGTCTTTGTTTTGTGTTTTATTAGCATTGACGGAAGAGAAAGCGGAAAAATATGTTTTGTGCTCTCTAGAAAGTTATACTTTTATCCCTGTAGAATAAGAAAAGTTACACCTTGTTGACAAACATTTATGGATTCTTGTGGTTCTCACTAGGCTTGCTATTAGCTGAGATGTGATTGCTTAGAACTGAAAAACCCAATTTATTTTGAGCACTCGTGAATCATATGCGACTCATGTCGTCCCCAATGTTTCTTAAGTTTGTTTGCTGCCACTCTGTCTTTTTTATTATAACAATTCTCATATAACCACAATGATGCTGAGATATTTGCAAAACGCGAACTCCAGGCCAGATCAAACTATGATTAGCCTTACCGGGTGCTCGTGTGCTACCCACCGCACGACGCAGGCTCTCGTTCTGTTTTTCTGTCACTCAGTTCTCATATACATAATTGTTTTTATCTGTTGAACCGTCGTACCAGTATGTTGATTGTGCTACTTCACACGTTTGTTTCCGTTCTCGTATCTCTCTCTTTGCTTCCCTATTTGAGTTATATGATGTTTAGATGGACAACAACGAACGTAATGGATTCTTAACTTCTGAATCCGATTATGACTCCTCGAAGTTTCATCAAATTATTGTTACGGTATGTCTAACTATTGATAACCATTTCTAAACTTTATAGCGTGGGTGAAAGTAGAAGCTGCTTTGTCCTGGGCCACCAGTATTGACATAATTCAAAGAAGCTCTTTACAGTAGAAATTTGGCTAGAAAAGGAATAGGATAGAAATAACAGTTTTGAAGGAACATCAATTATTGTTTCGGCTGAAATTTCGATTTCATTTGTTCCTTCTCGGAGGTTCTAAATTAAAATTTTTAGGATCCTTACGCACGTTCTTCTTGTTCGTTCACCATACCTAAGCGCTACATAAATTTAAAGTTTCTGAATGCTGGGGCACAAGGAACTGTTGTGTGAGTTTTATTTATCTAAACACTGTGGATGATAATAAGATTGAAGCTTTTTGGCGTTGATCATTCCTTGGTAGATACGCCATGTATTCGACTTCATCAAGCATTATAAAGCTGATTTAATGCATATCTGGTCCATGCAATGACATGTGTTGATTTGCCGATATACTACGCCAATGCCGCTATCATTCCCGACAAGTCTAGTATCAATTTACAGATGCCGGAGGGATGGAAAAATTCGGTGAGCCTGGAGCACGGGATCGAACCAACGATCGCGTGTGTTACAGAACACCTCTAACCACTGCATTAAGCGCGCCCAGATGAAATAAAGCGTTCGGCTTTGATCAGTTCATTAGGGAATCATTCCAGTTTATTTTCCATGCATTCGATTCAAGTAAGTTTCGCAGAGGTGGTAGTGTGAAGGGTGACTAATGCATCAAGCTAGTCATTTTATCCTCCAAGACAGCTCTGGTAGCAATTTTCCGACCTCGGAAGGATGGAAAGTTTTGCTTAACTCTAGCGAAATCGAACCAATGACCACGTGTGTATTGAAAGGTTGCCTTCCACAGGCCACAACGATACGCAATCCCTAATTTTACATGTATATGTAAATTAAATAATTACATTTTGTTTTCACTAGTTTAGATCAGCCGATGACACATTGACCGGAACAAAGGTGGCAATAAAGAAAATGCAACAGCCGTTCATTATGACGATGAGTGCCCGAAGAGCTTACAGAGAGTTCATCCTGCTCACGACGATTAGACATCCAAATGTGAGCATAACTACTTGAAATATGCACGAATTCCAAAGAGAATCTGTCCCATGAAGGCTTCGTACTTTTTTATAAACAAAAATCCACCAGACACAAGGTTAGAGTTTCTGTGGAGGTTCCACACAAACCGCCAACCACACGATGGTTTTGAAATCGTAAAAGGTATTTCTTAACTGCTAATTTTTTCTTTCAAACTATGTCAGGTTATATACGTTTGCCATTTTATAATTATTTCCGTCTTTCATTCGTTTATTTGGTTCAGTACACAAATATTAGAAAGAGAAAAAGAGAGAGAGAGATTTGGTAGCAAGTGAATAGGTAGTACGTACTTATGCGACGATGTCCAAAATTCTTCCATTACAACGGAGGCTGTCGGGCCTATAGAGAAACGGCCAACATTCATCGACATTCACTGATATTGTTCGTTCGTTCACTGGCCGTTTAGTTTATTGTGAGAAAGAGATTTCTAGTGAAACTGGTTGGCGATTGAACAATTCTTGTTGGCTAACTGGTATTTTACAGACGAGGTCACCTTTTTTTCCATTTTGTTTTTCTAACTGAAGCAAGAGTTACGCAACGCTATGAAATCCTTTAGGTATTAGAGTATAATTAAGGGACTGGACGAAGTTTAAACTCTCGAAATTTTCCATGCAACGCGGCTCTCGCAAAAAGTTAGCGATGACATCAGCGATTCCTACTATGGGAAGCCCTCCTGACTTGTTCAATTGGTTTCGTGAATTCCATGAAATCGGAATTTTGTCGCCGTAGAGGGAAAAAAAGTTGTGCCGTGTTGGCAAGGAACTATTGATTTTAATGGTTTTTATTTCAAATGAAGTTCGCCATGGGCTGGAATGTGTTCTTCTAAAGCTCAAAGTGCCCATTATTTTCGTATCGTATGACTCCACATGGGGTCACATCGTCGCTAATGTTACACAGCGGATGGGTGATTGCACCAGGATATCCTGAGGTTTCTGTTCAATAGCCAACTGGCTCGAAAAAAGGCAAAAAAGAGCATCGAATGCAGCTTTTACGTCAGCAGTCTTCGACAAAAAAAACCCCTGAGACCGTCATCCGTTTAGCCGAACCACAAAAAATTGCGCCTGACGTCATTTACTCATTTGCCGTTCAAATGCCAGAGAGATATCACTTTATGTTCAGTAGGACTAAGTGTCCGGAAGGGAAAAAAAACAACTAACGAGCTTCAGTTTCTTTTTTAAAAGGACATGTTTGGATAAACATCTTTATCCGTCCTAATCTGGGCATGGTGTCTGAGTTTTACAGTAAGCTTTTGCCGAAATGTGTTCCCAAGAACTCACTACAAAGGTCAGTCACGGCATTTAAACCTTGTAATTATACTGGCAGCCTAAACATTTTACTCTTTACTTCGGTTTAATCTGTAAAAAGATATCTTGTCCTTAGTAGTCATGTTGTTTTTCTTCATTAAAATTCCACTCAAAATCAAGTTCGTTCTTATACATGTATTCCTTATCGAATGCACAACAGTGTTTGTTAAAACAAGTTGCAGAAAAGACTTTTAAAAATGTTATGCAAAAAAGTTTTAAAAAAGCTGACTTAAAGTCGGATTATCTCTATAAAGTGTTCGGCAACAGTTGGATGCCCAACAAATGGATAAAGAGCCTCGGCGCTGATCAATAAAAGGATAAAGGATAAAACACTCGGCTTTGATCAATCCCTGAGGGATGCGCCACGCATTGGACTTCATTCGTAGGATCGTTGGAGGTGATTGAATGCATGCCTTTACAATGACTCGGGGTGGCCTATCGATGTATCGAGCCAGTTCTGCTATCCTCCCAGACAAGTCTGGTACCAATTTGCCGACCCCGGAGGGATGGAAGGCTTGGTGGGCCATGGGCGCGGGGATTGATTCCACATGTGTGTTCCAGGGCGCCTCCGACCACTGCGCCACACGCTGTGATCAGTATCTTTATAAATGCTCTCTTGAAAAGCAGACATAGGTCTGTTAACACAATATCCCACAATGGCTCACTTTTTCGGTGGATTGCACTTTCTTCAAAGCCTGGGTAAAGATCTTATTATTGAGCAGTTTATTCAGCCTGTAACCCCACAGAAAGAACTCAACACTTAAATTTTAATTGCGTAGTAAATTTTGAAGTATTCACTGCGCTTAATGATGTTCGTCCTTTCGCAGTAGTGTGTCTACTATCAGATTATTCGTCTACTGAATGCATTCACGCCACAAAACGAACTCAGTCGATTTCGAGAAGTGTACCTGGTGATGGAATTGATGAGCCACAATCTTCATGAGGTGATAACCAAACTACGACTGGATCACAAGACTTTGTCGTTTTTCGTTTACCAGATGCTTTGTGCCATAAAACATCTACACAATTCCGGAATTATTCACAGAGATCTGAAGCCGTCGAATATTGTGGTGAACGACAAATGTGTGCTAAAAGTGTTAGATTTCGGCTTGGCAAGGAAGAAGACCGTTGACACAGCGATGCGAATGAGTGACTATGTAGTAACTCGTTATTACCGTGCTCCAGAAGTTATTCTTGGATTACCGTACTCTGAAAAGAGGTCTGTCATCCTTACATTCAACACGTAACACCTTGACCTGACAGTGCATTCCACAGCAACGCAATGCCCGCTTTGAACTTCAAACCAGCACATATTAGTCAAATCAAACATTACTATTTGAAGTGTTACTAGTTCGAATATAAAACCCACTCGAATCGAGAGATTTCTTCCAGCACGATGCATTTTATGCGAATTTACTTACTTTATACGAAGGTGAAATTGTGATCTTTTTGGAGTGCATGGCATGTGGCTTCTCTTTTTTACCCCTTTGCGTCAAGGGTCTTATTTGGAGCACAGAAGCAAATAAACAAGCGAGCTTTCGTTTAGAAGGATACAATGGGTTCCACAATTTATCGCTAGGGTTCGCATTTTTTTTTGAATTGGATGACTTAGGAGTTTAAATTTCGTTTCCAATAAATTAGGGAGTATACTGTATTTAAAATAACCGTACGATTAAGAAGTTAAGACGCAGTCTGTTCTATAAATCGATGTCGTGCTGAACTCTTCAAGTCCTCCCCTCTCTCCTCGAGCTTTTCCATTTCTATTGATGTGGATATTATCGTCAGTGTAGAAAAATTGGCATAACGCGTTATTTGTTAAGAAGTTGCTTCAATATATTTTGCTGCTGTTCTCATCGACGTCACTATATGTAACACCAGGACAAAGGTCTTAGTAAATCAGAGTTCGCTATTTATAAGATATTTCTGATTTCTCAAAGAATTCCATCCTCTGAGAATTTGTGACCGTTTCTTTCGATAGCCCTCATAATCACATATTTCTATTAGGACACTTTAATACTGCTTGCTATTGTTCAATTACATCACCAGCAATTTGTTAATTTTCCAGTTCCCTATGGAATGATCTTTACTGGCTCTTTTGTTTTGTTTATCAGGTTTTTGGAATCTCGTTATCTGTTTTCATTTAGTGGATATCTGGTCTGTTGGATGCATATTTGCCGAAATGATCAATCACCACGTGTTATTTCCCGGGTTGGATCGGTTAGTTCGATATTGATTTTCTTAAAAAATAAGACGACTAATGTCTTAGTCGTTTGTGACTTACTTAACATAGTTAAATGGGCCATGGAGTAGTGGTAGTGATGCCGTTCATGACGAGCATAAATAATGGTGGTGAACATCGCTACGCCTGGGCTCACTAGGCCTCTGATCCGTCTTGGGTCAGAAGATAGGTACATTTATCTGACATAGTGCACCCGCTGCCATCCAAGTGGGAACGCACTAGTCCGGCTATCTTCCAGAGAAAATCAACTGGACCAGCATTCAAGGACATTCATGAATAAGACGACAATCCTCAAGCCGCAGCCGAACACACCGCGAACAGTTCGAAGACATTTGAAGATGCTAGATGCGAGGAAACGAATCGAGATGCAACAAGTGCTGAGATCCACACAGTAGATATGAAGGACGGTCGTGTGAAGAAATTTTAATAAAATTAACCGTCCTCACATATAATAAATATCTCAAGCTCGTTGTCTTCGGTTCGTTTGCCTTTTTTCATTAAGTTCGTTGTCTTAGGTCCATCATCCACGAAGATGATTGGATTTTCGTCTGGATTCGACTTTGCTTGAGGATTTTGTCTTTTTTATAAATTTCGTTGAATTCTGGTTGAATTATTCTCCTGAAATCCAGGGGCAGCTCTCTCATACAGCCTTTCCAGGACTTCACCACAGGTAGTTGTCGGCCTCTATGTATTGGTGGAAGCTATTTCTAGACAAGGTTGGTGCCAGCTTGAAGACCGTGAAACGATGAGGGACTTCATTGGTCTGTGCGGAGGAGAACCAAAGAGCTGGCTTTCACTGTATATCATCCCTAACTATTGTGCTCTATGAGCCCCATTTATTTGACTACTTATACAAAATTGGTAGCTACTCTTGCAAGTCGGCAAATTTCTCTCTGATCCATAAGGGTGCAGGCAGCGAGTTCTGTAGCATGGCTGCGTCGGGATTATAATAGAAATCGTGCTCGATCAGTCAAAATCTCAGTAAGAAAAGAAGGTAACAAAGTCAATTCACAGCCGAATTAAAATCCAAATCCGATCACTGCTATGAAGGAACGCTTACAAAACAGCGAAACGAACGGAGGAAGTACAGGCGGTCCACCACATCAAGATGAACGATCTGAGTGTCTAAGTAACAACGAAGGTTCTATTTATGATCCAAATCTATATAGATGCAACAACTCTCCATGAGATTCTAGAAGCTAATTATGTTATAAAGGTCTTTGGAAACTCCAAGGTCCTTACCAACAAGATGGAAATCCCCCAAGATATCACAGAGTTTAGAAATTCCGAAGGATACAGGCTTTTGGCATCTATTTTCCGCAGAAGATTTGCTGTTGAAAATCATCTCAGCACTAAACTGTCGAAGGGATGAGGGAAATGGTAGTCGTGTGAGAAGCTAACGTTCAACATCACATGCTGAAAGGCATCTATTGTCTGTTTTATTATCGAAACTTATTGTAGTGAGGTAATGGTGGATGTAGCATGACATGGATTATGTCTTCTACAATGGACTTGTAGCTGTGTTTCAGCTGCGTCAGACCTCAAACTTGGAAAACGAAGTCTGTAAGGAGTACAGTGGATAAGAATCAAACGTCCGACCACTTCTGGTGGCTCACTGATGTACTAACATAGTGTTTTTATCTTCCCAGACAAGTCTGGTACCAATTTGCCGACCCCTCGGAGGATGGATGCCTCTGGTGAGCACGGAACACGGGATCGAACAAACGACCCCGTCAGCGCTTCCAGATGGGCTTTCAGGGCAGCTCTAACTCCGGCGTTGTGCGTGCCCTCATGTAAACGGTGTATAAATAGTAAAGTGGTAACTGTGTCAATATAAACAGAGATCGCCTAAAAAATGCAGATTAACGCAAACAATAATAGGATAGCTTTTTTAATGGGTTATTCAACTAGGAGATTATTCTTCATGTTAATATACTGCCAAGAACCAACACCTAATATAAATGTTGGAAGGGATGAAAAGAGGGTGGTTTAACAGTTGAACAATATTCCTCATTATTCTTGGAATGAACTATTTTTATTCTATTTCTTTTTATTATATGTCAATCGAGAGATTGTATGTCAATCTGAGACCAAAAGTGCATAGAAAATACAGGAACAGCACGAAGACTGGCGATCCAGGCGCCTATGTCACACAATCATGCCAGTCACAGCTCTACAATATAAATGACACATTCAAAGCGTCTTCATAATACACTGAGAAGAAAACAGCAGTATACAGTCAACGTTGGAATTGAAGGATAGTATGGATGCTTAGAGTGCGTGGAAGGCAAGTAGTTAGAAGTGACACAAGGATGTGGAAGGTCGCTGACTACTTGTAGTAATGAAACCTCTTATTGATTGGTCAGTGGAAATATTGGTCTTCGAGTCACAGACCTCCACACAGAATAATTACTAGCCCGAAGAAGAATGCTCGGCTTTGTACGAATCTGAAAGGGGGCATTTGACGTCTCCACAGATCGCAATTTCATGCTTGAGTTATAACTGTAGCAATAATACTAGTACAATATTTACTAATTGAGGATACCCAGAAAGGTAAGGAATTCTAGTTGAGTGAACTTACTATGAGAACGAGATGAACGAAACGGACCGAAACCTGGAATGCCCTCATAATGGCCCTTATAGTCCTATATTGCCTAGCTATGAGCGGAGTTTTGACAGAAGGAACGAACGTAATGCTCAGACGGTGATTCAAAAAGGTTTCTCAGTTAGTACAATATTATAGAGTCGCTTGTAGAGAAAGCTCGTAAAGGCTACAGAGTGGTTTAAAGAGACGAGAGAGCGGTGCAGTAGCTTATACAAAAAGCTGATTGGAATTTCAGTTGCTGGGGAGCACATATTAGACGACAGCCGCTCATTCAGTGCCTGAACTGTTGGACAAATAACAGTCCTTACAAAAAACTTACAGAATCCTCTCTCAGCCATCTGCGACCCAGGTGCATGAGATGGTCGCTAGGAAGCAATTTGCAGAAAGTGGAAGGATAAATACAGGATAATTATTACTATAGGAACCATACAAAAAATAGGAACTATAAGTTACTATAAACTCCCTATCCATCTTCAATCTTCAGATTGATACCAAAAATTGTCCGAGAGGGCGGAAGCGCTGATCTGGTTCATTGGTAAACGTCTGAAAGCATAGGCCAAATATGCTAGACATGAATTCACTCACCTTTACGATGCTTAATGAAGTCGAATGCATGGGAGGTCCTAAAGCCAGAGGTGAACGCCTAGTGCTTTCATATTTTGTAAATTTACAGAGAATATTGTATAAATTCATCTCTCCACCAGGAAGCTTCGCGAAGCATCTGCGCACTGTACGTTCAATAGCGCCCCGTCGCTTTGTCTAAGTGACGTTTTGAGTTTTTTCATCGCGCAAAGATACAGCAATGCTTATAAAATAGAACGACTTAACTTTCATCACTTGAGAGCATCATTTCAATAAGTCTAAAATAGTCAAAAAGTAAGAATTAGCAAAAGTATTGCCACAGAAAAAAACTTTAACACAGTTTACAATGTATGCTGTGCATCTATACGAGCTAAAGTCTTATTATTGGACACTCTAAATATTTCTATTGTGTAGAATGTGATTAAAAGGATAATAGAGATAGAACTCTCGGCGTTGATTGATCCCTTAGGATTGCGCCATGCATTTTATTTCATAAAGCATCGTTAAAGATCATTGAATGCATATCCGGCCTTGACAATGACTCGCGGTGGCCTGGCGGTGTATCTAGTCAGTGTTGCTACATTCTCAAACAAAATGGTACCAATTTACCGACTCTGGAGGGATCAAGGGCTTAGTGAGTCTGAGGTGCGGGTTCGAGCTCATATGTGTTACAGGGCGCCTCTCACCACTGTGCTGCACGCACCACCAAAATGTTATTACCAATCCGTATTTTATGTTTTTACCAAAGAACATAGATAAACGATAGAGATTACGCATTCTTACCATGCGCTTATTTTTCTAACAGCTTTGTTTTTCTTGAAAAAAAGTTGTAGGGTTTTTGGAAAAGTGTTGTTGTTTAGAGTCGATCAATGGACGAAGATTATTAACGTAATGGGTACACCCAGTGAAGAGTTTATCTCGAAACTCGGTAGCAGTGCGGCTACGTAAGCTGCTCTACTTTCTTTCCTTATGGCATACCTATTTGTTTATTATTTATTATTTTGCAGGATTATTGTATGAAATTCTTATAGTAGCATTCCCTCCCTAACGGTTTACCCCCTCATCGTGACTGAGAAGTGTTCCTGGGTGTCGGGCAACGATGTACAACGGGGATTCATCCCCCGGCATGGTCTCTCAAGCTGAGGAGGAGTTCTGCGTTTCCATTAGGAAACCCAGCTAGGAGTAGACTAATAGCAGATTCCACCACCGTCCTGGTATCAAATTAGTTGCATGGCGGTAGATCTTCCTTTGATCCACAAGGACGGCTACTGCCTGTGCTGATGACGACCTGGGGGCAGACTTTGACTTTAGCCAAGCTGACCTCGGGACGCCAGGTGAACACCATTTCTAAACCAGCAAAACCCCGAAAAATGGAGAACGTGCTGGGACCTGCACAACCGTTGAGGACTGGCCGTCCAAGTATCCAGATAAGTATAGTAGCAATATTGTGGTCCAAAAGCAATCGTGTGCAATAACTGCATTTCACTGTGTCATCTGATCTAGTGATCTGACATCCAACGTGACAATAATACGTGACAAATCTTACAAATAGGTAGACGGATTAGATCTCTATTTGTGTGCACGTATTTGAAAAGAAGTGGAGGTTTTAGCACGTTTTTCATGGACACTAAAGGACAGTAATTTCCTTACTTTAGCAGTTTGGGACAAAAGAAATTCAGGTATGTGCGATCTCTTCCTCGTCAAAATGGTATTCCCATCGAGGAAATTGCTCCTGACGCAAATTTCCTGAAAGATACGGAGAACGTGCGATCACATCTGACAGGTTTGTTGTGAATCACTTTCATTTTTCTGCTGATCTGCCCGAACGAACGTCTTTAGATGCTTGTGTTCTCTATTTCTAATGTTCATGCATCCTTTTCTTCCGGGAGTGATAATCAAGCGATTTCGGTGTTTGGTTAGAACACTTGATAAATAGTAGAGGAATAGAACCTTGTTTCATGTTCTTTGTTTGTTTACCTTCATGATGTTCAGCTGAATATGCTCGGGATTTGCTGTCGAAGATGTTGGTGATCGATCCGGACTATCGTTTTTCGGTGGAGGATTCTTTGAATCATCCTTATGTTAAGCTGTGGTTCAGGGTGAGTTCTTCCTGAAGATGTTATGCTCGTTGCCTACTGATCTTTGGCGCGGTTTGTAATTTTTCATTGCGCTATTTTTTTATTTGGCCTACCGTCAATGTAAAATGAAATGAAGGATTTCTCTATTGAACAAATGAAATGAAGCGAAAACACTCTTGTATGTGAGTCACTGTATTTCTTCTTACCAGCAAATTGTACCAAAACAAGTTGCTTCAGGACGATGAGGTGAATGCACCTCAGTCGGAAAATCGCTATAATGAGGAGATCGACTCCTCCGACAAGCAGTTAAATGAATGGAAAGGTAATAAAGGATGAATAGGGAAATTTTCTTAGGATTGCCACCTTTCGATAGTGCTTTGAAATGTTTCAGAGTTGATCTATAACGAAGTAAAGCAGTATGAACAACAACACGACATATTCGGGTCATGATGGATTAGTTATAGGACCGGATTCGTCACTCCTAGAGAAGCGCTACGCCTCCTTTGGAGCCCAACACAATTATAAAGACAGAAATTCATATAGTAGTTGAATTTATGTTAGATAGTGATTCTCTCCATTTCTCCTCTTGGTATAAAGGAAGAGAAGTTAGTTGCTACGTGCAAAGAAACTGGTTGTCATAGTAGATAGAGAATGTGTACAATTGTCACGAATTCCATCATCTGTCGGGTTACTGATCGAACCGGGTTTTTTAAGTGTTTTCTTTTAGAGCAGAGCTCCTCTTAAGCTCGAGTTCATACTCATCGTCACATTGTCAGTGCTAGTCTTTTCTTCAGAATGTTCACTAATACCTTGTAATGTTTGTGATAATCCTTCACTGTCGATATGTTTCAGTTCGTTAGATACGCACTTTGTTGTTGTTGTTGAATGTTGTACGATTATTTAATATTTAAAAAATCCTCTAATGTTAGGAGTATGTGATGAATTCTTCCCGGAAATTGAAAAAAAGCAGCCAGAAACCGATATGATCTTTATTTTCTTCTTCGATCAATAGTACGTCCAAAGAAGTAGAGTGACGCAAGTCAAGACTATTGTGTGAGTATGAGGATATTTGAACATATGGGAGGGGGTTTTGAAATCCGAGAAACGCTACTTTACAATCTCTCAAGTTCAGATCACTCTGGAACTTGTGAAATCACCGTCTAATCATTAAATAAAAAAGGGATAAAATTATCGGCGTTGATCCCTTAGGGATGCGCCGTGCATTCCTCATTAAGCATCGTTTAGAGGTGACTGAATGCATATCTAGCCTTTACAATAACTCAGGGGTGGCCCAGCGACCTATCGAGCCAGTACTGCTATCCTCCAAGACAAGTCTAGTTGCAATTTGTTGACTCCGGAGGATGAAAGGCTTGGTGAGCCATGGGCGCTGGGATCGATCGCATTGGGTGTGTCGCGATGCATATTGACCACCACTTAATTAGGCTGTGTTGTTGGCGAGAAGCATTCGATAAAGGTAATTGTTTTTTCCCTGATAAGGAGATAGAAGGTATAGAATGGCAAGACATAATTTCATGAGAGTCAATGAAGTAAGTAAGCGAAGGTTTGCACATAAGGGCGAACGTAACCAATATTAAGTGATTAAATCTATGATGATAATGGTCCCATTGTTCATCTCATCTGTCGAGTGATGGCTTATCCGTGCTTACTTTCGTAAAGCGCTCTCGCATCGCATTTTTCATGAGCTACGACAGAGATGGACCTAACATTGTATTACACTATCAGAACCTCTTAGAAAATGTGTTGCGAGTGTTTCATCTAATATGGATTTCTCTGAGATCGTGAGAAAGTCGTTGTACTTGATTCCGAGTTGTACAACACAGGTAGTTCCACCCGTGGCACAAACAAAATAATTACGTGGTTTTTATTTTTTTTTATAACCATAAGAGCTACATCAGATGGACACTGACTAACAGTACATTCATTGGTCTGTAGAAGGTCTCGAGGGAGGTACCCGTAAAAAATGAATAAAACCAATGTAAAGCGTTAGTTGAAAGATGGTAAAAAATAGCACTGTGGAGTAAAATATAGGGGATAGTGTGATACAACCATAATGGTGCTGAGGTATTTGCAAAGTCCTTACCGCAGGTGTGTGCGGTAGGGAACAGAACGCGCTATTACCCTTACTTGCGGTTCAGAGTTTTGCAAATATCTCATCATCATTGTGGTTGTATCATATATAATATCCTGCCGTGGGAAATTGAAAAGGCAGTAAATAAAAGTTAACACTATAAGGATAGTGAAAGATTGACGTGAAAAGGGATTATAACTCCAAATTTCCACTAGGACACACAGTACATCATTGCTTGTCAGATTCTCTGCGAACAAGGAATGGGTGAAATTTCTAAAGATTTGTGGTCTAGGATTCACAGCAAGGAACAATTTTTCATCTATAAATCCTTATAAATACAATCGAGTGACTAATAATCCGGTATCTATACGCCGATCTCCTCTACGTGATTCTTTTTCCACAACTGTTATGCGTTGTCTACATGAAGAGCAGTAACACCTACGGATCGCTGGCTGGCTATGCAGGTGAACTAGTAGAGCTGCACTACTTGTTCACGCTTATTTTAATCGCCATTCCATACATAAAGGATAAAGCATAAAGCTCTCGGCGTTGATCAATGCCTTGGGGGTGCGCTATTCATTCGACTTCATTAAGAATCGTTTAGAGGTGATTGAACGCATACCTGCGCTTTACAATGGCTCGCAGTGGCCTACCGATGTATAGAGCCAGTGCGCTGTCCTCCCAGACAAGTCTGCTACCAATTTGTCAACCCCCGAAGGGATGGAAGGGTTGGTGAGCCACGGGCACGGGAATCAATCCCATATCTGTTGCATGACACTGACTTTTTACGTCACATTGACTCGCGACCTACCGATGTATCGAGCCACTGCCGCTATTCTCGCAGACAAGTCTGATACTAATTTGCCGAACTCGGAGGAATGGAAGGCCTGGCGGGCCTACGGCAATGGATCGGTCCCATGTGAATTGCAGGGTACCACTAACCACTACAAAACACGCGCTATAACTAGTCGATATTTTCTTAAATGAGTAATCTAACACGAGATTCTTACATAATCTTCTATTCGGCTAACGTTTCGACGCTTTGGCTTTCTTCATAGCCGCAATGATTCGAGTCGATGGTGCAACATGTGTTAATTTTTGCAGTGTGGGTCTTCGATGTCGCACAGAGTTCAATCCAGTGATGTACCGCTCGAATGCAGTAAGCTCACTCCAGCAGCACTATTTTGTACTGGACAGCTAATGATCAATAGCCATTCTCATCTATGCATTGGCAGCGCTGTGTACTGCAGTAGTCTGTGTCATTATTAGTTAACGCATAGCGTAGCGATATTTTGCGATATTTTGGTATATTTTAATAGTTAGTGCGATAACTGCTGACTGCCGACTATCGACCAGGAAGAACGCGGCTCTGAAGAAGGCGAACGAGCCGAGTCGTTTGCCGATTAAAAGTTTTTGTAACTATCTCAAGTTAGCTTCATCGTTCATGCAAATATTCCAGACTCTTCTAATAAAGGTCTAATTGTCCGTAGCAGTAGTAGAGTACTTCCACTGCAAAACTCATCGGAGAGCGAGCTACACAACATTCTTGATGGATAAGGGGTTCTTGGTCAACCAAAATACAGAATCTACTGAAAAACATACATCAGCTGACATTATGTCGTTTTTCAGAAGTAAATTCTCAACCTTATATAGCCACATACCTAAGTATTTAATCATTGACTTCTCAAAAATTCGGAGTGCGTGAATCCAAATATCTATGGTTATTTTATTTCGACTCGATGCTTTTAGTAATAGAGCACTTAACTGACCGAACCCTTGTCAGCCACCACTTCCACTATAGATCACCGTCGCAAAGCAACAAGAAGATATAAAGATGTTCTGGCTGTTGAAAACTTGTGGCGCAGTGGTCGGAGGCGCCTTACAACACACACGTGGAATTGATCCCTGCGCCCATGGCCACGAAGCCTTTCATACCTCCGGGTTCGGCAAATTGATACCAGACTTTTCTGAGAAGGATAGCAGCACTGGCTCAATACATCGGTAGGCCACCGCGAGTCATGACAAAGGCCACATATGCATTCAGTCACGTCCAACGATGCCTATTGAAGTCGATTGGATGGCGCATCCCTCAGGGATTGATCGGATCAACGCCGACAGCTTTATTTATTCTTTTTAAAGGACTATATGGTTATATAAACATCTAAGTGGATAAGTGAGAGAGGTAGTAGCCCTCAATGGAAGACTTGTGTAGAAATGAAATAAGTGTGCACTTTGTTATCTTAAAAGTCTAGAGAGTAGTTGCTTTTTCTGCAACTACTGAACAGCTGTTTTGTTAGAATAGCTGTGTACATAGAAGACAAACTGATGATAACGTCTCACCATTGCATGGAGGCAATTTTTGAATGAATTAGCCAATAAGACTAGGTCTTTTCGCTATTCCCTCACTGGGAAAATTTGTTGGCGATGTAAGCGTCATGTCTGATATAGAGAACTCTATTAGTCAAGTCGGGAAAACCTCCATTGTTCACACACGTGGCAAATGAACACTGAGATTCAACAAACATCTGTACTTAATGCGTGGGAGTTGAGCCATTTCTTTACAAACAACACTTGTTCACTTAATCGACGTACAAATAGCTCGTTAAAATTTTTGTCTGTTCTCCGGAGACTCCTTTATGATTTGAAGATGCTATCTGAGCGTTTTTGTGAAAAGCTGGAGTTTACGAAGAAGTCTACTTTCAGCTACCTAAACAGCTTTTTCAAGAATAGTACCACTTTACATCATTCCTCTTTCTCTTCTTGGGCTAGGATACGGTAACGAATTGTTCGATCAATGCCGAGGTTAATGGGAAGTTGGTCGTGGGAAGTACTATTTTCTATTTATGGGAGGGATGATCGATTTTGATGAAATCGTGCGATTATGCCAACACTTGTCTGGCGCTGATTTTCCTCTTATTGAGAGACGAATTCCCATCGGAAAAAAAGTGACCGGAGTTTCATACAGACTTTGCCTTTTATAAGTTTAGTGTGATGTTTCAAATTTTTCTTCCTTATTTTCAATTTTGCTGAAGCTTTTAAGCCGGCGATGAACTATATTTAACCACAATTTTTAACTTATACTGCCTACTCTTTTTATTCGCGGGGTGTATTGCGAAATATAACTTCAGTGATGCTGAGATATTTGCAAGACTCCGGACCGCATGGTGTGGTGGTGATCTCGTTAGCCCACGAAAAGGGTAACAGCGTGTTCGTTCCCCCATCGCAAACATCTGTGGTCCGGTGTTCTGCAAATATCTCAGCACTATTGTGGGTGTATTCCTGAAATAACTTTTTGTTCCTATAATAGCGTATCTCTCGCATGTTAACTATGCTTAATGCTGGCCACATTTATTCTTGCCTTCCGTGCTTTATATCACTTTTACATAAACACTCTGCATACGCCATTGTACCGATTCCACATGTAATTTCTGTAAAAGCTTTTATGCAAGCTATCCCAAAGCTTTCACACGAATTTTTTGTATGGGGGTTTTGTGTCGCTTTTCAGAAGAACTTTATAGACCTCACGAAGCTTCTGTGGTAGTAGCTCTATCAGACTGTAGCGGTTGAGAAAATTTAAGAACCTTCTCTGATCACTGTCTCTAGTTGCATTCGTCAAAGCCCCACCCATTAAAAAAATATAAGGAGTACTGGTAGTTATCGAGTTAGTGCTCCAGTTTCTTCTGCATTCCGGTGGCTCGGTCCACCAATGTCCCAGCTCCAGTGTCTAATTGTTCTGCCCAGCTTCTTTCATGCGTTCACTCATCCTTATCTAAATTTCGCCCGCACCCGTCCGCTCAACTAGCCATAGTCAGATTGTGTATATTGTGTTGTTGTCATTGCTATAAACTGTTATAACCAAAACCTGAGACTGTTCTCCGTTCATCAAGTTGACGAGCAGTGCCTTGCTTAAATCATTTTATGCCAATCTAGCAGTATATATCTGTTAAACAACCTGTCAAAAAAGCGATTTTACTGAGCACTTTGAAGGATTTCTCATGCTAACCTAATATAGGTTGTCTTTTTTTGAACATTATGCTTACTACTGTAATTTTTGTCATTGAGCACATGCAACGCTGTGGTTAGAGGTGCCACTCAATACAGACATGATCAGCGGGTCGATGGGGTGGAGGGATGATCCACGCTCGTTATTAGGGATCGAATTCTCTGCAAGAATAACTTCGATAGTCTTTCGTGAAAAAAATCTAGGAGGGACTAAAAGCCTGCTTACGTTATGTAAGTGCTCTTTTTTTGAAAGGCAATGCTAATGGTTTATTATTAGATTTTTTTTCTGATTCATATCAGCGTTTAAAACACAGCTTTCTTAGGCATAAAAACAATAATAGCTTGACGGTAGCTGACATTCCAAAACAATTACGGAACGTTTGGAATTCTCTACTCGTCTCGTTGTGGTTGATTTCGCATAATACCCTACCGTGAAAATTGTAGCAGGCAGTAAATAAAAAGTAAACAACGTGATTTCGACTGCAATGCCTATTTGGACTCCCCCAGATTAATCGCGTTGATGTGTGATTGCTGATGGCACTGGTGCATAGAAAACTAGCTGAGGGAAACGCAGAGCAAGGACCCCCGTGGCACAGGGTGTAATGCGCGAGTCCCCGGAAAGGGAAATCGTGGTTCGATCTGGCTCTTGGTACCAATTTTGCGACTATCTCAGCATCGGTGTGGTTGATTTCGCATCATACCATGCTGGGAAAACTGTAGTAGGCAGTAAATAAAAGTAAACATTCTCTACTCGTACTTTATTCTCTATCCACATCAATCATAAAAAGAACAACAAGACCAAAGATCTTTAGTGTTCTGCAGATCAACTCAGTATGACTATAACGCTCCCTAAACGAGAGAGCACACGAATTACGCTTCATTCACTTTTTCTAATGTCTAAGAATCTTTGTAGGGAACGACAAAAGATTCGGTCATAATAGAACTCTGCGAATAAGTTAATCGTCAAAAACCGGAAACTAGCTTCTTCTTCAAAATCGGGACCTAGTGCGAATTTGTTGATAAGTAGTTTTGATCGGAGTAGTAAGGGTGTAGAAACGACGTTTCAGAGATGCCTGTGCTGTTAACGTGGCCACCGTTTGCCGTCTGGAATAGATGCTAATTCTGATTCAACTGAAAAGGTTCATATACCTTTATAACACTGCACCAGACAAATAATATGACAAAGAAAGAACTGCTTTACCTACTGAGATTTCTGAGTTCTAGTCAATGAGAAAATTTCAAAGGGCATGCTACTCCGACAACGATTTTCTAGTAGTGGAGACTTTTAAAGAGCCCACATTTCCAAGCAGTTCAACCTCAGCAACTCAGCGAATTTTCATTTCTACAAAATATTTGGATACTTTAATGGCCCGTCCTCAGTGTTTGTGCGGGTCTGGCACAATCTCCACTTTTTCGGAGTTTTGCTGGTCTAGCCAATGTATCTGGAGCCCCGAGAAAGCCAGGCCAGTCTGCCCCACGTCATCACCACCACAGGCAGTCGCAGGTTGTGGATCAGAGGGAGATTTGTTGCCGTGCGATTAGTTTGGTACCAGGACGGTGACGGATCCTGGTATTGGCTTACTCTTAGTTGGGATTCCTGATGGAAAGCCGAACTCGTTCTCAGCTTGGGAGACTCAGCCAGGGGTATGAATCCCACCGCTGTACTTCGCAGCCCACCACCCAGAAACACCTCCCAGTCACGATGAGGCGGTAAACCTTTGGGAGGATTTATACAAAATGGCAATGTCAGTTATCACATTCTTCACCACTTCTTCTTATACCTGGAAGGTAGTGGGAACTGCACTCTACACATTCTCAGTAGAACTGTTCAATATGAAAAACAGTTCTATATTTCCACCAACGAACTAAATCTTTGCCAGAGTAGGTGAGCTATCTGAGGCTACCATGGCCAAAGAACAGTAAAAAATCAAGTGTCTCCTATAAAAAGTGAGCTGCACTTCGGTACTCTCAATGCTGACTGTGTTGTAAACCACCAAAGAAGAAATTGTACTCCGATAGCACAACATCTAATTTCAAGTTTGCATACATCGATAGATTAGTGAACATGAATTCTTCTACCAGAGAATTCTCCTTCAGGCTCTTAAATGTCACCATTTCAGATCATTACTGTGGACGTTAGTAACCACATAAAATTTTTGATTCTCTTTTCAAATAATAATGAAGTCTAATTTAGAGTCCTGCTTAAAATCCACGTTTAATCTGGTAGGTTCACCTTATTCATTGCTAAAGTCTCACTGCTGACGTTGAATGATACATCAGATGGTAGAGGGATCCGCTCTGACGGAACCATGACACAGCCGAGGACATCTAACTCTGCCGACAATTGCCCAGATGTGAACAAATATTCGCTGAGTCGTGAAACCTAAAATTAATTGCACTAATTCATAAGGGAGAAAATCTTTGAGTATAATAGTCCACGCTCCGAATTTGCTATACATCCAATAGTACTCCCTTGACATGTTTTTTCCTTGAATCTATGAACCCCACATCGGAGTGTGCCACCTCAAGACGGCAAACGAGTGTTCATTGTTGTCTATGTACCATTCAAAGAAGTTGCGAAGGAATAAATAAAAATTTGGTAAATCAACATTCAATCTCTTAGAGGTGAAGGCGACGTCCAACATCGGAATTGAAATTCAGCTACATTAAAAGGTGATTGTCTACAGTTGTTATAGCCACAGTACAAAATTCCTGTCAACAAAACTTATTAAGATGTGAGTTAATCAACATAAAAAATCCTTACCGTTAATATCGAAAGGTCTATTCACAATTCGTTTGGATTTGAATCAACTACAAGATTACTTTCAACGCATGCAATAATTTCGACAGTGTAGTGCAGCCGTTAGGGATACGCTGTAAAACACGTGTGATCTTTTGGTTGAACTACGCGCCTCGGAATAATCATGTTCTTTCCGTGACTGGAAGAAAATTGATACACCACGGAGTACACCAGCACTGGCTCGATTCATCGGTAGGCCAGCCTAAGTACTAGTCACTGTATACTTCAAATATGCACGCAGTCACCTTTACGACCTATAATGGAATGGAATGAAATGCATGGCGCATCGCTCAAGAACTGATCAACTGCGAAAGCCGTATCTTTCTTTTACTGGCATTAAGCAGAAATAGGATATTTTTTATGTTAATCTTGTATCAGCTCAAATCCGATAGAACCACGGGAGGATCAATATACAGCTTCGAAGTGTTTAAATATTGAAAAGAACTTCAGAGGATATTTGATATAACTGCACTTACTCCTATTATACAGAATAATGACGACAACATTGAGACTGTCTTGAACGGGAAGTACTGTATACCGTCCTCAAACATTGGATAATGTGCAAGAGCTGGCAAGCCAAGCAACGGTTCACCACCTGATAATCGCAGAAGAAGACCCACTGAAAGTACTCATGAGTAGTGTTTTTAAGAAAACTAGTTCTTCACAATATTTTTACAATGATGTTTATGTTAATATTCTAATGCTTAGTGGGTTTTGAAGAATTTCAAAGAGGCGATGAAAAAAGCAGAGAGGGAGAAAGAAAGATATGAAAACAAGGAAAAATTAGGGAGTATGTATGGAATGAGTGGGCGCGTGTGGCGCAGTGGTTTGGAGGTGCCACTACGACACACACGTGAAATCGATCTCCGCGCCCATGGCCCACCAAGCTTTTCATCCCTCCGGGGTCGGCAAATTGGTACCAGACTTGTCTGAGAGGATAGCAGCACTGGCTCGATACATCGGTGGGCCACCGCGAGTAATTGTAAAAAGCCAGATATGCATTCAGTCACCTCCAACGATAGCTAGTGAAGTCGAATGCATGACGCATCCCTCAGGGGATTGATCAACGCCGAGAGCTTTATGCTTTATCCTTTATGTATGGAATGGCGATTAAAATAAGCGTGTGCAGCTCTATTAGTTCACCTGCATAGCCAGCCAGCGATCCGTAGGGTGTTACTGCTCTTCATGTAGACAACGCATAACAGTTGTGGAAAAAGAATCACGTAGACGAGATCGGCGCATAGATACCGGAAAATTAGTCACTCGATTGTATTTATAAGGATTTATAGATGAAAAATTGTTCCTTGTTGTGAATCCTAGACCACAAATCTTTAGAAATTTCACCCATTCCTTGTTCGCAGAGAATCTGACAAGCAATGATGTACTGTGTGTCCTAGTGGAAATTTGGAGTTATAATCCCTTTTCACGTCAATCTTTCACTATCCTTATAGTGTTAACTTTTATTTACTGCCTTTTCAATTTCCCACGGCAGGATATTATATATGATACAACCACAATGATGCTGAGATATTTGCAAAACTCTGAACCGCAAGTAAGGGTAATAGCGCGTTCGTTCCCTACCGCACACACCTGCGGTAAGGACTTTTGCAAATACCTCAGCACCATTATGGTTGTATCACACTATCCCTATATTTTACTCCCACAGTGCTATTTTTTTACCATCTTTCAACTAACGCTTTACATTGGTTTTATTCATTTTTACGGGTACCTCTTCGAGACCTTCTACAGACCAATGAATGTACTGTTAGTCAGTGTCCATCTGATGTAGCTCTTATGGTTATAAAAAAAAATGAAAACCACGTAAATATTTTGTTTGTGCCACGGGTGGAACTACCTGTGTTGTACAACTCGGAATCAAGTACAACGACTTTCTCACGATCTCAGAGAAATCCATATTAGATGAAACACTCGCAACACATTTTCTAAGAGGTTCTGATAGTGTAATACAATGTTAGGGTCCATCTCTGTCGTAGCTCATGAAAAATGCGATGCGAGAGCGCTTTACGAAAGTAAGCACGGATAAGCCATCACTCGACAGATGAGATGAACAATGGGACCATTATCATCATAGATTTAATCACTTAATATTGGTTACGTTCGCCCTTATGTGCAAACCTTCGCTTACTTACTTCATTGACTTCATGAAATTATGTCTTGCCATTCTATACCTTCTATCTCCTTATCAGGGAAAAAAACATTTACCTTTATCGAATGCTTCTCGCCAACAACACAGCCTAATTAAGTGGTGGTCAATATGCATCGCGACACACCCAATGCGATCGATCCCAGCGCCCATGGCTCACCAAGCCTTTCATCCCTCCGGAGTCAACAAATTGCAACTAGACTTGTCTTGGAGGATAGCAGTACTGGCTCGATAGGTCGCTAGGCCACCCTGAGTTATTGTAAAGGCTAGATATGCATTCAATCACCTCCAAACGATGCTTAATGAAGTCGAATGCATGGCGTCTCTCTCAAGGATTGATCAACGCCGAGAGTTTTATCCTTTTTTTATCCAATATGCATTAAAAAAGACTTTGACAAACTCGCCAGTAATAAGTTTTTCTAAAGATTTTATGCACGACTTTACTGCAAGGATAAGAATAACACAGAAACAGAAATATTGAACGGGACAATATGGTCAAACTACCGCAGATTAAACAGTCCGTCTTAATGGAAGACTCTCGACAGCTCACCTACTTCATGTAAATTTTCATTTTCAGGGAGAAAAATCATCGTCAGGGGCGGATAGCGCAGTGATAGTGATGTCGATCATCACGAGCACGGTGCTACTTCGACCCCGTCACCCTAGCTCACTAAGACTCGCATCAGTTCGTGGTCGAAAAATCGGCACGATTTGTGTGGAAAATGTTCACTCTCTGCTTTCTAACTGGCAAAGTTCTCTCCTATCTATTTCAGGACTCCAACGAGAATCGACTCGACCAGCGTCTAATGACCATCGTGACGAAAGAAAATGCTCGAGCAGCAGCGGAACCCACACCAAAAAGTGGGATGACGTTCGTGGATGGTTTACGCGAGAAAACTAATCGAATGCAACAGGTGGTGGAATCCACACAGCAGATGTGAAAGAGGGGCCGTGGAAACAAATAATACCAAGTCATTATCGATAGACGTAGGAATCTCTAAAGGGTACAGCCCATGCAGAGATCTTTAACATCCCTGTCAACAAGAACTATATTCTAAGGCACCACTAGATCTTTCTGCATGAGTCCAGATACCCGCCCACTTAGTGCGAAGATTCACTTCAACCGCAAAATAGAAAGGAAATCTAGTCACCATGCAAAAAAGAACGAAAGAAGCCGCATAGAACGAGCCTATTCTCAGTGAAGCCTTATTTAATTATGACTGATGGGAAAGCGAGCATCCGATGAAAGACCACCGGATCTTGGCGAAAGGCACCGTTGAAAGAGTATTGAGCAAACTGTTCTTAATCTAAGCTGAATTACTGAAAGTTTTTCAAGCAAGATTGAAGCGTTTTTTAAAAAAAGGAAACAATTTAGGAATAGATCGTGCTACCATGTATAGAACGGAATCTTACTAATGCCATTTGCAGAAAAAACATTACGGGAAAGTAACACATTGTAGGGTGACGGTGGAAACACCGATAGATTAAAAAAATTTGTTGAGAGAAAGGAAAACTATGGGTCTCGGTTGGTCCGGAGGACAGCATGTAAACCCTGGTAAGGATAACCATGGGTTCGGAGCCCAAATGAGGTTCCGAGTTTTGCTCATATGTTAGCATCCTTGTGGTTGTACTTTCACGTCGTACCATGCCATGAAAAAAGGGGAATAAGTAAACAAGAGATTGTAGGAAAATATTTGTGTTTTACACAATTTAACAACTGATCAGCTTGAAAACCTAACAAAGACCACCGCAGGCAATGTTTTAAAGCCTTCTACACCTTTTTTTTGGCACAGCAGTGTAAGTAGCAAGCACTCTGCAATTTTTCTCTATGAACATTTTAGAGTATCCCTGCAAAATGGCTTATTTTTTCAAGTAACTAAGTCAATTACGTAAGCGCTTCGTAAAAAAGCACTCACCATAGGCCGTAGATGCTTTGAATAGTAAGCGCCATAATGGTGGCCATCACTCCGACCGCTATAATGGCGAAACGCATCACGAAAATCACTTCTCTTTCGGAGGCCTACAGTTGTAATTCAATTCCATTAAGGAACTCCAAGAGAAATTTATGATCTTACATGTGGTCTGATGGTGGGTTTCCAAATGTTATGGGCAAACATCGAGGCTGCTGAGAGCACTGAAGAATCTGCCGACGACATCACTGCAGCCGACACAGCTCCTAGCCCTTAATGAGATGTAAGCTTCACGGCGTTCTCTCACTATTATTTTCTCCTATTTTAAACTCATAGGAATTTTTTTCGATTTTCCATATTCTCATTGAAAAATATTGTAGCTATCCGAACATGTCCACCTAGGTATAAGTACAAAAAGACGAAAGCCTTCTTAAAACACTACTTCTTAATGCCACTGTTCCAGTGAAAACAGCTTAATCAATCTCACTTCACGCCAGTGAAGTCATCCCTTTCTATTCCCTCGGGGTCAAATGACTGGTGGCCATCCCGTTCATAAGGAAAAAGACGCTGCACTGTCAGTCGCATATCCTTTAAGTCAATCTCTCTCTTAGTAGCGCTGCACTCTCAGGATCCAGAGATATCAAAATATTTCCAACGAGTATTGCTGCTATAACATCACACTGGCGCTAATGTGTAGTAGAATCGCCAAATTTTAAGATAAAGCTTATGCGATAATTTAGAGAAAGGACGCACTAATAAGATAAAGCCATGAAGTAAAGTGAAAATTATGCTGGAGATAGTGAAGAGCGCAATTACATTATTTAAAGTTTGGGCGGGCTGACATTCAAAAAGATGAGCAGCCGTAATTCACGATAAATTTATTAATGCAGTTCTTTTTTTTTCTCCGCCCATAAATGAGCAATATTCCATGGACGAGCTTGAACGTCCAGTAGGTAGATGACCACTCTCATTGCTTGCGAATAGGATGTGTTGGAAAGCCACCCGCCAGAATTTATCTGGCATCTTCACCATCTCTAAATTGTAGGTATGTAATTCTTCTCCAGTGTTTCAAACGACTGGGAAGTAGCTAGAATAATGGACGTTTCTACACGCAGCAATGGGTCATCGCTAGAAATTGATGAAAATCAACTTGTTCGATTATACAAAAAAATAAGGCACAAATACAGAAAAGAAAAAAACATCGTCGATTCAGCAATAGACAAATGCTATGAATATGTTGAACAGTGGCGATAGAAGAGTACGGAATTTCAAAAATTTCCGTGAAGTAATGTAATGGGCGCGTGTGGCGCAGTGGTCGGAGGCACCCTGCAACGCACACGTGGAATCGATCCCTGCGCCCGTTGCTCACTAAGCCCTCCATTCCTCCGGGGTCGACAAATCGGTACCAGACTTGTCTGCAAGGATAGCAGCAGTGGTTCGATACATCGGTAGGCCACCGCGAGTCATTGTAAAGGGCAGGTATGCGTTCAATCACCTCTAAACGATTCTTAATGAAGTCGAATGAATAGCGCACCCCCAAGGCATTGATCAACGCCCAGAGCTTTTTTTAAATGTAATACACTGTTCACAGCGTTCTCTGTCATGGCCAAACAGATATACTTATCGGGGCTCCGAATATGATCAGCAAAAAAACATCTTCAAGTTCGAGGAAACCAAACTAAAACTGGTTCATCAGGACATTCTTCTTTCACCAACTCACAATTTTCATCTGGCATGGTCCAATTGAGAAAATGAAAATTTTGTTTCAACATTAATTTCCAACCACTCAACAAAAATCAGAATTTTCAAACTCCTATGGCATGGTGAATACTTAGAAATATTACAGAAGTGCTTTAATAAAGTTAAAAGTGATAAAATAAAATATAAAATCGTATTGACTTCCCAATACTGAAAGTTTGCTGTAAAAGGTTGTATTTCCACAAAAGCATTTTCAAAGGGAAAGAGTTGCAGTAAGCCAACCCGCAAATGCATTCATACTTACTTACCTGGGTACTTGGACGGCTTGTCCTCACTGGTTGTGCGGGCCCCAGCATAATCTCCATTTTTTTCGGAGTTTTGCTGGTTTAGCCATTGAGTGGGTGGTTCGCCGGAGTCCCGAGGGCAGCCAGCCTAAAGTCTGCCCCGGGTCGTCATCACCATAGCCAGTCGCCGCCCCTTGTGTATCAGAGGGAGATTTCCCTCCATGCGACTAGTTTGGTACCAAGACGGTGACGGATCCTAGCATTGGTTTACTCTTAGCTGGGCTTCCTGATGGGAACGCCTGACTTCTTAGCCTGGGAGATTCTGCCAAGGGATGAATCTCCCGCTGTACATCGCAGCCCAACATCCAGTAACACCTCTCAGCCACGATGAAGCGATAAACCGTTGGGATGGCATTCATACTGCAAACTTAGAAAGTAAGAGAGGATGAAAAAACACGATATACCTATGAAAGCAACCCATTTTGGTGTGAGATATTGAAACACAAGAGGAACGACCATATTTCGCTTGTCCTCAGGAATTGCTTCGACTTTTGTCCCGTTATTCCATGGAGAGTAGTCCGTGAGGCGCCAATCTGAACAAACAATAAAATTCGTTCAAAAAATAGGTGGAAAAAATGGTACTAATGAACATTGCCGAAAAGCGACAAAGAGCCTAAGAAACTCGCAGAATTTGAAAATGAGACAAATCCAACAAGGATGGTCTTCTACCAAAAATGGCTGTTTGCATTAGTTTTAATATTTTAAAGAACATTGAAAACTCCAACGAGAACTCAAATATCATACGCAGTGTAAATCTAGTAAATAAATGCATTGCCTACAACCACCTGTATTTCGAGCAATCGCTCCTATAAGAGCCGGTGGTATTGCCATCAGCAGACATCCGAGTCCGGCAATGAACGATAGCTTCTGAGCTCCAGATGATGTTCGCGACGACAGAACTCGTTGGAAATACACCTAGGGATCACCTCGAAAATACGAAACCATTCCCAATTACAAAAAATTTCCACAAAAGATCTTTTCATTGCTTTCACTTCTTTATTCTTTCTCTACGGTTTCGTCTCAGAGATTAGCAAACTCATTGAAAAGGACCTTATCTGCAGAACCCTCAGTTTAATAGCAGAAACGCGAACTTTCGTCTAATGCTGCTGAAACTACGCTGGGGTTTCAAAATCACAATACATTATAAGATCACAGTAGAAATCTCAATAGCACTGCTGTCGTCAAGATGTTCACCTTCATGAGCAACCAATAAGAAATGGAACATTCCCAAGTGGGACGTACCTGCCAAGGAATTCCACCGAACACCAACAACAGCATGCAGTCCCACCAGAGTGATATCTCCTTAAAGCCACCGATTTCTCCCTAACCAATCCTCGGCGTTTCTTCTGAGATCTCTCGTCGCATCTTGTAGAAGCGCAGCAGGCACACAAACCCACTGAACACAATCTATACTGATGAAAATCTCAACGCTCTTATTGCAAGCCAAGTAGTATATGACTCAGATCTGAGTTCGTTATTAAGCAGAGAAGCCCCATGATAAATTGAATGAATTCTATGATGCTTAGGGAACTCAGTGGAAAAGCAATTTTGTAGATTCAATAATCGTAAAATGTACCAAGCCAACGAAGATGCAAAAAAGTTGCACGACGTCAGTGTAGGCGACAGCATAGAGACCACCGGTAAAAGTGTATAGGACGGCTATTAATGCTGAGATCACAACCGATATATTCATGTCAATGCGCAGAATCACCGACAGTGTCGCTCCTGAGACAAAACAGAGATCAGGACAAAAATTAATCACATTCCACCATTGCTCATTTGTAAGGCCGATGACGACAATGATAAAGAAGAGTGAGCCTTTCGCAGCCCATGCAACCATTCTAAGCAATTTTTGTTCATGTAATGGCAAAAGGTGGGTCTAGCGCAGTGCTTGAAGGTGCTCTGCGATCCATTGTCTTAGTTTCTTTCACCACATCAAGGGATAACTATGCCATGCATCCCTCTGGGTCGGCTGATTGGTGGCAACCTTGTCTGAGAAGATGAAAGCGTTAAATCCATGCATCGCTATGCACCACAATTCATTTTATAGATCAACTATGCACTCAATCACCTTTACTTCAGTGGAATCGAATGCATGGTCTAAGCTTGAGGGATAAATTCCGAACACTCTTCTTTTATCCATTATCCTTGCACAGACACCAAACGACACTGGTAAATGGAAATATTGCCCGCATAGTACAAAGAGAACTGCTGCAATTTTTCAAAGTCAAGAAGCGAACAGAGGTAGCCACGTTGTATAGGTTCTTTGACAATCGCTAGCAGAAACGTGCATTATCACCATTAGCGTGGTGGAAAGTGAGGAATTCAAAGACACGTCTCAGAGAAACCACAATAATATAAGGAATATAAGCATTAAATATGCTGATATTTCCCAAACGTTGTTGGGGAGCAGGACCAATGAATTTTATAGTCCCAAGCTATTGCATAGCTTCTATCTTTTTAGTTTGTTTGAGTATTTTTTATAGAAAACAAAGCTTTTATTAATTCACCGAGAGCTGAGAGAATAGCGGCGCTCCAGAAGACTTCGCCGAATAAGGCTGGGATGAACATCAAGCCTCCAACGCGCTGTCCGTATTTGATCTTCAAAAGAAAAAAATTTATACCGAAGTAGATGTACAGATATAAGTTATAGCAACTATCTCCAGAATAGTTACTATTTCTTTCTATTACTGTATGTTTCTATAGTAAGGATCATATCTACTGTTTCTCAAGTTGCCTGGCAAATGTTGTAGTACGTAAGTATTTCAATCCCATCCTAAGGAACTTCGTATAGAGAATTCCTCTATCAAATAGTGAATTCTTTATCTACCTAGCAGGCACATTCTCCATGGGTCGATGAGACGGCCTTTGCCACAACGCCACTAGACACAGCATCTCGTGGCCATCGGTCACACCACCGGCATGCTATTCGGTACGTCTCACTGCTTGGGAATGGACCCGCGACCCGGGCCTTGACCGTAACACCAACGACACTCGCTTGGACGTAGCCACGCCTACTAGCACCGGGATTTGGCAGTCTCTATCGTGTCTTACATTCCACTTCATTGCATTATTCTTACACCAGTATTTTTCCATCGTTATTCCACTTGTATTGGTGTTGCATTTATGTATATAAAGGTTTAATCCCAGTGTCGAAAGGTGTTGCCCTGTGTCAATTACGAAAAGTCCCGCGTGGCGTCTTCTCACGAAGTCGAGCATTCTTCTTAAAGCTAGTGGTTATTCGGTGCCGAGAAATGACTCGGGTCGCGGAGTCTATTCTGACTCGAAGGCCTATCTTCCGCTAGCGACTGCGATACTCTGGTGCATTGGCCGGGAGTATCAGAGTATCGCAGTTGCTAGCGGAAGATAGACCTTCGAGTCAGAATAGACTCCGCGACCGAGTCATTTCTCGGCACCGAATAACCACTAGCTTTAAGAAGAATGCTCGACTTCGTGAGAAGACGCCACGCGGGACTTTTCGTAATTGACACAGGGCAACACCTTTCGACACTGGGATTAAACCTTTATATACATAAATGCAACACCAATACAAGTGGAATAACGATGGAAAAATACTGGTGTAAGAATAATGCAATGAAGTGGAATGTAAGACACGATAGAGACTGCCAAATCCCGGTGCTAGTAGGCGTGGCTACGTCCAAGCGAGTGTCGTTGGTGTTACGGTCAAGGCCCGGGTCGCGGGTCCATTCCCAAGCAGTGAGACGTACCGAATAGCATGCCGGTGGTGTGACCGATGGCCACGAGATGCTGTGTCTAGTGGCGTTGTGGCAAAGGCCGTCTCATCGACCCATGGAGAATGTGCCTGCTAGGTAGATAAAGAATTCACTATTTGATAGAGGAATTCTCTATACGAAGTTCCTTAGGATGGGATTGAAATACTTACGTACTACAACATTTGCCAGGCAACTTGAGAAACAGTAGATATGATCCTTACTATAGAAACATACAGTAATAGAAAGAAATAGTAACTATTCTGGAGATAGTTGCTATATAAGTGGAAAACATGCATATATCTCTTTGCACTTCCAGCCTCAACTACATGATGTTCTAAGCTAATTTCTGGGATAGCTCGTATGATTTTGAATCTCAGACCGTTAAGCCGAACTTTTTTCCCGTCGTTTAATACCTGAAATGGATCCAACATTGTGACGTAACCCTCGTTTCTCATCTTCTTGGCGAACAAAAAACCACCCATCACCAGAGAGAGGGCGTAACCGATTGGAGCCTGGCATCCCAGCACACCTCCGTTGTAAAGCGCTTCCGCAGTACCATTAATGTACGCTCCTCCCACCCAGGTTGCTGGAAAGAGATTCTGGAAGACTTTTCATTATCTATTCAATTGTTTATTAAAAGTTGCCGTAGTTTGATGAGTAACCAAAACTCAACTTTCAGGATCTGTATCCCGAAAAAAGCTTCGAAACCCACACCAATTATAGGCAACTTATTTTTTTCTAGTTAAAACTTTTCTTTATAGCATACAGTGCAGTTTATATAGGAACTACTTCCAAAAAAAAAGCATTTGAGGTTAGAAGACAAAAAAAAGATAGTTTGACCCATTTAGAGCCAAGGATGGTGAATTTAATAGGTTTAAGAGATGCGCTACGTTCTATGGCGAAGTTGAAGTTCAATTCATGATCGCACTGTGAGTCCGATGAAATGTTCTTTAAGCGGGAAGTTAAGCATCTCCAAATGGTTTTTATTTAATGCGCTCAGGAGTTCACAAGGTGAAAACCTATCTATTTAATGACTTCTGTAAACCATAAAACAGATACTATATACAGGATAAAGGAGAGAGCTCTCGACGTTGATCAATCCGTGATGGATGTGTCATGCATTCGACTTCATTAAGTATCGTTGGAGGTGATTGAATGCATAATTGGCCTTTACAATGACTCACGGTGGACTACCGATGTATCGAACCAGTGCCCAGACAAGTCTGGTACCAACTTGCCGACCCCCGGAGGTATGGAAGGCTTCGTGGGCCATGGGCGCGGGGATCGATTCCATGTGTGTGTCGCAGTGGCGCCTCCAACCACTGCGCCACATGCGCCCTTCGCCACAGATATTATATATTTGTCGAAAATTGAGCAGCTATGAGAAGGTAGAGGAGCGTGTAACGAATTGGCTAGATATGAACAGTAAAACTTATATGGTCAACAGTTTGATCCTGCATCCTGATCCACCTAGCCAAACCGCAATCCCTTACAAATCAATACATCGGCAAGTCGCCGCAAGCCTACTGCTGGGGTCAAATACGCGTCCGATTGTCTTTACTAAATGAAGCCAAAGGCAGTGCACATCCTTTACGGAGAAGTAAACGTGGAATAGTTTGCCTTTCTCACGAAAAAACCAGTTAAAACAGTAACTATTTTACTTTCTTATTCACAAACAGGAATGAAATGTTCTTAAATAGGATCCACATAGTGTAGTGGTGAACGCGTTACTCCCCGGAAAGGACAATAGCGGTTTCGTACCCCACCGTAGACACCTTCGGTCCGGACTTTTGCAAATATTCCAGGATCATTACGGTTGTTTCTAAATAGATTCCCTTGAGCAGAGATGTCGGTTCCCATTTTCAATGAACTATGTCTGTCTCATTCGTCTGGAACGAGTAAAAGCTTTCAGGACGTGGTAATATCAATTTGCACTTTCTTTCAGAAAAGCTTCCGTCGCTTTTTGCGTCGATTCCAATTCGTTTTCGCACTTATCTTCGCTGAATCTCGTCTGATGGCAGCAAAATTTCAATTGCGGTTTTTGATTTAAGAAATCCACAGATCTTCCCTGATGTCCAGTACAAATCAAGGAAAAAGAAGTTGACAACTATAGAAAAATGGGTTGACTAACCGGTCATGGTGAATATTCCGACCAGTGTGCCAATGTTTCTTCCGGCTAGCATCACTTCTTCCGTATGTGCACCAGCATGATCGGTACAATCTTTGGCGTTCTGAATAGGAGAGTCAACATGGTTGTGGCAAAATAAATTAGGGGATTTATAAGTTATAAAGTTATTTAGATAGAAATAGATAAAACTAGTTGAGAGAAACGCAGAGAAAGGGTCTCCGTGGCGCAGTGTGCACTGAGCAAGCCACCGGAAAGGGAAATCGTGGTTCGATCTGGCCCGAGGTCCAAGTTTTGCGAATATCTCAGCATCGTAGTGGTTGATTTCTCATAATACACTGCCGTGAAAAATTTAGTAAGCAGTAAATAAAAAAAAGCCAAATGTTGTTCTTTAGGTAGTTTTCGTTGAATTGTCCCCGTTTTCTTTGTGAATAAATGTTGAGAAAAAATTTTGTATCCTTTTCACAGTTAATGTGAGCATTGGGATAGATGTACTCTACGAAGCAAAGTGAAACAAAAAAGTCTTCTTTTTTAAAAAGTCATTTCTACTACAGCAGCTACGGCACCAGCTTGTTTTACGGTACTCATTGGCTATGGTCATTTTTGAAACTGGAATTTATCAATTTGAACTGGCAATGAATAAGAATGGCAGGATTCTTAAGAAAAATTTGTCTTAGCACCAACCCTTGTGTCTTCCTGACACTTACTTTTGCCACAGCCAAAAGGTACTTTTCACGGCTTGTATGATACAAAAAAACTTCAAATCGCAGGAGGAAAGCAGTAGGTCGAAGAAAGAACAGTTACGTAATTTTTCTGTTATTGATTTCGGACGGACTGAAATGACTTGCTTATAAAACCACAGTATCAGAGCTCTAAGACTTTTCTATATTTTACTTTTAGGAAGTAAATTGAAGAGGTGAAAATGTTGTTGCTGGAAAAAAAATTATACAGTAAAGATTTAAAGAATTTCAATGGAACCTTAGTGACCTTAACTTTAACTTTAGTGAAACACTTTAATTCCCACGGGATGCCGATGATAGTGTCGAACTTCGGAAGAAGTACAAGGATTCGAAATTCTACGTCATCGACGTCATCATGGAACTTATGGACATGTTTTGCATTAACTCGATAATGTAAAAGAGAAACACTTAAGGAAACAAAAAAAAACAAAAAAAACAAAAAAAGCGAATGACATAATGTAGTCGTTTCAACGAGCTGAAATAAACCTCCATTGTAAAGAGGAAATCCAAGAGAAAAAAGATTGAGGATGACAATAAACTGAATTGATAGCAGTTCAGAAAGGATATGCTCTTCCTGGTAAAAGGAATAAATCTTTTACGAAAACGACTAGAATTGAGGGAAGACAATCACTAAGTAGATTAACGACTGCTGAGCTGAGTTCCGATCGGAGATTGAAAGGTATTTTATGGTGTCGTTCAATGATTTATTTCAAAACGACACATCTCAAATGAGAAAAGTCACCGTGGACTTTCGTTTCTACGGTATTCAGCGCTGTACGTGATGGAGACTGCGTAGGAGATTATCACAAGAAATGCTACTGTACAAGTTCGAATCGTAGTTGGTTCGTAGAATCAATTTCCAGCGAAATCAATAAAAGTCCTCACCAATCGATGCTTGCGGATTTCTAGAAGTTAATTTAAGTGAAAACTTCGTCACTTACACAAGGACTACTGTTTTTACGAAATGTGATGGTGAGTAAAGGCTTCAGTTACTCAGAGGTGCGACACCAATGATGTTATAGGACTTCTTCTCTGCGAGAAGAGGCCCTTTTTTTTCTAAGCTAATCATGAGTTAAGCACTAATTTGTAACATGAAGATAGTTAAAATTAATAAATAAAATTCAATATGTTAAAAAATCATCGTTTCCGCTTTCTATGGAAGATGAGCTGCTCCGCATGCTGTCCACATAGGGCAATAAATGAAACATTTTCTATAACCTCTTCTGACCTTATTTCTTAATCATTCCCAATCTTTTTTTACCTGCAAAATTTTTTGGTCCGTTTCATTTACGCTCCTTTGTGAAGAAAATGCTGGTGATCTTAATTCCTAGATGGTAAGATTTATGTGTTGTAATATAAGGTTGGCTTAGGTAGTTCGGCTTAGTTTAGGTTAGATATAAGGTATAACAATGTTGCGGCTTATCAACGGATAGCCTTATCAAGACTTATGTGTTTTCATAAATAAACGAACAAGGCGAAAGGTGAAGATTCCTACACGTCCATTTAATACTCCCGTTTTCAGAGATATGTTGATTTTTTAAATAGAACTTTTTGAATTTCCAAGTCAACAGAATTTGAAAAACAATAGAAGATTTTTCAAGGCCATCCCTAATTTAACCAACCAATTTTACCAATAAGAATTAGCAGGTATGACAAGATTGGTGGCGGCTGTGAAATAAATTGCTCTACTAAATCTACCTTGGATTTCCTGCCGGCCCATATTCCTACGATGAGAATCAGAACATAGAAGAAGATGATGGCGACCACCCCGAAGAAGTCGGCCATTTGTGATCAGGAGAAGCACGGCAGGTCTGTTATGCTGGATTTGAAGTCTAAAATGATCAAAGAGTACAATTAGCAGAAAAAATAGCACAAAACGAAGACGAATTCATAAGTCATCAAGGAAGCCTAGTCGTCACTTAGACGCTAAAAAAACAGCATAAAGTGATGTTAAATGTAAATCAGATAAAATGGATGTTATATGATCATAGCACTTCATTCCCTTTGTGGTCTTGACGGATGTCTTTGGATTTGCATATGAATTTGGCTCCCACTTGAGAAGTTTGCAGTCTTCATGAATGGTGCTAAATGTTCATGAAGTTGATTCCCTTTGGAATACTGGAGAAGCTAAGCTAGAGCGGTTTTGGTTCATCACCACGGGCAGTTGTTCATAATTTTGGATCTGAGGTTCCTCAGCTCTGAAGAGATATAATAGAATACTGGGTCGGTACGGAGCAGGGTCGAACAAGGGAGCATATGTATATTTAGCGACATCCCTAACAACGGCACTCATGTGATTACCCCACCTCTATATGGAATATGGTGGATTTAACTGCTGTTCAATCACAACATCAAGAACATAATTCAAGTGACGTAAAAAGTCAACCAAATTGTATAGCTTGGATATTCGAGCTTTCGGGTAAAGACAGTTTGCTTGGCGAAGTAATTGAACTAATAGAGAACAACCATAAGTGGATAGAGTAATTGAACTAATAGAAAACAACAATAAGTGGACGTAAGTAAGATCGCTTTTTAAGCTACCCTTCATATCAAATGAAATAAGTTACGCCATTAAGAGATGGTTAAGAAGTGGTCTTGAAAATTATATAACGATGATTGACATCCCACCCAA
This sequence comes from Angiostrongylus vasorum, assembly GCA_018806985.1. Classification (NCBI taxonomy): domain Eukaryota; kingdom Metazoa; phylum Nematoda; class Chromadorea; order Rhabditida; family Metastrongylidae; genus Angiostrongylus; species Angiostrongylus vasorum. Next base: position 1,399,033 of record JADANN010000409.1, read on the forward strand.
TACCCTACGCCGTCAGTTAGTTCGCAACCGTCTCTATGATCGGTTTGTGCAGCTCAGAAAACTGTATGATCTGTCCTAACGGGAGAGACGGGGGATTGCATGAGTTCAGGTATAATATACTTGATCTCATGTAACGCATGCGGTGAGGAATATATTGGGGAAAACGGGTAGATCACTTTGTGTCCGCATAAAAGAACATCTAGATGGGAAAGTTAAAATTCGTCAAAACACTCCTCTAGGTACGCATAGGGCACAAAAGCACAACGGCGATGATTTTGAAGTGACTGTGCGGATCCTGGAGCAGGAGTCGAAAACATCAACGCGCAAGACTCTTGAGGCATTTTAGATAAATTTCATAAATCCAAGGATGAACCGGAAAGACGAATGCCTCACTATCACACGTGACCTGGCGCCCTATTTCAAAATGATATTTTGACCCCGGGGTGTGTCGTGCTCGCGACCCCACGTGAACAACGCGTGGGCCAGTCCCACTCGTTACATCACGGTGAGTAGCCTTTCAGTATGACCGTAGCATCCTAACCCACCATCTATTTAAAACTTTGATCTTCATTAATACTTTAGCCTTTTACACCGAATAACTAAAGTATTCTAATATAAAATATGTGCGGGTTCTGAGGAAGGCGAAATCGCCGAAACGTCAGCCATCGACCAACAACACCAACAACAACGACAACGACAACGAAGACCTATACCAACCTCGCATCAGCTAAAGAAGATCACTTTATAAGATCATATAAATAAACATAAGTGGATAAATCAATGGTGGGTGGGCGAAAAGTACAGAAATGTAGGTAGTGGTTTTTAAGTGATTAGAGTGGCTTAAGTGGAAAACACGAAATATTTGACGATTCCAGAAGTTGAAGATGACACTTTCTAGCTTTTAAAGCTACTGAAATAGGACATTATTGATTACAGACAGAAAGATGTTGGATTTTCCTTTTTTCTGTTGTTGTTGGAAGAGCCCCGAATAGTGTTGCATGATGTTGCTGATCTTCTGAATTTCTTCAAAAACTTCTATGAGGTTCAAATTTATGCACACTTCAGCGTTTTCGACGTGGAAATACCTCATCGAATGTTTATTTTTTCATTTACTTCCTACTAGCATTTTCACGGAAGGATATTATGCGAAGGCAATCACGCCAATGCTGAAATATTCACAAAACTTGGACCACGCGCCGACCGAACCACGATTTCCCGTTCCGAGACTCGCGCACTACACACTGTGCCACGGAGTTCCTTGTTCTGCGTTTCTCTCAGCTAGTTTTCTATCTGGTTATCGTGGTCCAATTTGGCACGGAGTCTAAGTCTTGCGAATATCTCAGCATTATTGTGACACCTCATGTAAATTGCACAAAAGAAGGCTCTATTTCTGTGTTCTTTCGTAAAGGAGTTGCTCCAAAAGATAAAAGAACCTGCAAAGTATTTTGCCAAGTTTTCTCAGTTCAGTAGTCGATTGTTCATCGGAAATTCCCAAAGCGCATATTGAAGACGACAAAAAATTCTTCCATAAAAGGTTTTTGAAATCCTTTCAGAATTTCTTACGGAAAGTCAAAGGAGAAATTTCCGGGCGGCTAGTGACGCCAGATATATCCCAATTTGAGACTGTTACCGTTTTTTAAGGTTCTCTTAATTTTGCTATTCATATTAGTTCCATTCATTGAAGTAAGTCTATCCTTTGGCTACAAATTTCCTTCATGTTAGGTTGTTATTAGCACAGGGATAAAAGTAGTAAACATAATTAGAATTCATACAATAAGAGAATACAAAAATAGAAATGCAATAGCATTCTATGGATTTTCGAGGAGACTACAAGCATCTGAAGAACCTAGGATGATCTGAAATGGTTTCATACACAGGAGGAATTTCATTTCTACCTTGTTTGCTTTCAGAAACGTTGCGAAAAAATGAACTATTGAGGAATTTCACACGGTGCTTAGGAATTTCGGCTTTGTTCAAATAAAATATTCTTCGTCGATCTTTAAGCGATTGGTATGACACATGACACTATTCAAACTGCAATTAGAACAGCTAGCAAAACCATATGAAGAAGTGTCTTTGCTCGTGCTACATCAGGTCTTCAGATTCTTTTGGAGAAAATCAGAAAACTCCATTCACTTGGACGAAGTGCGTTCCGCATTGAAGCTAGAGAGATGAACTGGTAATGATAGATAATACGGTAGATGAAAGTGTAGGAAGCCCAAAATGTGTGCGTAAATGAGCATCATAGGAAAGTTTACAAATAAACGAGTGAATATAAGATTTGTAGAATATGAAGGATTCCTGGATCGCTCGAAAAATCAGTGATTTTTGGAGTGGATGGAGGACTACACGCAAGAAGACTGGATGAAATCGGAGGGAGAGAGAGAGGAAGAGAGAGGGAGATGAATAAGAAATTATGAGTGGATCAGTAAGAACGAGGCGCCGACGAAAGCTCGAAGCTTACTTCTCCTCATCGAAGAGACCTTTGTGCACCTTTGTGTTCTGGTTAGCATTTACAGTTAGGGAAAATAATTAGCAGGAAATGCAATAGCTCTGACGTGTGTCGGGTATTCCTAGAAAAATCAACACATCGGCGCGACATCGTCGGCAGTGCGGACACCGGCAGTGAAAAATCTGGGCGGGATGTCGTCGCGAACATGGAAAGCGATGAATAAAACATCGAAGACGGAGGAGTTTCGACAGTCTGTGAGGCTTTATTTAGACTTAAAGCATTTCTTCCTTCATCGTGCCACTCTGCGAAAGTCATGGTATCATCGTTATTCGGTAGAGCTCAGTGTTTTTATATTTGAAGATTAAAGAGTTTTACTTTATTGCTTAGTATTCAAGTAGAACTGGACAGGGAAATCGTCATTTAGAGTGGTGAATGGTACAACAATTTGCTTCTCGTTTTTGTTATTTCAATCCATGCTGTTTTTTCTCACCACTGTGAATGCAGAATGTTGTTGTGATTTCCCACAATTTGTGTCCTGACTTTCAATTAAAATGACTCCCTTCACTCTTCGTACACAATCATTCTTAATAAATGGCGTTATGCTGACGGTCCACAGCGCCAAAAAGGAGTCTGTGCATCTTCGGCTGCTCAACATGGTGATCATTTCCGTAGGATTGGGAGTGGTGGACGAGTTGGAAGAATGAGAGAATCGTGGTTTAATTAGGATCCCGTCGTCATAGAATTTCAGTCGCTGTTCCGATTATGTGTTGATGACGATTTTGAGCCAATCAGTTCTCGACGTAGGTCTACCTCATTTCTCAAGCAAAATTTGTCTAGTAGAAATCAATCACATTATTTATGTAGAAATTATGCCATAGCAATGAAAGGAATAAATACAATGGACGCTTTTTTCCATTGGTAAAGAACGCATTTGTATTCTTTTCAACGGTTCCCAAGCGAGGTACTATCATATAGGTTTCAACCACATTGTTTCTTACCAGCTCGCAGCTAGTTCTAACGACATTATCATTTTTTTTATTTTATATGACCCGTCTTCACGTTTACTGTGCGTATCCCAGCACTTCCCACATTCGATTCTTTTCTCGCATCCATTGTCCATGAAGATCTTCCAACTTCTAGGTGTGGCTTCGGTTGCTACTTGAGGATTTTTATTTCATCTTGAATGTCGTAGAATGCTCGTCGACCAATTCTCCCTGGAGACCTGAGATAGCCGCGCTAGAGCATTCCCAGTTGGATAGCAGAGAGTGATATTTTCCCCAGACAAGTCCGGTACCAATTTTCCGATCCCGGACGGATGAGGGGCTTGGTTGGCCAAAAGCAGAATCGAACTAGCACCTTGCTCGTGATGACGGATATCACTACCATTGTGCTATCCGTCCATTCTAAAGACATTGACCGAAATATTATGTGCAATAGTGATTTTTCCGGGAGAGTCAATGAGTTTCATATAAATCTTCTGGGGACCATGTATTGAACTGCAATTTCACTTTTATTTTCAGGACTAATCGATAAAAAATGCTGTTTAATAATGGTTAGTTGTGCATGAAATTGAATTCTGTAGAAGGCAGAGCATTATTTCCTGTCTTTTGTTAGATGACAGCGAACTCCAGTTTTGAGCAGCTGAGGACGACTTCGCTGGTTTATTCGAAAGATTCCAGTGTAGATCTCCACAGATGCTTCTGAGTTATTTCTATGGAATCTCATTTCAATTATTGGAGTTCTTTATTGGTGCTAGAAAAAAAAGCGAAGATAGGTTCGGAAAAGTTGTCGTGGGAAACACGCCGCATTCGAAGACCAGTGGTTGGAGAAAGTCCGGCTCAGCAACACGAATCATTTCCATCGCACAAGGTCTAAGCGATGGATAGTCGATCTCTTTAAGCGAAAATCGATTACTTCAGTGTTACAATTGAATTAAAACTCTAATACAATTTATCTCGCACGATTTATCTCTACTGATAATACTACGAACCTTATGGTTCAATCTATGATTTGATTTCCGCACAATCCGCTGCAGTTTTGAAGGGTGCACTAAAACATTTTGACATCAGCTCTCTCAGATGAGTTTGATAGAGAGCATTTGGACTTTCGTTGTGGTTCGCGAGAAACACAGGATATTTCCTTTGCGGACTTTAAACCAGAGTGAGTAAACCTCCATATATTCACGTAGTCGATTTAGCCAGGTGATAAAAGCGACAATCGCATAGCTAACAAGTGCTGGTTGTCTAAAGCAGTGCTTAAAGGTGATCTCCAATACATATTTGCTAGTTGGCTGGATCCAGCACTCCGAGCGAACGAAGCCTTCTATCTATCCGAGGTCGCCATATTGTCAGCAGACTTGCCTGTGAGGATAAAAAACACTGACTTGCTAAGGGGCCTCAGAATATCATTGTGTAGTTCAAATTTGTCTTCAATCACATCTGTCATGCTTGATGAAGTCTTTTCCAAGTATTGATTAATGTCAAACATTCTACACCTTGAGGTTTTCAATCATAAGAACAATAACAACGCTATCAGTACAGGTTGTTAAAAGTTGATATCGAGAATTAATGTAAGAAAGGAGAGTGAGGACAACATTAGTAATTTATTAATACAAAATGTAGGATAGTATAGGATTTACGAAGCTGAGATGGAGAAATGATAACCAAGTTCGTAACAAGAGAAAGGCTCATAAACACTGTTTGTAATGAGCGGATAATTCTGTAAGGGTTGTTGCTCCAACGCAGGTAGTGTTGTACAAGCTGCCACAATTCTTTCTTGCGAACTTCAGAAGATTCTATAGTTGACTAAAAAAAAATCTGGAGTTTCAAAGGAGGTATTGTATGCTTCCTAGGGAGCAGCTACTTGCTTCAGCCGGAGTTTTTCACATTCAGGATGGAGTATATAGAGCTTCGCTTCGATCGAAATAAAACAGTTCTGAAGCTGCGTATGGTGAAGACTCGGGAACGTTCTAGTGTAGTTGTCCCAGATTTCCAGAGAGAATCAATTCAACCAGCATTCAGTGAGAATGATGAAAATGGCAAAATCCTCAAGCAGCAGACAATTCCATGCGCATATCCGAGAACCTACGTGGGTGATATACATGGGAAGCGAGCTGAACTAAGGACCATGAAGGCCATTCGAGTCCCCTTTGAGCGAATAGCAATTGATAGCAAAAGTATTGCGAAGTTACTGAACAAGGTACAAAAATTCAAGGGTCGTTTCTCATACAGAGTTTAGTGCCTTTTTGCCCATATTAATACAGGAAGGTTACGGCGGCTATTGATGTTTAGCACGTTATAACATCCAGAATTTTTGAACTACTGTTAAAAATGTTTCAGAAGAGAGGTGGTCAAGAAACCAGAGAATGCACCAAGAAGTTCATCATCTCCTTAGAGTATTTACATTCTAAGGGAGCCAAATCAGTATGACAACGGCCATGTATCTGAAGCTGAAGTTCAAGGCTTCTATTAACCTACAAAGAGACTAATGCGACATTTAATTCCAGATTAAGAACTATAAAGAAATCCTGACAATAAATTTTTGCTTCATTCTAAAAGCTGAATGACATCGATAGTTTAAGAGCCGTAAAAGTATTACCTAGATTACTTGTAATTCCGCTAATTATCGAGTAACTCGATCGTGCACCAGTTCTCCACTCGTCCGTGTTAGGCGCGACGGCAAGCTAACGAGCATTACGTACTCGACGACACACTGAGGTCCTTATTTAATACTCTTGGATACGGTACCTACCCGTGGTCCAGCATCCATTGCAACCATAATAGCTTCACAAACCCAAGGACATTCCGTCAAGCTTTCCTGGAGTAGACGTAGGCATTTGGATGAATGGATAAGCGGAAAACAATCCGCATACACCAATTTACACATGCACACACATGCATGAATATGTGTACGTACATACGCAAAGCACTAGCAAATCTGGCACAACACAGACAAAAAGCTCATCCCTTGAATAATCCTGCGCCCCGAAAGCAGTACAAGTTCTTTTTTCGTACATGCTTAACACACCATCTGAAAATCCGCGGTGTGCTTCTCTACAGCTGCTTTTCTAATTCCTAAATACCATAAATCCATGCTACCTTAGGAAATAGCAAGTCAGTAAAATTGAACTGAATTTTGCTTTTTCTTTTCAACGGCACATAGCAGACTTTAACGAACATCTCGTTCCGAAATCATGCTTTCGCCATCCAATTTTACTTCAGCTTTGACTTTTCCTTTTTCAACATTTTAGTTGACTAAGAACAAAGAATGGTGCGTGTGGCACAATGGTCGGAGCCGCCCAGGAACACCCATGTGGAATCGATCCCTACGCCCATAGCCTACCAAGCCTTCCATCCCTCCGGTGCCGGCAAATTGATAGCAGACTTGTCTGGGAGGATAGCAGCACTGGCTCAATACATCGGTAGGCCACCGCGAGTCATTGTAAAGGGCAGGTATGCGTTCAATCACCTCTAAACGATTCTTAATGAAGTCGAATGAATGGCGCACCCCTAAGGGTTGATTAACGCCGAGAGCTTTATTCTCTTTTTATTAAGACCAAAGAAATTGTCAATAGGAGACATACTCTGTAATGTATTTTCTATTCTTTTTTTTTCAGCTTTTTCAATGCCTTACGCACGAAATTCGTGAGAAATGTGAGGAATGCGCAATGGTTTGGAAGAATGCGTGAACGTTTACAAGGAAAAAAGACGTCACATCAAACACATAAGGAGTAAATTAAGACGACAATCTTTGATCCTGCAATGTCTGTGGTTTCACAGTTCGAACTGCTCTTTCAGAGCGGATGTGAAGTATCCAGGACATGTCTATGCTCTAAACAGGGGCCAATTCCTCGCTCACATCCGAACTTTACGGAGATCTTTACTCGGGGGATGCGACGAAAGATGTTTGGAGCGTCGGACCACGGAAGTATGGAACACTTTTCCATTAAAGTCATTGGTTGAGCTAATTAATAATAATCTTTTTTCTTTGAACGTGGTCGCTGGCTTGGCAAAAGAAACCCGAGAGCCAAGTTGCTAGATAAAATCTGCATGCCTGAAGACACGAAGAGACGACGAAGTCCCTGATTCAATTCGCTCCTCAACATAATCCACTTTGTTGTGCACTTCAAAAACCTCCACTAAGCGTTTTACTTGTTGTTCTTCAACGTCGGCACATTCGGGCGTTTATAAACTCTACATCTTCAAATGGAAAGGAAAACTTGTAAGAATATGCAAGAAAGAATGCAAGAAAAGATTGATCAAAGTTAGAAAACAAGTGATCCAAACAGAAAATGTTCGTTAACACATTGACGAACACTTAGGGCTTAAGCTCATCGGTAATTGTTGGTAGCTTTTGAACAACTAGAATGCTTAAAAGTATAAGAACTTACAAAACTTACAAAAGACACTGTACACTATTGCTGCATGGAATTATTGAGATAAAAAATCAGTCTTTTTTCGAAACGAAAACGCGGAACCGCCCACATTTATGACCCATTCATGGACATCGTCATGTTCTGACAAACGACATCGCTTTTCTTCAATCGTTTCACCGCTTGAATAACGAGTTTCGACGAAGAAAAGTGGAAAAAACTAAAAGAACGCGAAGAAATGCCCCACGGACTCCGGAAAGTCCGAATTTGATCGTGATAGAAAATGCCTATTTGTGCATGTATGCTTAGAGTTCAAAAACGAAACCATTCGACAATCTATGAGTCATATATGGCTCATATTTTCCTTACTCTGTTAAAGTTGAACTACTGTTAAGACGCTAGCGAGGAAGTTACTCCTATTAAGGAGGAAGAGGGAAAATGCGGTAGAATTTATGTTGGATAACAGGGGTTGATTTCCAATGAAATCTGAGAGGCATGGTAACGCGGAACGACTATTCGAATAGCTTAATTTGGTAATTGTGTAGAAGGCTTTTTTGCAGCAAACTGGAGAGTGAATATCAAACCAATCTTTATGAATAGGTTATTTAGTTTTCGATTCAAAAAAATCTTAAAAATCAAAGAAAACTGAAAAGCTTCCAAGAATTTGAGAAGGATGAAATTAGATGAAGGCACAACCAGAGAAGAGGCATCGATTCCCTGCTAGCAGAATGTCTCCCTTGGGAACATATCAAGCGTTTCGCTAACACCAAAATGTACATCACCTCAAAACCCCATTTCTGGCTCCTTACATCGACGGCAGCGGCAAGCATAGGATATTCTATAAAAATAAATTTAAAACACCCTAAACCGTGACAAAACAGTCGTAGGCGAATCGAATTATTTGTGCTTCAATTATAAGCCCTTGATTTGTTAACTTTTTCTCATTATCCCGAGAGGCCCCAGCTTATATGTGGATATGAGACAGGGTCTGCTTATTTAGAGATAACAAAAAGAAATCACTTCCCACTCATAGTAATGTTAAAAGCTTGTAACGAAGTTGAATGTGGGAGGACGAATATATTCACTGATGAAAAACCGGCAGATCTTGAGGTGAGTGATTTTGAGTCGCTAAGTCGTCAGACCACACGGTCTCAAGCTAGGTGGCAACTAGAGGGTTGGAAGCCCTAGAGAAGCTATTACATATATTTGTGCTACAACTCAAGCCCCTTCAAGGATAGACTCCCACTTACTACCTTCATGGACTATGTGGTACCATTTGTGTCTATGTCGACACATTAACTCATATGTGCTATGGTTGTATGTGGGTAGTGTCTTGAACCGACCAACGGTATGCCACTATATGAGCAGCTAGTATTGTACATAGAGGACTATTCGAGGTCGTCCCCAAACAATCTACACTACTTTATAACAGCTTGACAAACCAGCCAAACCTGCACATGCAGCAACAATGGCAGAGCAATCCCTTGCTATCCTCTCGTCAAAAGCTTGAATAAATATGCGAGACCATGTAGAGTTACGAAACTGAAATTTTGATACCAATTCACTGAAAGTTCTAAGCCCGAACTCTTTTAAATCTGATAAAGACACCATATAATTTATGCATGCGTTTAATGGGATGCAGCAGTCCCTTCTGTGTATGTGAAATTATAGTCTGTTGATTAAGAAATCATCTTCGTCGCAAATGTTTCAAAAATGCAACCTCACATAGAAAAACTTTATGCGTGGACGAGCAGATCTCATCTGGTGCGGAAGTTCGGAGTCGAAGCATAGAAGGTGTAAATGGAAAGAAAGGATTGGTGTAGTTGGTTATTGACGTTATTACAGGTGATACAAATGATATGGACAAAATCCTATTACCACTGCTGGCGGTAATATAAAAGGAGAATAAACCTCCCACCAAATCATTCTTGTAGTCGACCAAATGTTATCCTTGTTCCGCTAGTTTCTCCAGCTAGCTGCAGTTCCCATGAACGACTTCCGATTTTGTTGTAATTTTGGTTGCTTGTAGTGAGCTGTGGACCAGATTTGTTTCTTACATGGACGAAGCCAGTTAGTAGTTGTGTACTCTAACACAGCTGAGCTCGCCTAATGGTCTTTTCGGGTCAGACTTGAAATCTGGAAAAGTTCCTATTCATACCGACTGCAAATTACCACATTTTTACAAGATGAAATATCACACGCGAGAATCGCAATCTGGCTTGAACGGAGAAAGTAATCTTGGCGAGGATATCTAAACTCTCCATGATGACCGAGAGAAATTAGCTCTAATGCCCTGCTAAGGCGGGAAGCTTAAGGAACGTAAAATTTCGGAAAGTTTTTTCTGTTAGAAAAGGAAGCTGAAGAGCAAACAAAACGCCAATGTTCCTTCACACAAGAATCAAACAGCTCAAACTGGGCTTTGAGAGTGCAAGAAAAGAAAATCGTACCGATCCGGTAAAATAGACAGGAAACCGACATTTTGCTGGTATTCGCACGATTTTCCGAGATTTATGATGGGGGAACAATCCCGCCACTCAAGCAGATAAGTGCGCCAAATAAAACACTAAACTGACGTGCGCAGTTGCTTTGGAGTTAAGCAGCTTACCGATTTGTTCGATCACCCGGTGTACCAAATCAACGATGGGAGATAAAGAGCAATGTCCCATAAGATTTTCATGCCTCTATCAGTCTCCGTCCTATAGAACTTATCTCTATATGGATTATTGTCACACTTTCCAACGACAACTCCTCTCTCATGTTTCTTTCTTCCTTAGTTCTCACTTTTCTTTTGCCATCTTAGCATCAGATTTGCAATTCCAGACTGAAATGTAAATAGCTTTTCGATATTTCTATTACTTTTCATGAGTAATTTTTTTTTCTTTAACCAACCAGTGCTGAAAGGTGCCAAACTTTACTTGTCAATCTCATCCGGATTCCTCAACAGTGAAAATCAATCTTCTCAATGGGAGATGACATAGTACTGGACTCTGCCTGTCATTCTTCCAGTTGAGTCACAAGTTGAGCAACATTTTGTGACGAAGGAGAAGTGCGCCAATCGATGCGGTAGGCGGAATTTCCAAAACAGCACGAATAGCGACGACTTCGTTAGAACTCCACTGATGCGATCACACAGAGGAGACATACATACACAAGGGAAGATTTTAACACCCCCCAAACTAACTAAGCGGGATTATGGCGATGATGTTATATTTTAGAACTTTATACAAAACCGCATGCAGAAGCTTCGCATAGATAATTGCGTCTAATTTACAAGGTAATCTAATATTCGTCACTATTCGTCACGTATTCCAATATCATCAACATTAACGAATTACAAGCCATAGGCTGATAATTCAAGTCAATAAAAACATCTTCTAAAGAGAATATAAGATTCCAGAAGTTTCATTATAGGTGATTCGAACATTGTGCTATCAACCTGTGAAGCCAGCACTATTGGACATTCAAATGTCCGAGCAGGCTAAATACCAAACAGTGTATTCTATGTTAAATATTTGTTTTGTTTTATGCTAAGTGTTCTAAAAAAAACAACAAAATCAGTAAAAGCATAAGGCATTAAATCCTTAAAGGACTTGCCATGCATTCGACTTCATTAACTATCTTTAGAGGTGATTGGACGCATATTACCTTTACGATGACTTGTGGTGGCCTACCGATGTACCAGTTCACTGATCCCATGCTTCCAAGCAGGTATGGTACCAATCTGCCGACCCCGAAATGATGGAGGTTCAATGAACTCGGGGTGTGAGCTCGAGCTAAGACGACCATGCTTGTATCACAGGGCACCTCTAAGCACTGCGCTACACGCACCCCTTAATATGTCAAAGAACAGAAGCAGCAATCTTCAAAAAGATTTCTTCTTGAGTTATTCAGAATCAACTTTCTTTCCATATCATGATTTGTTACTAAAGAGGATTCTGAGGTCGATTTCGCTAACGAAATTTTTTGTATAGACCTCAATAAATCATTCGTGTGTAGCCGCTCTCAACATTATTGCTCTAGCCAACGGATTCTCTGTTTTCATCCCTTTCTGTTAGTTCTTAACATAGACAAGATATAAATTCTAACAACAACAAGCAACGTGTACTTTCCAATCAACAAAAATGTCAAGTATGTACTTAACTAAGAGAAGTGCCGTACAACAACATCTATCTTACTAGCATCAACAATTCGCACCAGATCATTAGCTGACCCTCCTATACAACACACCGTGGGTACATCCGGATTAAATTCAGCTGCATGTAACGCACCAATGTGTTGCCGCTCAGAATGAATCTTCAACAGAGCACCGTCATCTTGAACTTTCCAAACACACATCATGTGGTCATGACCAACTGTAACTAAAAGACCGCGCACAGTCGGAGACAGTGTGAGACCTCCAACAGTACCGTCATGAGCTTGACCTCTCCAGATAATTTCACCAGGCTTTCGCATGTCAACGTGATATAAAATTCCTGAAAGTTTTGGACTCCTGATTTAGATTTCTCTGTCCATCCAAAAACAAACGACTTTAGCAACTAACCGTCGTCTGTGGCGAAGAAAGCAGAAAATGGATTGAAGTGGTTCCACTTTACCTAGATCAAAGAACATGACAAACCAGGTCAAAAGCCATACATACATCTAAGTAATACGAACGTGTTCCACTTGTGCTTCGAAATCCCATGAGGCGGATGGAATTCCTGTATTCTCATTGCAGTCGATGACTTCTACTGTCCCGCTTAAGGTACCCGCAAGGATGAATGAGTGTTCAGCTGGATGCCATGACAGTGCTTGTATCTAAAAGTCCAATAAAATACAAAAGAAAAGAGACTTAATAGTATATATGGACCACTGGCGCTTATTTGTGTAAAACATGCAGCAGTGCGGTTCATTTTTAACAAAAATATATATATATATATATCGAAAGTGTTTTAATAAAAAGTATCGGTAACTTTCCTAACAGAAACGTGACTCATAAGGATGAAAAATAGTAAAGGGAAATATTCTCCCACACATACACTGAAGAGAAACAAACCATTTGGAAAAATTGGGAACTCAACTGTATGAGCCGAACCGTGACGGTGACTTACCTCACCTGTCCTTTCAGGAATGGCTTGAGCAACTTTAGCCTCATCTAAATCCCACAGTAAGATCTGCCTATCCGCACCTTAATGTCATAATTGAAAAACAAACGATGAAATACAGGATGAAAAAAGATGTTCTATTAGAATCCCGAGGGATAAATTTCGACGAACTATATACTAGCTCCCATTTCACCACAACATTCTCAGATGCTTTTTTTTGAAACATTAAAAAGCTTGGTGGAACAGAGCTGAGCTTCACCTCTCCACTATTGGCGACTCTAACAATTTCGATCGTAGTCTACTAAGATAAGTTAGGGCATTGGATTTTTGTTCAGTGATATCCCATAAGAAACAACTGTTAACAGCTCGTGCTCAATTGAGGTCGTTAAGCAGCGCCACTTGTCCGGCACACATGGTCATCTCAGAGTATACTCAAGAAACCCCAAATTTCAACGAAGATGGGTATCTCATGCATGGTACGCGGAACATGTAGCACTATCGCTTCCAAACACGTTCAAAAACGTTGATTGTACACGCATCCTATTTAGACAAAGATAAAATTCCCGAGGCACATATTAAGACAAAAGGGAATCCGGAGTTGTTTGTTATCTACATTGTCGATCCTTCTGCAGGATCCTCCGACCGTTCATTTCCTCAGGCTCAGCTATAGAGCTCGTTCATCATGCTTACGAAACGCTGCTTTTTCGCACGGCTGCAATTCGTCAAATGTTTTGACATTACTGCTAGGAACGACTAGAATAAAGAGTATGCATGCGTGCTTCCTCGACTAAAATCCCACATATACATAAACAGAGTTCAGAGGGCTACTCCTTGATACTCAGTAAAAACCTTATTGGGAAGGGTTCTATGATCTTCGTTTCGGTAAGCGAAAGGTTGTTGACGCGATAATGAGGACAAATCTAGATCTTACTGGTACCCTTTAGAATCGCGTCATGATCATTGGAAAGGGGAAGTAACTACTGTAGAATGTGTGCTTTACAAATAAAGCAAGACGATAAACCTGCTCCTATTTCTTTATTCAAATAATCACACTGAGTGGACGTAATCTATGACTGATTCAATCAAGGAGAAAAAAAAATAAACCCCATTGCAATAATCGAAATATTATTCTTGAACGCTTCAACTAGGTTTCTTTCTGCACTCCATCCTTACTAGTGCTTTTGTGAAATCGCTTTCAAAGCCTGGAAAGATGGTACAGAAAACCATTAAACCAAACTTAATGACAACATATTCTACTGACAACTTTACATTTCTTCTTGATATAGCCAAAAGTTACAACAATAAATTACTTCGTTAGTCTTCCAAAAATGAGTGCTTTACGGACATCACCTTGCAGCGCTACCATGGGAAAGGGCAGGAAGTTTTATCACCATTATGCGTCAGAGGCACTAAGCTATGTCCACTTAGAGGAACGAGTGCCATCAAAGTAAAAGATGGTTCTTCAACTTTTATTCACTGCTTAGTATTTTTTCATGGCACAGGATTATGTGAAAAATAACCACAAGGATGCTGAGATATGAGCCAAACTCGGGACCTCAGGTGGGCTTCGAACCAGCGATTACCTCTTCCTGGAATTCACGTAATATCTACCACACCAACCAAGGCGCTTGCTTTGCCCTCTCAGCCAATTTTTACTCTAACGGTGTTATCAGTAACCACACTTCAAGAGGAATGATCTGTGGAACACAAGTCAGGTTGATTGGTGATAGCAAAGATAGAGTAAAAAAAACTGGTTAAGAAAAAGGCGAAGCAAGGGTCTCGGTTACATGGTGGATAGCCTATGAGCCATCGGAAAAGCTAATCACGCGTTCGAAGCCCATGTGAGGTTCCGAGTTTTGCTCATGTCTCAGCATCCTTGGAGTTCACATAGAAGAAAACGGCTGTTGTTAATTAATCTGGTCCATGACCTATCAGTTATGAAGAGTTTCTACTCAATCGATACGGAAACTCTGTTCTGGAAAATAAACGTGCTACGTCCATTGTTGATGTCATTAATAATTCCACAGCTTTAAGCGTTTTCAACCAGGGCGCATCAAAGGCGAAGCGCAATTAGGACACTAACCAGCCTTCGAATACAAATCACTGCATATTTTCCTCAAATGCTAGCTATGAGTTCTATAATCGAGTCCTTTATACCAACAGCAAAGCCTCCTAGTTGCAAAGTATTGTCCTGACTGTACTTGACTCAGAAGACTGCATCAACATCACCTTTCCAGGCCTCGAGGAAGGCGAAATCCCCGGAAACGTTTGTAAGCGTGGGACAAATATTGTAGTAATCTCGTGCTTGTTGATCAATAAAACAGTAAAATATTGATCAATGTCCAGGTTAACAGAAAATCGGTCCTAGAAATTGTCCTGACTGTTAACACACAATGCTCAAGGTGGGTTTATCAATAACTAACGCCACTTTCTCGATTCGTAGATTAATTTAGGAATTGATACCTAGACAGATTTGTAGAAGAAACTTCGCTCTATCACCCCAATCATATAATGTTTTCTTTACAATGTTGTTTCAATTTTAAACAGGTTTGAATCCAAAATTTTCAGAAGAACGATAATGGAATTTAAGAACCGGAAATTTTCAACGCAAGACCGTCAAATGCAACCAACTAATATATTGGGAAGCATCATCATGTCCTGGTAGACAAATTCCTGCTTTTAGTCATTTGTTTTCTTGGTCGAAATGCAATCTCTCTAGGAATAATGTTCAGGAAGAAAAATGTCGTGGGCTCTAGAAAATCAGAATTTCGTCTTGGTGGAATAAGACAACTTGTGTCTTATAGCAAAATATCTGTAGATTCCCGCGAATTTCATTACAGCTAATAAAATCTAATATTAGCGAAACCCATTATTCTAAAGTTGAAAGCGCCAACTATTTTCGCATAAAGCCGATGTATACGAAGCGTCTCGTGGGTCCAGGGTTAAGATCATGGGCATTCTTTAAGGCCCTCCCTCAACGACACAATGTACTGGGGAATGCTATTCACTTAAGAACGTCATACAACTCTATAACGCGTCGGTTACAAGAATTCGGTTTTTGTGGTCTATATTTGTATAATGGCAATGACTTAAGTGTCATAATAACCATACTTCAATGTTCGAAACAAATTCGGGGGCTTACAAACAATCTGGAACCAATTCAGACAACTGGAAATCACTTAGCATTGAAGACAAAAAATTATTCTTCAGACACTGACAGATTTACGTCAAATTAAAAAAGGTTAAGTACAGCACGTAAATGGCATGGTTTTTGTGAGATGAGCTCGGTGAGAAAACCATGGTTTACCGCGTTGTTTTTGAGAACCTTGGTGAAAATAATTCAACAAAACAATTATGACGCCCCCAAGTATAGCAAAGTTCGAAGGCACTTGAATCTGAAGTGTAACTAACGTGGTCGGAATGGTAATTAAGATTTCCCAAAACCAAACAATTTGTTCAACCTTACCTCCACTGGCTAATACATGAGTCGCAATTTTATTCCATGCAAGACTAATAACTGCATCTGAATGTCCCTGCTCCCTACCATCACGCTTTTTCCTTCGTCCTAAAAATAGAATTAGCCGCTCGCAGGTTTAATTTGGAATTACAACCGTCAAGTGATAAAAAAAATCATAGTCTAGAACGTTACCCCCTCTTTCTGGAGCCCAAATTAACCACAGGAACAACAGCATTCATTATGTCTAAATCCCAAATGTTGATAACGGATTCCATTGTCCCCACTGCTATCAGGTTACCCTGAAAAATATGGAAAAACTAGGCACCCACTGTAATATATCAGGTTGTGTGAAATTGTTACTGAGTGTACTGGGGTAGAAAATGAGCCATATTCACCCAAGTTCCCTTACGCAATCTCAAATACATCTAATCTATACTGGTAGCAACACTCGACGATGCCTAATTTTTCATCACAAGTCATGTAACCGAGCCATTCCTGACTCCTACGGTATGAAAAAACACCTCGCCCACAATTTAACCGCGATGTTATCAGTTTCTTTTTGGTCGGTTTTAGCAACACACGTAGCGTTATGTCATAAGTACGGTGAGAAGCAAAACATTATCAACGAACAATCATTCTTCCAACAACCGTCCTCTAAAAAGGGCAACGTCCAATGAAGCTACTTCATTAGAGCGGTGATCCACTCAAGAAGAATTGACTGTATATGACTATGAGGATCCAACATCAAGAAGACAAACGACTGTGGACCATCGACTTAAATCAAGCCGTATGTGACCAAAAAGGACGATATGGAAACGTTATTTGAATAAATTTCTTGCAACAATATCATGTTAGCTTATCAATGGAAGAAAGCAAATTGACTAGTCATACCGAGGTTAGATGAAAGTCGGTTTACAACCATATATTGAGTTCTTCTTTGGCTTTTCTTAGTTTCTTATATACCCCTCCAATTAAAAAACAAAATAAATAGAGCTCTCGGCGTTGATCAATCCTTGAGGGATGCGCCATGCATTCGACTTCATTAAGCAACGTTTTGAGGTGAATGAAGGCACATCTGGCCTTTACAATGACTCGCGGTGGCGTACCGATGTATCGAGCCAGTGCTGTTATCCTCCCAGATGAGTCTGCTACTAATATGCCGACTCCGGAAGGATGAAGGGCTTGGTGAGCCATGGGCGCAGGGATCGATTCCACATGTATGTTGCAGGGCGCCTCCGACCACTGCGCCACACGCGCCCACCCGTCCCATTAGCTGTGATAAATATGATTCGTTATAGCGATCTGAAAGAAACAAGCAATCAACAATCCTACAAGTTCATCGTATGAATAAGCTGATGATGACCTCCTAGAATATTCACTGCTAAAACCCTATTAACTGTTCTGTGGAATAGTGAGGAGTATTCTACAACAGTCGGCTAAACGAAGGTACCCACATTCTTGCGAACTTACTACTATTCTTCTCACTTTCCACCACTACCTTCCACTTAATTATTTTTTCTACCACGTCCACCTTACCAATATAATTTGTAGATGGTCCACTCTTCACTTAAAAAATATTTGTTTCCACTTTTGTTGTAAGAAGTTCTCGGGTTTACAAGGTTTTATTAATTTTACCAGTATAAAACATAATTTCATAGGATCTTTCATTACCAAGCTTTAGGTACAGGTCTCTTTTAGGTGTGGACGGCTGTTCTACCTAGTCACCTAGACACATTTTGTGAACACATGGATGACCTACGGTGACAATGTCCAGAAAATCACGATGCATGTGTTAAAGCTTGATCGATACAGATTGAATGAAAACTCAGACAGCTACACTTCACAAGGGAAAGTTCAACACTCAAAGAACTAGCGACGTTGTGTTGGCCGTTATAGGAAGCCAGCTAAATGTCACGACTCCAAATTTTCGGCTATAACCACCAAAACGATGACAAATAGACGCAGCCAATGTAGGAAACATTACTATCTAGAATGTTCCAGTAATAACTTCACAAAATTTGAGCTGTAGGGGTTATAGAATATGATGTCTGTAATAACGCATGAGAAAAGCGTAAATTGAAAACCGCAAATTACAAAACAAATTGATTTAACACCACGTTTACAACATGAGTGTAAGATTATGGTAAAAAAAGGTTGATGATCTATAGCACTTTAAATCAGATAATGCAGGCAGATAAACTGAAGAATGAAAACTGCGGAAACCTCAGCCTTTCATATACAATGCAATCAATAGTTTTTTTGATACCGAATATGTGTTCTACATATAAAAGAGAATAAAGCTCTCAGTGTTGATCAATCCCTGAGGGGTGAGCCATGTATTCGACTTCATTAAGCATCGTTGGAAGCGAATGAATGCATATCTGGCCTCTACAATGATTTGTGGTAGTTTACCGATGTATCGAGCCAGCGCTGCTATTCTTCCAGAAAAGTATGGTACTGATTTGCTGAACCCGGAGGGATGGAAGGCCTAGTGGGCTAAGGGCGCGGGAATCGATCCCATGCGTATTGCAGGGCGCTCCAACCACTGCGCCACACGCGCCCGTTGTACAATTATATTCTGCAACTAAATAGGTATTCTCGATAGTCAAGCATCTCATCGTGGCAAGGCGCCCCTAAGCGCCAAACATGAGTGTTCGAGTACAGCATAGACTAATCTAAGTACCGTGCTAAGTAGCAAAAGTCTCGCTGTGGGACTGAACGACACCAAACAATTTCCCCAAAATCTGTTTTTTTCTTGTTCATAACGAGTAGAAAATAACTCTTAACGAACAACGCTTAGTCCAGTATATGTGGTAGTGAAGCTATCGATATAACAGAAAAGGTACTAAAGAAAACGTCTTTGCGGCAAAACAACTGAAGAACAATGTGGCACATATGACTCAAACCAGCCAAAGTGTCACAACATGCATCATTCGTCTCTTCTACGAACTGTTAAACAACCAAGCCCTCTACTTCAAGTTCTAATAAGCAGAAACTTACAAAATTTTCAACTGATGCTTAAAGATGTCATGAAAAATTCTAAGGTTTTTTTCAATAAAAGAAGGCAATACCTAAAAGAAACACATTGAAACAACTTATAAGTTTATAAATTCAATATCTAAAAGTTCTCTTCGAAGTTAGAAGCGTTTTGAATATTTCACAAAAAAGAACATCCTCATGATGATGGATGGAGGCTAACCCGCTTATCAGCTGTCATATTCGTACCTTACATGCAAGAAGACAGACAGATCTCGTATCATCCATCATTTGTTTAGCAGACCACCATTTGTTTAGCAGATCTGCTCTACAAGTTGTAAACTGACCTTTCCCGTTTCGTTGTTTCCTGGATCATACTGAATTGGTTCTAGACAAAGCGGTGGTGCATCTAGGAGGTAATCGTGATGGCAGTACCAGTCATTGTTTTCTTCATTATATATGAATACCTCCAATGTATAGTTGTCCTACAAATACTGTACTCAGTACGAAATGCGAACCAGTGCCACATAATTAAAATAAAATATAACACGCTTTTTATGAACAGCATTCTCTGTTTATTGTATCACCACAGCCATGCAGTGTTCGTAGCTGGAGAGTAACCTAGGCTCATCCCATAAGACTGTCTCACACTTTTGTCCGAAGGGTTACTCAAAGGTAAGCCTATGCCACGAAACGTCAACGACCGTGAAGAAACAATCCCAAGGCGATAAATCACCTCCTGGTCCACAAGCCCTTGACTGCCTGTGGCAACGAGCTGCGAAGGAAAGAGAAGAGGAGAAAGAAATTTGGGAAACAAACAATTATCAATTACCAGTTATACTGAAAACTTGCTCAGTCCAGAGCGTTCTTCGCAAAGACGGAGTACATAAGTATTCAAGTAGTTTGGTGGTAAATATACAGCAAATGATACAAGAGATGAAATACAAAAAGTGATAGGTTATCAGGAGAAACCCTTTAGTTCAACAGTGGGGGTTGGACAACATAGTAATGACAAAAAAGATAAAGGATAGAGCCTTTGGCGTTGATTAAACCCTTGAGCGATGCGCCGTGTTCCACTTCAATTCACTACGTACAGGTGATTGAATGTACATCTAGTCTATACGATACAAACACTGCAATCGATAACCGATGCACCAAGTGAGTATTCTTATCACTCCAGACAAATTTGGCACCAATAATTACATATCCTTCTTAACTAATAATGCAAACACCGGTCTGGTCTAATGAAGCGATGAGAATTCGGAATGGCGCCGACACCCTTTATGGGAAACGCGCCTAGAAGGCTATCCCAGGATTTCATGGAAAACCAATCTCAACCAGTATACAATACATCAACGAGAAAATAAAACGATAGCTTTAAAACCGATAACCGCTGTGTCAACATGTGAGAACGTGCTATTTAGACCTTAAGTAATTGTGGAAAACATACGCTCCACTTAATATATATATATATATATATATATATATATATATATATATACATATATATGTACATATACAGAGGGATAACAACAAAGCTCTCTGTGTTGATCTATCCCTGAGGGATGCGCCATGCATTTGACTTCATTAAGCATCGTTGAAGGTTTTTGAATGCATATCTGGCCTTTACAATGACGCACGGTGGCCTACCGATGTATCGAACCAGTGCTGCTGTCCTCCCATGCAAGTCTAGTACCAGTTTGCCGATCTCGCAGGGATGGAGGGCACGATGAGCCTGCAGAGCTGGGATCGATCCCATATGTACTGCAGGGCGCCTTCGTCCACTGCGCCATGCACGCTCATACATATCTATATACAAATGTATACGTACATATACGTATACATGTACATATACACATATATATATATATATAATGTACATCTACATGTATATACAACAATTTAAACAATGCACAATATTTGTCAGCTTATCACAATAGCGAAATCTGTTAATAGACACATGTTAAGCCAAACAACTCTAAGAGAACATTAATGGTAAACTACTTCAACAAAACACTACTTCCTTTTAGTGTCACAAATGTGGGAATGTTCAAAAAAGGGAAGTAAAACGAAACTGAAACAAGACCATACCTTTTGGACTTTGGCTAGCGCTACCATGTTGTCTTCAGGTTTCACTTCAATTTCTTCTTTTTCTTCTTCATCGCTATCAACATGTAGGGTTACATATGGATCGTCCATATTTGATGAATACATCGCGATACCTCGCATTCTACAAACGAAACGGAACTACAGAAGGTGACGTTTCAATTACACGGAACCCTTTGAACCTCAAAACACAATGAGCGAAATGCTTTATGAAAATATGTTCCTATGATTTCAAGGAAATATTGCTTTTTTCAACACACTGTTAGGGAAGAACTCATTGCGGGAAAAGTGAAAGCAAACAGTGCACAGTGAGGATCAACTTCTACTGTTGTCGTTATATCTGCCAAGGTTTGAAGATAGAATCGTCATGTTCTTAGATCATGACCTGTGTAATATCAGATCCCTTCAACACATGAAGCCAGAACGATGGCACACCTTTCAAGCCTTCATCCGTTTCGGACTTGTCATTGCGACGTTTCAGATCTTCTGCGATCTTTCAGACGACGTCATCGTTTCTTCTCTTCTTTATTCCATCATTTATTTTATTCTTTTGCTTGTTTCTATGTTGTTATATCAACTTGGATACTTGGACAGCCTGCCCCACTGGTTATGCGGATCCCAGAATATTCTCCATTTTTTTCGGAGTTCTGCTGGTTTAGCCAGTATGCATACCTGGAGTCCTGAGGTCAGCCTAGCCAAAGTTTGCCTCAGGTTGTCACCACCGCAGGCAGTCGCCGCCCTTGTGGATCGGAGGGAGATTCACCACCATGCGACTAGTTTGATACCAGGATAGTGGTATAAGCTGGTATTGGCTTATTCTTATCTGGGCGTCCTAATGGAAACGCAGGACTCTTTCTCAGCTTGAGAGACCCTGTCGGGGAGATGAATACACTCGCTGTACATCGCAGCCAGCCACGTAGCACAGTAAAATCAATCAAAACAAAAGTATAGTTCCTAAATGTAAGGACCTACAACTCAGATGGTGAATTTACAAGGAGCCGCTTTCCGCTGATACTAGTCAAATTGCGACAAACTGATAGAAATATTAAAGTTGAAGTAACATACCCTGAAGTGCTATCAATCCTGGGATCTGCTCTCTCCGCATCATCACAGCTCTCAC
Organism: Angiostrongylus vasorum; assembly: GCA_018806985.1. Lineage (NCBI taxonomy): Eukaryota > Metazoa > Nematoda > Chromadorea > Rhabditida > Metastrongylidae > Angiostrongylus > Angiostrongylus vasorum. The sequence goes on from JADANN010000409.1 coordinate 1,421,596, forward strand.
TGATTTCCTTAGAAGCCGAGCCTCGTATTCCGGATCTACGCTAAAATTTATAAACAGTGTTAACAGTTTATTTGCTCCCTACTGCAACTTTTTTATGGAAGAGGATTAAGTGAAATACAATCATAATGATGCAAAGACATTTGCAAAACTCCGGACCGCAGGTGTCTGCGGTGGAGACCGAACACGATATTACCCTTTCTGAGGACTAACGCATCACCAACACGGGTCCTTCGTTTCGCCTGTCTCTCAGCTAATTTTTCTATCTATCAGTGTTATCAGCAATTACCCGTCAACGGGATTGATCTGGGGAGATCAAATGACATTGAACCCAGTTAAGCTGAGGTTATACTTCAAGTAGCGAAACTAATTGACGCACCTCTGTACTAGTGGGATTTGCGCTTTCATTGGATGTGGACTCCTTAACTCTCTCCTAAACAGTTAATGAAAGAAGACGACGAATTCGCAATATGATTTGTTCTTACTGCTTTAGGACTAAACTTCGGTTAAAATATTAAGAGAAAGAAGAGTAGGTTACGCGACTCTTACGAGAAACGAGTTCCACTTACTTCACCAACGTCGCTTTCCAGATCAGATGATTCCGAAACGCCTCCTGAATACTACATATCGATCCAGTTATCAACCCAATGTAACTCAGATAAGCCAACTGATCTTCCTACGGTCATTGTTGTTCTTTCTTTACAAAAAAACAAGTCTTTATTACACTATCATCTATAAAGGGACAATTCTTTAGAGCTATGCTCCACTTTTCGCCCTTTTAACGGGACTAGAAAAACAGGGTTATCCAGACCTATTCAATCCATGTTTCATGATAAAAAATAGACTAAAATACTAGAACGTTGCCTTTGAAATTATCCATAGGTTTCTTCTAACTAGACTTGTGAATTTCTAGAACAAAAACGGCATACCTTCAATAAGCTGCTTCAACTGGTCATTATCCAATCGGATTTTGTCCGGATTCCTCTTCGCTACTCCTCTCTGGATCCATGCTATATCAGCAATCATGACGACATCCATCCTTAAATGCTCTTTTATCATCTAACAAAACAAAAGGAACTCGAGGACATGAGACATCTGAAAACAGAATCAATCGAGTTCAGCAAGAAGCCTATAGGAATCATCACTATCGTTCATATTTATAGACGAAACTAGAATGAGATCTGAACAAGGAACAGAGAAACATCTGAGCAAGTCAGAAACACGATCATGATAAAGCCATTTACTTATAGCAGCTACCGGTAACTTGTTGTTGGGAGACTTATAGGCCATGGTTATGACATGAAGGGCACGACGTCGAAGAATCTGAACGGCTTGCACGGCAGCAACAACGATGGAATCTGAAGGAACTTCGTGGAGACGTCGGAAGAATCGGACGTAGTTATTCGAGCGGAAGGCTAGGATGATGTCGCGCAGGACGTCGAATGTTCCATTGTCGAGGAATTCTTTCCAGTTGTAGAGATCCAGTAAAGCAGAATAGTTCGGAATATTATATAAAATGTAAGAGCATATGAGTCGAGTGTCCACGAAATGACGAGGAATAGCAGCTACCATCTCGATCCATCTAGAAAGGCACTCCTCAAGTTGAGTTGAATGTAGTTTCCAGTCATAAGTGTCACAATTTCTTGTCCTGCACACATAGTCAGTCTCGAAGTAGAAAGGAATCATCTCCTGAAGAATACGTGTTGAATCCAATGCGGAGCACTGCTGAAGGATCATGTCCTGTCGAACGGCTCTTAAGCGATCACAAACAAACGAGAACACCATGCTGTATTGTGAAGCCTTTTCCGTTTTGTACAAGTTCAACAGGTAGCGAACTGTTTTAAGGAGAACAGCAGGCGGACGCAGAAGATCGGGTTGACGATGATCGGAACCGGCAGCTGAGCGCGTGTACTCCTTAACCATCCTGTGAACATCATCCTTAAGAAGCCTTGAGCCATCTCCTCTGGACTTTTCCATCGGATGGACCATGTTATGACTCCGTCGGAAACGGATCTCACTCTCGGGACACATTGTCAAACATTTGCCGACAACGGGATTAGAAAAAGGGCTCATCTTATATTAGGTGTGGCTCATGGTGAAGCCGCATAGGCAGAATAGAGAAATGAGTCTACAGAACACTAGGAATTCCCGATCCCAATGGACGAGCTTGCCGGCCGACTGCATCAAACGATTGGGGCGGGGTTTCGCTACCGTCTCGATGGGAGCGTGGTTTCGGCACTCAATGGAGTTTCGCTCTGTGCATTGTGTAGTGTTAATCGTAAAGCTGTCATAATCTGAGGAGAACTTTCTTCTAATGTACAGATTTCTGATTTGAATGGAATTGCTTTTCACGGAGTATTCTGGGAAATCCAATGATATCCTGGCGAATTCACGTCTAGTGAGCTTATACTCTGTCCGAATTGAGGAGTTGAAGCCATTTTGGTTGTGTGGTTTCATAACTACGTGAAGCCTTTAGACTGAAGGATTGTTGAATTAATTCAGTAGTTTACGTAGGAATCTAGCCTTGGCAAGTAAATGGTGAGAATCAGCACCAGTTCTCATTCTTTAGCAACCCTTTTAATTTCAATCATAACTTTATTTTCCGATTAAGAATGAAACAATCGAGGGATGAATCATATAAGGAACAACCAATGGATGTTTTCATCATATTATTTTATAGTTAGAGGACTCTATACTCCGCCTAAGTCATTACTTCTTGAGATTTTTCTCATTTTTGGTAGTTGGAGTCCCGACATTTGTTCATTTGAAGCTTTACTCTTCCCTCATTGTTGACAACGCGTGGAAGAACCTTGAGTGAGGGTGCTATTGTTTTTTACACATTGTCTTGTTATCAATAATTCCCTTATCAATATCTTCCCTTTCCTAGGGCGCGTGTAGCGCAGTGGTCGGACGCCCCCTGCAATAGGCGTGGGATCGATCCCCGCGTCCCAGGCTTGCCAACCCTTCCATCCCTTTGCGGTCGGTAAATCGGTACCAGACTTGTCTGGGAGGATAGCAGCACTGGCACAATACATCGGTAGGCGACCGTGAGTCATTGTAAAGGCCAGGTATACATTCAATCATCTCCAGCGATGCTTACTGAGGTCGAATGCACGGCGCATCCCTCAGGGATTGATCAACGCCAAGAGCTTTATCCTTTTTATTTTATCTTATTCCTACCTAAAACGCTTATTCGATAAATGATTTCTGGGAAAGTTTGGGTACTACTAGTTATCTTTGCAGACTAATGTATTGTACCATTTACGTAAAGCAGTCATTCTTTAGAGTCCGATGAGAGTGGATATCTACCCATACATGATGGGACAATTAGACCGGTATAAGTTGATGTCAACTCAGTAAGTTCGCCGGAAGCCATCATCGAAAAGATCTGTCGGTGTCGAAGTCTAGGTGTTCATGTGTTAGATATGTTTCCAATTTGAAATTGTAGAATTGTTTACTTTTTTATTAACTACCTACTATTTCTTCATGGTAGGATATTATGTGAAATACGACCACAATTACGTTGAGGTGTTTGCAAAACTCGGAGCCCAGGCCTGATTCCTACTCTTCGGCATGCAAGGGCTTCGGTGGTGCAGTGACTAAGAGGTGAGCTCCCGGAAAGGGCAACTACGGGTTGGAATTTGACTTGGGGTCCGAGTCATGCAAATATCTCAGCATCTCTGTTGTAGCGTTGATGTCACAAGCTTACGGTTTATCCGTTTATTCGGAAAATTATGAGTAATTGTACAGCGGAAACTTGAACTTTCACAGTCGTCTTAAAAATGAGGATTTCTATTTAACATAGAAATATTTCGAATCCTTTAATTTTCACTGGACCGAGACGTCTGTTCTTTTCAATTTGATATAAGAAAGAATACCTAGAAGTCACTGATTTTCCTCGAAGACACTTTTGATCTCGTGTGGATTGTGACTGCCACATTTGTTCTTCTCAGTGATTGGTTTTCAAGCCTGAACACCAATAGACGGTTCCAAACTAAATCTAGACAAGCATTATGAGGATGTGAAGTTAAATAAATCTTGATGCGTAGTTTATTTTCTTTTATTTTTAAACCTAGTAACAAAATAATTTCGGTTTTTACATCTATTCGAATCAACTAGTAGAAACGCCGAGCGAAAGATTCATCCCCGAAAAACATTCATTCCACACCGTGGTGAAGACCTGGATACGCCCTTGCAAGGATAAGTCAGGACTCCAGGGTGGACCAAGCTGCACAACCAGCAATAGGTCAACCTCAGTACCTCGCACACTGGGTGGTCTCGTCTTTGACGTCAGGCGGTGAGACGACCGGTGAGTGGCCAGAAAATCTCGGGTTACGCAGGGACGTCATTGGAACCGGATCTGACGAACACACGCACGACACGCCATGGAGATTGTTTTTTACTATGCCACGTATAATGCTGGGACACTCTCCACAGACGCCGATCTTCACGCCCTTCCTGTACGCATTTCCATTACTACTAAGGAGTTGCTCGAAACGAGAAGGAAACTGAAGCTTGACCCTACTGCAACATGTTAAACATGGATAGTAATAAATGCCTGCCGCAGAAGAGCTTTGCAGGAAGATCTACATCGGTATGAGCAGGAGAAACTATTGGAAGCACCAGAGAAGAGCAGTTTGAAGAAATGTCGTCAGGGACTTGTGTGATTATAACATTCCGCTGTCAGCCCTGGTGAACGAAGATGAAATGTCAAATGTTCCCGCCATGATATAGAATTAATAGCGGAGACGTTCTACACCAACCTTTTCCGTTCCAGAATCCCCGTCCTGGACCCTAGTATCCCCGCTGGAGAAAAACAACCTGGAACCGGAAGTTCGAGTTTCGATAGAAAGCATGAAAAGAGGCACAGCTCCAGGATAAGACAATGTCACCGCCGATTTCCTTAGAGCTGGAGGCCACAAACTTTACATGTACTTCTCGCAAATCATTTGAAAGCCTACCTTCAAAAGGAAGAAATCCCAGACCAGTGGAGGACGTCGCGTACGGTCAAGCAGGATTTCGGAAAGGATTTTGCTGCATAGACAACGTCCAAACTGTGTCCAGGGTCATTGAAGTTTGTCCGGAATACCACCTGCCTCTAGTCCTGACCTTTGTCGACTATGAAAAAGCGTTTGACAGTGTCGAAACGAACGCAATTCTATCAGCGCTCATCGAACAAGGGAGTAGACCCCTTCTATTACATATGAACTCTGTCTCACTGTTACCGGAACTGCACTACGAAAACACAGCTTTTCCATCGACCGGTTAACCGCTTAACATACCTATAGGGAACGGGGTTCGACAAGGCGACACAATATCGCCAAAGCTGTCCAGTGCCGCATTGCAGTGGATAACGAAGACACTCGACTGGGATGAGAAAGGCATACGTATTGATGGAAGGTTCCTCTAAAACCTTCGTTTTGCCGACTCATCTTCTCAAGAAGTACTAGCGAAGCGGAGACGATGACCAACGAGTAAACGAAGCGGGGGAAAAAAGATCGGACTACGCATAAATTCGGAAGAAGACCCAGTTCGTGAAAAACCCATGGTGTGAAGGCGAAAAAAAATTGAACAGGATGGCTCTTTGACTGTGGAGACCACCTCGTACGTATACCTTGGGCGATCAATGGACATGGGAAACTACATGAAGGATGAACTAGACAGAAGAGGGAGAACAGCTTGTGCCGCATTCGGGCCTGTCAGAGAAGCCACCGACCAACTGAAGGACCCGAAAATCGGCGCTCGTCTCTTCGAATCTACGGACCTTCCAGCTCTCTGCTATGCTGCGGAGACGTGGGTTGATACTTAAACTACGTCAAGAATGCTTCGCACTACTCAGAGAGCGCTTGAGCGATGTCTTCTGAAATATAACTGGCACTCTCAATATCTAGCCGGAATGCGAAGCTCTGATCTTCGAAATCTGTCACATCTTCGAGATCCAGGAGAATATACGTCGATAGCGAAACATAGGCGGACTGGTCACATGGTGAGGAAAACAGACGAAAGTTCGACGAAAAGAACAGTAGAGTGGACTCCCAAAAAGAATGCAAACATCCCCCAAGACGACCACCTACACGTTGAGCGGACATGTTCGTAAACAAAGTTAATCAGCTGTACCCACGGCTGCAGTTATTTCACAGATCACGGTATGAGACTCGCATGCGTCACCATGCTCGAATAAAACCACCACCATGGACGACGATTGCGAAGGAAAGAAACGAATGGCAAATGTGCTGGGGTCTGCGCAAGTCGTGAAGACGGACCATTCAAGTATCCAAGTAGGTAAGTAAGTAACAAGATGTGTGTGATTAACTGCTGGTTTGATCCAACTTAAAGTGCATGGATGTGGGGGGTGGCCTCATGTGTAGAGGTACTCTGGAATATATGCATTCAACTTCACTGGTTCAACTTCACTTCGGATTAACCATGCCTCTGACCCAAACTGGCTCAGGAAGGGATACCACACTTGTTTGGGAAAGCCTCGAATTAATCCACATGGGTCGAAGACTGCATGTGGTGGTCATGTGCAGACGCTCTAATAAGGCTATTCCAGGATTTTAGAGAGGATTCAGTGTCATTGATGAAGAAGGCAAAGTTTCCAAGTGACAGGCAAAGGCATACGCTAATCTGAAGGTTTTCGTAGGCGACAGGTACAATGTAACAAATCAAGCGAGGGAACTCCGAGGTGTATGATGACGGGTCATATAAATAGATATTCAAAGTGAATGATCATCAGCTTCATTTCCTCACAGTGAAGAACTACTACAAGTTTTTAGCCAGATTCTAGAAAAACTAGGACCATTCCCTCTGTAAACCATTATACCGTTCTTATTTTAACTTTGCCACGTATCCTTGGTTCAGCAAGACGTTTAAGATTCTTTTCAGGTGTTAGTTAGTGTACAGAATGTTGTTTTGTTGTGATGAAGAATGCACTTTTTTCTTAGCGCACTCAGAGGACGACCGAGGCACGGTTTAACAGAGTTTTCAGCAAAAAAGTAGATGAGTAACGTCAGATAACCTCAGCACATGTGTATCAGTGATATCATACGGCACGTATTTGTTGACCACTTTCTATTTTCTCATCAGTCTTTTGGGAAGATTTTTCACTTTTTGTGAGAAGTAGGCTTATTTTACAACACATTTCTTTAAAGCTATTCTTATAAAATTTTATCAAAGATGAGCTTCGACGATTCACTGAAAATATCGCAAAGTCGAGGGGATACCAGTCAGTTTGTTCGGTGCTTTAAAGCAGTTTCTTTCGTGTCCTTCCATTGACTTAAAATCTGCTTTGCCGTTTTCTAAGCTCTGTTCACTTTGTAGTTGTTTCTGGTTGCTTTGCGTCAATCAGTCGGTTCATAATTATAACCTTTTCTTGGTATCTTGTTCTGAAAGTAGAAGATCGCTAAATCCACTTTGGACTTTCCAGGTGACCAAATATTTGTGCATAGCCGAAACGTTGTACTCAGCATCTTTCACGGTGCAGCTGACGATCACATGGGTTTCACGCAGTCACAAACACTTATAATCTTTACACTTGGGCAGATAATGGACGACATTTGTATTTGCAGAACATAAGCCAGAATTCTGTGTAGTGCTGTGAAATCGCTTATCTTAGCGTACCTTGTAATTTCTATCTATTCATCTACATGATCCTCCACCACGTATTTTATGGACTTCCATAGTTCGACTCGCTTCCTCCTATCCACATTCCGCCAAGGTTCTCATTGATGATTTTTTCTTTCGGAATGTTGTTCAAGGCTGGTTGGTTCGGGTTTCCCTGAAATCCTGGAATAGCTGTCTTAGGGTGTTCCTAGATCAGATCTTCACAGGATGTAGCCAGCTTTTGTGAACTGGAGAGTGAGTTGGTTCTAGCGCAGTCAGGTATCAATTTCCCAACCCTGGAGGAATGGGACTTTGGTTCGCCCTTGTTTGAGTCGAACCAGGCCGTATTGAAGGGCATCACTTCAGCTGCATTAGCTACGCCTTGTATAGATTTGCATGAAACCGTGTTCTCTCTCCGTCCCCTTTCTACGGTGTTGGCCAGCACATTTCGTTTACTGTAGAAGAGAATTGCTTGAAGAGAAAATGGAAAGAAATTTATTGACGAACCATATGAGTCAAGCACAGTTAGAAAGCCGTCATTACTGCGATATAGGCACATAAGCAGACATTTCTTAGCAGCTCCTCAACACGCATGTGGCGCAATGGTTAAAAGCCTCCTGCAACACGCATATGGTTATTGTTTCGATCCTGCCCGATGTGGACAACAAATTGCCATCCCTCTGGGATCGAAGAATTGATAACGGACTCACCTGGGAGGACAAAAAACATGGATGTGACAGATCGGTCGATTCCCTCAGGTCATTTTATAAGGGTTTCAACACTTCTACTATCCTTAATGTAGTCGGGTGCACGGCACATGCCAAAGGTTTTATCAATGCCGAAAACTTTATCCTTTATTCTCCAAGACATCGCGATATAACTGTTATTTCGACAGATGCCAATAATTTTTTAATAACTATACTCTACGAGAACTTGAAGACATGACAAGTTAATAGAAGAGGCTCTGAACTATCGGACACCTTGTATAAGTGACTCCTCTTATATTTTCAGACAATTCATTTTGTTCATGAACTTACACGAGGCTCCTGACAAAAAATTGTATTGTAGCCAACGTCTCGTGGCCCTCGCCCTGATTTGAACTGCAGTGCAGTGACTTGAATCGGATTATTTCCACAGCAAATGCTTTCTGCGTTTTGGTTCTCGTAGTTGCATCTAGTCGAATCCATTAGAAGTAGAACATCGGACGGATGAAGTAACCTCACTCGAATGTGCCCGTTTACATGTTATTATTTATATGTTTACATGACCCGTCTTTCACATCCACTGTGCGGATCCCCATGCATCCGCTTCTTTTCGTAACAAACTTTTCACAAATATAAGGTCCTCGAACTTTTCGTGTGTCGGTTTGGCGGTCGCTTGAGGATTTTCACTTCGTCGTGAACGTCGTTGAATGCTGGTCGAGTCAGTTCTCTCTGCAGTCCTGAGATAATCGGGCTGGAGCGTTCCTGTTCCTTTCATACTCCTATGTTCAGGTCTTTATTAATTTTTCAAGGTCATTTTATTTTTTAAACGTGTTTCAAGCTCAAACTTGCACAACGATGAAGACAGGGCTTGTGTTGTTGGAATTCGAAAGGATCACGTGGCATTCGTAAACACCAACGATGCATTCAGAGTCATCACTGCATACTGTTCTACAAAACTCCTTTTTAGCTCTAAAAATTACAATTTTTCGCTATTAAGTGGAAAACTAATGGGTGTGTGTGGCGCAGTGGTCGAAGGCGCCCTCCGACAGACATGGGATCGATTCCCGCGCCCCTGGCTCACCAAGCCTTCCATCTCTCCGGGATCGGTGAATTGGTATCAAACTTGTCTGGGAATGTATCTGCACTGGCTCGATATATCAGTAGGTCACCGCGAATCATTATAAAGGCCAGATATGCATTGAGTCACCTCTAACGATGCTTAGTGAAATCGAATGCATGCTGCATCCCCTAGTTATTGATCAACGCCGAGAGCTTTTTAGCTTTTAAGTAGAAGTGTAATGTCTTGTTGGCAGAGATCTGTGATTGTTTTTTATCCTAATAATTGATTTACAGTTGCAAGCCGAGCCATGCTTTTTGGGAATCGCGATATTTTTCGAGCACTCACGCGTTTAAGTCAATGTATATTTTCGCTATTTTGTCAAACTAATTCTGCTGTGAAAATCACAGAATGTAATTATTCGGAAAGAAGTCAGTTTAAAAAAAATGGAGCGAAGGGAAGAACAGCGTAAAAAATTTAACAGTTCATCAGTTTCATGTGTATCGCACAATTTGGGCAAAGGTCGTAGGTTTTTCTCTGAGCGAAGATAGCGACGAACGACATGCAAATGGCATTTGCAGAATTGCAACTGTCATTTTATTATAATTCTCATGTCATATACTTACGTGGATATTTGGATGACCCGTCTTCACTTGTTGTGCGAGCGCCATTGTGATTCCTTGGAATCTCGAGATAATCCTGGCCAAAGTCTGCCCCAGGTCGTCACCACCACAAGTAGTCGCCGCCCTTGAGGACTAAAGGGCGATTTACCATCATGCGACTAGTTTGATACCGGAACGGTGGTGGGTCCTGGTTTTGGCTTACTTCCCTGAACTTCCCGATAGAAACGCCGAACTCCTTCTTAGCTCGAGAGGTCCTGCCTAGGGGATGAATCCCCCGTTTTTATATCGCAGTGCGACACCCAGAAACACCCAGCCACTATGGAGCAGTAGACCGTTGGGAGGCTCTTGTTATATAATTATTTGGAATGATGGTGAAAGCTGTAAGAGACCTTCGAATTACAGCAACACTGCTCGTTAACCATGTTCAAATCATAACCAGTTGCTAAACACACTTCAGCGACTACACGAGCCGCTTTCAATTCCTACGGCGCCAGAATAGTGGCCGCTTCTAAATTTTAGCCAACACATCCTAGGCCATAACGAACTTCGTTAATCGAAAAAAAATTAGTGGAGTATGCATTTCTTTTTGCAAACTAGACAAGTTTCCTTATTGTGCCGACAGGAACCTCTAATTTTCCTGAGGTAGAAAACGCATTTCCCTTGTGGACGCTTCCGTTGCGGACGTGTAAAGCAACTTAGTAAGTGGAATTTCTTCCAACGGGAAACGATCGTGCCCACATTACAACGTCGATCTTTGTGACTGCCCCATTTGATTGGAACAAAATTCAGATTTTGCTTTAAGTTTTTGGGAAACAGGTTTAAACTTCATCAAAGAACAATTGATGGTGATTGGAAGTAGAGCAGAATAATCGCGCAAGAGAACTAGTTCCATCACATCGCAGGGAAGCCAGGCTTTCCACTCTTCTAGTTTCGGAAAATTGGTACCGGAGTTGTCTCAAAAAACCGCTTTCGACCCAAAAAGGGCTGACAATTGCCGGTAATGATAACTTGGAGTGTTTTTAGTACGGTATGCCAAAATCCCGAGGAGAATCTACTCGACCACCACTCGGGGTTATTCATAAGAGTGAAAGTGCTCACAGAGCAGTCGAATCCCACGTAAATCCGAAATGCTTCAGTGAAAGAGAGGAAAAGAAACCACATATAAAAAGTACAGAGGTGCGCGTAGTGTATGATGGGAATTCATGTAAATAATTAAGAAAATCCGCCTAAGATGCTGGAAAATTCTATTTTTTTATCCTTGATAAATTCTCGAGTTCCGAAATACTTCAGTTATGGAGAAATCAGCTTTTTCTCGTAAGGATGAAGCAATTGTCGTGTGGTGCCAATCATTCCAATCATAAGCATTCGTTAAAGCACTTTTCGTTGGGTGCTAGAAAAAAAAGTACTGCTCAATAAACTACAGAAACAACAGCAATTGGTGCGAACCTCACGTCAGCTCGACAAGGGCAGTTCATAGAAATCACACATAAATAAAGGATAAAGTTCTCGGCGTTGATCAACCCCTGAGGGATGCGCCATGCATTCGACCTCATTTAAGCATCGTTTTGAGGTGACTGGATGCATATCTCTCCTTCACAATGACATATGGTAGCCTACCAATGTATCGAGCCAGTGTTGCTGTCCTCCCAGATAAGTCTGGTAGCAATTTGTCGATCCCGGAAAGATGGAAGGCTTGGTGAGCCACGGGCGCTGGAATCGATCCCATGTGTGTTTTGCAGGACGCATCCGACCACTGCACAACACGCACCCTTAGAATTACACATATTGCTCGATAATCTGTGGGAAGGACACTCTCTTCAGAGTTAGTAAATGTATAAGTTTTGAATAATTTGTAAATAGTTATCTTCTTTAACAAGCTCTTGTAAAAAGTTTTTATCTTGTTATTACAGCTTCATGATCACTTTTTTATAGCCAGTATTTTTAACTGAATAAGGAAGTGAGAAACGAGCAGAAAATGTCTATTCCCTTTGAGTACGACTCTTCTATTGGTTCTTAGATTTCTCGTTGATAAATTTCTTGCCACCTCCTTTGATGTACGATTGGAAATAGAAGTTGGCGAACAACACCACATAAGAGATCTCCATGAAGACGCAAAACCTGAATTGTAATAGCTCTATCTATTTCCCTGTAAGTTAGCGGTAATGTATGTATAGAAATTTTATAAGGGACATTATTTTTATCTCTTGAAAGGATGATGTCCTATCATGATTACTATTTCTGAAATATAACTGATCGTTCTTGGACCTATTTTACGAAATTTTAACAGCTTTCTTCACCTCTTTTATAAAAGAATGAAATTGATAAAGGTCCCGGCGTTGATCTCTGTGGGATGCGCCATGCATTCGACTTCAATAAGAATCGTTTGGAGGTGATTCAATGCATATCTGGCCTTTACAATGACTCGCGGTGGCCTACCGATGTATTGACATGTATTCGAATTTTAAACAGTCATTTTTTCTAAGAAACTGATTGCTGTCGATTTCATTTGATGCTTTTGTATTCTAGAAACTTTGCTAAGTAACGACCCTTCATTTGAGCAAATAGAAGATGAAGTCGCTTAGGAAAAGGGAAGGAAACCCCTCACTAACCAGTAGATCTTAGGATGGCTGTCGACTTGAACGCCACTACTCGAAAGATATCCAATGTGGAACAGAAGAAGAAGTGTAATAACGAATTGCAGAATCTGCATCGTAGTGATATTTCTGGCAATCCAAGCCGGCACTTTTACCCCCAACGAACGTAGCATGTAGTAGCTAAAAAAATTCATTTAAAACAGGTTATCTAAAATTCTAAACTAACACGTCGATTTTCAAACCCATGATATGATACGAATTCGACCGACGTAGAAAGTTCATGTGCTTCCGCGAAATGCTTGCCGAACGTCGCCTTTAATTCCTTTAGTCATCGAGTACTTGAGGGAAAACCAGTAAACTCCGTCAGTGACAAACGCGCATTGGTGTTATTCACTCGACTCCGCTTGCCTAGCGGGAGCGATAGAGGCAGGAAAAACATCACGTGTTTTGCATTCAAACTTTTTCTAAAATGTTTTGGGAAAGACATAGTCATAGATAGGCAGCCTGGTTCTGCAATGGCTTGCAGATTGAAATGAAAAAACCCATTCTGTGCTTGGCCGATTGTGTTGGAGTGCTGACACTCCGAGATTAAATGCACTGCAGTTCGACAGTCTGGAATATCTTGGACCCTGAATTCGGCGTTAGATTTCTAGCGGAAGTAATGTTTTCATGTCATTAAATTAAATTGAAAGTAGATCTGGATGGCTTCCAATGTAATTCCTAGAAGGATCGTGAGCAAATGAGAAGAATGATGAGAAAGCTATATCTTTCTACTGGCAGCGTTTAGAAGGGTTTTGCATCTTACATTAAGTCCATTTCGGGAATTTTTGTTTTTACACACTCCGTGGAATAAATTAATCATAGAGATTAAAATGGATTAACAGTTGATTTTTAGGTCAGTTTCAAACCCTCGAGTACCTTTTCCAAAGCTCACGTGCTATCCTCCACACCAACCGAGGCACTCGTTTTGACTTCTACTCCGCCAATTTTTTACTCTAGCTGTGTTTTCAGCAGTCGCCCGTCAACTCGAATGATCTGAGGAGCACAAAAATCGGTATTTAACTCCGTTATGCCAAGACTGCAGTCGAAATCACAATGTTTTACTTTATTACCTACTTTTTTCCCGTTTGTATGCGATCATTACCGTTGACGGGTGATCAAATGGCTGAGAGAAAGGAAAAAAAGCAAGGGTATGATCGGTGAGGTGGATAGCACGTGAGCGCGGCAAAGGGCAATCAAGTGTTCGAAGATCAACTGGGCTTCCTAGTTTTGCTCAGGTCTCTCCATCCTTGTAGTTATATTCCACATCATATGCTGCCATGAAAAAACGATGGGCAGAAAATAAGAATACTGGCCAATCGACAAATCGGAAAAGGTTTTTTGCAAACTACTAATTGTAGAGGATACCTTGTTTGATCTCATTCCGCCTGCTTTCATCTTCCTTCGACTAGGTGTTGAATGATTATACGAGTGAAGAAAGTTTTACAAGCCACTGTTAAACTAGAAATGGACATAGAGTGCATAATGTCCATTCGCGTCTCCACGTATGGATACCATGCCTCCAAAATATCCCGAATAGGTTTGTGCGTGGGTGCAGGAACCTCGTACCCGATCACACGTTTTTTTAATGTTTAAGAAAAATGAAATATATCACCAAACGTATTTCCCTACTTACCCGTACATTATAGAATGAACAGTGAAATTCATCCACCCTATCCAGCTATTGAACGCGACGTCATAGGAGTAGGATATGATGGCGTAGTTCATTGTCAACACATGGTGATACCTGTGGCGTGAACTTTGTACTAATAACAAACTGCTTAGTAATGGAAGAAAAAAAACTAAAAAGAAAACCGAGATCCATGTTCGTTATTTGGAGTGTTCAACACCTTCGTGATGAAATAATTCGAATTTTCCATGCGCAATTTGCATTGAACTCAATGCCTATCTTTGCGATGTGACAAGGGTACGGTCCGTACAGCTCCAAAATTTTGATTGGAAATCAGTTTACATTTGCCAAAGATTTACGTAAATGAACATAACATTGAGTTGTTACGTGCAATTCAAACTATCTAACAGTTTCATTTGTGGAAGAGTAATAATGAAAATGGACATTGGGGTTTTCTTCTTACTGTTATTGTCATTATTATTATTATTGCCACCATTATTATTATTATTACTATTATTATTATTCAATCGCTTTGACGGTTGATTGCTGATGACATTGATCGATAAAAACCTAGCTGAGAGACAGGCGAAACGGAGGACCCACATGGTGTGGTGGTGAACGCGTTAGCTCTCGGAACGCGAAATAGTGCGTTTGTTCCCCACCGCACACACCTGCAGTCCAGAGTTATGCAAATATCTCAGCACCATTTTGGTTGTATCACATGCATTACCTTGCGGTGAAAAACAGTAAGAGGCAGTAAATCAAAACGTTTACATCTCAGCACCATTGTGGTTGTATCATTATTATTATTACTATTATTATTATCATTATTATTATTATCGAATAGATTATTAGTACATTCCAATAGCCCAAGCTTGTACAATATAAGAACAGAACAAAGGTTGAAGCTCAGAAAGCGCAAACCATTGCGTGGCAAAAGACACTGCTTGCAGTTTTAACGGTATATGTAATTCCTACAAAGTATTTTTCCAATAATTTTTTGCACGATTGAGCTAAAACGAAGTTGCTATAAAAAACTTTTATTTGGCTAGCGTTTCAGCGCCTTCGTTTTAGCGAGATTTAATGGAAATTTCTACTTATGATACTGCCACGCTACGCGCCACCAAATGAACTACCGACTGCTACAGGAAGCACTGCCCGGCAAAAAGTAGCTCGTAAAGAAGTTAATAAGGAGACGTGTGGCGTAGTGGTCGTAGGCGCCGTGCAACACACACATGAAGTCGATCCGCGGGACCCTGGCCCACCAAGCCTTCCATCCCTCCGGGATCGGCAAATTGGTGCCAGACTTGAGTGGGAGGATAGCAACACTGGCTCGATACATCGGTAGGCCACCACGCGTCATTGTAAAGGTCAGATATGCATTCAAAAACCTTCAACGATGCTTAATGAAGTCGAATGCATGGCGCATTCCTCAGGGAATTGGTCAACGTGGAGAGCGTTGTTTACTTTTGACAGAGTTTGTAGACCAATTTCCCTCCTGTATAAAAGAACACCGCGGCTAGAACTTTTTCTTTCAACTGGTGCTTCCTCCACTAGATTCGACGTGTAAAATTAAATTCGTCTAGAAAATTATTGACTATTCTCACCGAGGCTTAATGAAAGTCGGTTTTTAAGATATTCTTTAAGTGCAATGTTTGTCTGCATTTCAAATCCTCAAAAATTGAAAACAAAATTCGGGTTTTGAAGAACCCCGCGCACAGCATGACAACCACCCAAAATTCAGCTACACATTGTGGTGCGACCACTGCCGCCTATGTGACGAAACCCGGTTTATTCACTTGTTTTCGTATTCAAAATACGAGCCTCTTCAAAAAACAAGTTTAATTGGGTCCAGAAAGCCAGAATTTCATCGCTGTAGAGCACAATCAATAAAGTAAGAAGTATCATGAGAGTACAAACGCTCTGTCTCTCTTTCATCGATTTAAAGAAGGATTTTGACTCAGTTGAGATAGAAGCAGTAATGGAAGCCCTGGGCAGTCACGGAGTCCCTACTTCTCAGTACATAAAGATTCTTCGTGAGGTGGACAAAAATTTCACAACCAAGATATAACCGTTCTACAACGGTGTTAACTTCGATATGTATTTAAGGTGTTGAGCTTACACGAGTTTAATATACAATGTTTATTCGGCTAACGTTTCGACGTCTTCGTTTTCATCAGAGCCGATGATCCGAGTCGATGGTTCATAGTTGTTCACCTTCTCGATGTGGCGTGTTCGCAATCGTACCGAGACGGGATCGTGATCGAAACCTTGTCTAAGCTTAACAATTTAAATACATGTTGATTATTTTCCTACCGAGGTTAAACAACGGTCGGTTTGAAAATTAACATCGACGTCAGAAAAGAGGCTAGGCAAGGCGATACCATCTCGTCAAAATTATTTACCGCCACCTTCGAGAACGTCATGTGAACATTAGAATGGGACAACACGGGAAAGAAAATCCGTGTACGGCAGTTACACAATCTTCGCTTTGCTAATCACATCGTTCTTGTAACACCAAACATTAGCGAAGCGGAACGAATGCTTGCCGACTTTAATAAAGCCTGTGCAAAAACTGGTCTTCGACTAAATCTCACAAAAACGATGTTCATGAGGAACGGATTGGTTACGCATGCCCATTTACGCTCAACGGAATGAATATTTCTGAATGCTCCAGTTTTGTCTATCTAGGTCCGGAAATCAACATGATGAACGACTAAGCTCCTGAGATGAGCAGCAGGAAACGAGCGGCTTAGGAAGCCTCCAAGCGCATCGAAGATGTACTGAATAGAACAAAGAACACTCGCCTTAACGCATGCGTCAGCTACCTGGCCGCTGTGTGAAAGATTACTCAGCGTTGTTGAACGTGCAGCCGAAAAGAGAATGCTAGGAGTGTTCCGTGTCACACAAATAAAGGAAGGGATCCGAAGCTCCACTGCGTCATCGATCAAAAATCAAGGATGCCGTTTTGTACGGTGAACTGTAGAAGATAAGGTGGGCCGGACACATCATGCGTATGGACGACAACCGAAGCACAAGGGCCGTTAATGACTGGATTCCTCAGGATTTCAAACGCAGTGCAGGAAGACCACTGACCGATGGTTAGAGTTCTTCATGAAAAGCCCAGAAGAAAGGCATGATGCTCAGTGAGTTCCTAGAGCGAGCAGAACCCACGGGGCTAGTCTTGCACCCAACAAGGAGAAATGGAAGATTTAATGGGGTCCTCTCGATTCACTCGACGATTAACGGGACGACAGGTGATACAGCTGATACGGTGTGAACTTAAATATGTTAGCTAAATGTTGACAGCCACCATTACTTTCGACTTATGTCCATCAAAATCAGTGGACATTCACGTGAATGTCTTGAAAGGATAGATTCTCTAGAGGACATTCTGAACAAATAAGGAATGGTTTCTTATCTCTTCATGCACCTTCCTTGTACTTTCTGCAAATTGTTTTCTGACAATGATAATTTATTATCTGTCGTCTACTACAATTGTTTACGATAACGCATTACGTGAAACAGAATTATAATGATGATGAGATATTTGCAAAACACCGAACCGTAGGTGTCTGCGGTGGGGAACGAACGCGCTATTGTCCTTTCCGGGGGGTAACGCGTTTATGCGGGTGTTTCGCTTTCTAGCTTCCATTATCGCCTTATTAATTGTATTGTCTACATGCTCAAGAGCTTAATTGTCCGAGTTTGATACATGCGTTGTGAGACTAAAAATCGAAAGGTTGCGTTGCAAATAGGGAACAAACAAGCGAACACGAGCGGCCAGTCTAGTGTCGCATTTCGTCCGCTGGTGATAATCAATCTCGAGCACTTCCATCCAGAACCAGAAGCTGTGGATACACGTGACAACTATAACGTACAATTCTACTGCAGTACTTTAATACTGCAACTTCTATTTCACAGCTCTTCGAACGTTAGAGTGTAACACGTACTGGGTGGGGTAGATACACATCATCGACTAATCAAATAACTAGTCGCTGCACCACTCTACGTTTTTACTCATTCTGTGAACTAATCAATCTATCATTGGGCCACTACAGATTTCCAATTTATAGGCTGCTGCAATATTTTTACTTCTGAACCGCCACGATAAATTCAGCGAGAATGTTTCATAAATCAGCAAGTTCATAAAATGTGTTTGACGACTTCATAAAGTGATTACTTCTCTTCCCACTAGTTTATCTTTTAAATATGCGTAATAATAGTATATATATATAACTACAGTGATGCCGAGATATTTGCAAAACTTCAGGCCGTAGGTGTCTCCGGCGGGAATCGGACCTTGCTATTATCCTTTTCTGGGGCTAACGTATTCACCATCACACCATGCGTCTCATTCGTTTCGCCTATCTCTCATCCGTGTTTTATAGGCGCTATCAGCAGTCACCCGTCAACGGGATTGACCTGGAGAACACAAATCAGCACTGAACCCAGTTAAGTTGAAGCCGTGGTATAAATGACAGTGTCGTCAATTTCCATTTATTGCCTACTATTTTTTAATGGCAGGGTATTATGTGAAATATAACCACAATCATGCTGAGATATTTGCAAAACTCCAGACTGAAGGTGTCGGCGGTGGGAATCGAAGACGCTATAACCATTTCCGAGGGATAACGTGATCCACTGATCAATCCCATTGATGGATGATTGCTGATGGCACTAGTAGATAGAAAACTATCTGAGAGAAGTGCAAAACGAAAGATCCGCATGGTGTAGTGGTGGAATAGCGTAATAACGTGGTCCATCCCCACCGAGGACACCTCCTGTCCGGAGTTTTGCAAATATCTCAGCATCATTGTAGTTCTATTTCATAGCGTACCCTCCATGAGAAAATAGGCGGTAAATGAAAGTGGTCATACTATATATATATATATATATATATATATATATATATATATATATATATATATATATATATATATATATATATATATATATATATATATATATATATATATATATATATATATATATATATATATATATATATATATATATATATATATAGTACATGCCATTCACGGAGACGCCGACTTTACCATCCCCGGTAACGAATGGCGCTTAATCTTCACCCTTTACGGATTCGCTGGTTTTTTGACAATAAACGATAATTTTTCGAAAATTAGAGTGCTCAAGGAGTTGAGCTCATGCTGTACTGTAAAAATACCTAGTTCTCTCACTTTATTGATATGAATGGTTTGTATGCTACTATTCACCTTGTTTTACTATTGTACATCATGCAAACACATTGCTATCAGCGTCTGGAAAGGTTTTGAGCGTATGTTGAGGCTACTTCGGATTTTTTTATCGCCGTACATCCCATACAATAATATGATTCGTTATAGTGACAAAAATAAAGTAATAGCTTATTGATACCCAAGTACCCGGTCAACGAACTTCTCCGAAAAGGTGTTTTTTTGTAAACCATTAAATTTGAAGAATGACTTTATTGTCAGACCTGTTCTGCATTGATTTGCTTTCAATAAGCTATTTAGTGAACAGGAATAGTATCGCAAAGAACTTCTGTTACACAATGAGCTGAAAATGGACGTTATAGTCTCAAGTCGTTCATTCGTCCCGGCACCTTTAGATTTATAGGCACAAAATGTTCACAATCTGTTAAAACTGTGTTTCTTATATTCTTTAAAATATCTGAGCTTTCAATGAAGAACCAAGACGATCACTATAAAGTGAGCTCACCAGTGTAGGAATATGAGAGGCTTCTTGCGCAAGACGATGAGTATAGTGTCGCCGAACTCCAGTACTTTACTCATTGTAAACAAGAAAGTCCAGTATCCACTGTAACCAGTGAAATAGTCACCAGCACGGGTGTACGATGCTGCAAATTCGAAACCACTCCACACATTTTGGAAAGCTCTGTCGATTAGTGACCGTAATAATAGATAGTGAAATTTTTTACATTTGATTTGTTATTACTATTATTTGTATGCGAACGAAGACCGACACCTAAGGGATTTTTGGTGAAACAACAAAGCAAAAAGGCCTAAAATGAGGAACGGAGCAAGCACTTGTTTAAAAAAGCACTACTTGAAGCATGTAAAACGCAGAAAGCAAGATACAAGACTATTTGAAAACTTACAAACAAATCCTCTATGATAAATTTCGTAAAAAAGTCCATATCCGGTCATGCAGGAGCCGATGGTGCTGAATATCGCCAACCATGCATTCCAGAAATTCAGTATAGAAGTGAGCTGCGATGTTAATTACATTTAGAATTAGTAGATAACCTGGGTTTGCTTCAACACACTTCACTGTTGTAAATTAAATTTTCCAAACAGTGGAAGAGCACTCAGGCTAGATAATGGCGGTATTCAATTAAATTACTTACTTGTTACTTGGTACTTGAACGGCCCGCCCTCACTGGTCCTGCGGACCCCAGCACGATCTCCACCCCTCCGAGATTTGCTGGTTAAGCCATTGTGGTTGCCTGGAATCCGGAGGTCAGCCTTACCAAAGTCTGCCCCGTATTCAATTAACACGTCTATTAACTAGTTCCTGGGCAGACCTTGGCCTGGCTGACCTCAGGACACCAGGAAACCACAACGGCTAAACCAGCAAAACTCCGAAAAAATGGAGATTGTGTTCGGGCCCGTATAGCCAGTGAGGACGGGCCATCCAAGTATCCAAGTATTAACTAGTTCCACCCTCAACCCCAATTTACCGACTCGTTCTGATTGAGCGCTATTTCACAATGTATAACTCTTCATTCAGCACCTATTACTTCTCATGGCAGGGTATTATGTGAAAGGCAACCACAATGATGGTGAAATATCTGCAAAACTCATGCAGAACTCGGGCCAGATTTGAACCTACGAACACAATTTCCGGGAACTCACGTGTCAATGCACGGCTAAAGAACCTGCTTTGTCATCCTCTCGGCCAGTTTTTCACCCCAAGTGTAAAGTGTTACTAAATGTGTTACTAAATGTTAAGCTATTATGTGCAGCAACGGTTCATACACCCGCCAGCAGCCAGAAGACCAACCATGGGTAAACGAGACCACAAATAACTGCTATCCTTTGAACATTAACAACTTATAAGTGATAACGTCCTAGGATAGTCTCAAGCAATTCTTTTGAGACTCTGTGGAAGGAAAATGTCGAAGCAATTCTTTTGAAACTCTGTGGAAGGAAAATGTCGCTCAAGCAGCAAATAACTATTGAAATGGAAATTGTGGTGGACTTCCATGATACTTCGCCATTCGTGAAGATAAGCTGTTTCAGTAACTTAGTAACTTATTGATTAAAACGTATGTAATTACCTGAAAAGGCTTGAAGTTCTTCATTACCGCTTGAATACCAAAAATTATTACTACGTAAGCCATAGAAATGAGGAATGCTGGTTTTTCCACACTTCTAGTGTACTCCTTGGCATTTTCATAATTGAAAGGTATTGTCGTAGCAACTTCAAGAAAGGATGACATGCCTGAAAGGAGGTGCAGATCCGTCTATAACGAAATTCACTAAAAAAAAACAGTATGGTAACGCAGTGATCTATGAAGAACAGTTAGGCAAATGGATGTGCGAGCTCTTGCGTTGGGACGGTGTAGTAACTGATAAGCCATTTATATATGTGAAACGTTATCAACTCTCTTTCGATGGTTCGATGCACAGCTGTTCGGATGATGTTGTTGAGTGCTGACTACCAGCACCAAAGAATTTTTTGTTAGCCAAGAGTAGAAACACAAAAAGAAGCAACTTTCCAGATATGGGAAATTATGCGCGTCCAGCGAGTCTGACGGGTCCAGTCAAACCTTACCATGCTTCCAAACGCGATCTGGGGCAATATAGAGCATGTTTCTTTCAAAGAACTTAAGAGAAATTCAGTTTCCCTCTACTGTTACAGATATTTTTGATTCTTTTCTACTTGCAAGTGTTGCTGAGCACAAGGAATGGTTTTAAAAAACTACTTTAGCTCACAGCGCAGAAAATGAATTAAGCTATGCATGGGCCAGTAGAGATGGCAAAATGGATGAAGTGTATTGGATACTATATATTCACTTCTTAGTGGCCTATTTTACCACACACAACTTTTTTTCCGCACCTCTTGTACTCGATCGATGGCTTATCTAACACGGACGTTATGACAGATGTGACCCAGAAGAGCTCTTGTCTGCATCTACTGTAGTAACGATTGCCATAATAGTTCATATTTTCTACTGCCTCATGTTTCTTGCACATACCACCCATATTTACTTGCAGAAAAGAATAAAGGACAAAGCTCTCGACGTTTATCAATCCCTGAGGGAGGCGCCATGCATTAAGCATCGTTGAAGGTGATTGAATACATATCAGGCCTTTACAATGACTCGCGCTGTCCTGCCGATGTATGGAGCCACTACTGCTATCCTCCCAAATAGGTTTGGAACCAATTTGCCGACCCCGGAGGAAGGGAAGGCTTGATGAGCCTTGGGCGCGGGAATCGATCTCATGTGAAGTGCGGGGCACCTCCCACCACTGCTCCACACCCGCCCATATTTGCTGGTAACCACATTTATTCTTACGCTTTGTACAAACCGCTTCTTAGTCAACATCTCAGGTGCCCTCATCTGCCGTCACATGAAGATTCTGTATAACCTTTAAACCGCTATCTGACGAACATTCTGTGGAAACTTTGAACAGCTGTCTGGTGAACCATGTGGTAACACTACTTCTTGTAGTCTTAGCTGATGTATTCTTTCCATATTTTAGTTTAAAACAGATCTATCAGATTGTACTAAAGAAGAAACATTCTAGAATCTTCTTTTGAGCACTGTCTGTGGTTTCCCCTGTCAAAACTCCGCCTACTACCGAAGCAAATATAGAGAGCACTACTAGTCATCGAGTGAGCGCCCCAGTGTTCCGGAGTTCCCGTGTTCCCGTGTTTCGCCCAGCTTCGCTCAAGTGCCTCCATCGTGCCCGTTCTGTCAACTAGGCATCGTTAGATTGTTAATATTGTGTTACTATTATCGCCATAAACGGTTATAACCCAAGCTTGAAGTTGTTCTCTGTGGCTACGGAAAAATTCCTGCGTGGCAAACTCGTACAAATCCGGTCCACATCGAGATAACAATTATTCGGCGTCGACCGACTCGAAGTGCGATAGCGCAGTTTCTTCCATAACACTGTCTTAACTTCAACTTCTCAAAATCTTTGGTTATCGAGAAATTATCGTCTAGGCAACAATTCTGTAACGATATGGACACAGGAGTCGTAGCACACAGCAGGCAAACAAAACCAGACTTTCGACCTTATTACCTTAAATGAAACAAATTTTTTTAAAAGCCAGTAATCTAAGTTGTTCACTTCCGCAGTGAAGTTCACGGAATGGATGAATGTTTTATTCCGATATTTAGATACTATGCTCTTCAAAGGAAGCAAGCGACGAGCCTATTTATATGAGGATGTTGTGGTTGTTTATAACTCTACTGCAACATATCACCTGTATCACCTGTAGCCCCGCTGGTCGTCGAGTGACTTAAGCGAGCGCCAGTAAATCTTTCATATGTCACTGTCGCTTGCAAAGGGTAGCCAAGTGGATTCTGCTTGTTCTAGGGACTTGTTAACGATCATATCCTTGTTCTAGGGTTTTCGTAAAAAGCTCTGGCCACTGGGTCGGTGGTCTTCCTGCAGTACGTTTGACATCCCGAGGAAACCAGTCACTAACGGCTCTTGTCCATCGGTTCATACGCATTGCGTGTCCGGCACACCTTATCTCCGACTGTTTCGCGTACAGAACGGCATCTTTGATTTTTGACCGTTGACGCACGTCGGAGCTTCGGATCCGTTCTCTTACTTGTGTGAAACGGGATACTCCTAGCATGCTATCGTCCTTTCGACTGCGCGTTCGATAACGCTGAGTGATCTTTCATCCTGCTTATGCAGCGATCAGGTTTCTAAAGCATACGTTAAGGCAGGAAAAATCGTCGAGTCGAAAAGGTGGGCTCGGAGTCGAGTGTCCTTTGTTCTTTTCACTACATCGTCGGTGCTCTCGAGTGCTACCTACCCAAGTAGCTCGCCTCCTTCTGCCTAACTCTGGAGCTAAGTCGTTCATCATATTGATTTCCCGACCTAGATGGGCATGGCTGGATCATTCGGAGATATTCGTACCGTTGAGCATGAATGGGACAACATATATCAGATTTAAAACGTAGTTGAGTTCAATTCGAACAAATCTTTTTTATGCATCTCCTCTCCTATGCCTTCTTTATTCCTTGTGTCCTTTATCGCAATATTGTACTTCGTTGCTCACAGTCTGTTCATCATTCAGTAGTTTGTCGCCTAATTATTTAGTTCTTCTTCTTTATTGCTTCTGCGAGTTACCTCTGCCCCAATCTCTCTGTGGTTTACAGCGGTATCGTAGTAAAGGTGTCAATCTATGATATATCACAGAAGATTAATACGCCGGCAAGGTTACCTAAGCCATAAAGGATTTCAATATGACCTTCTCGAAGCCTAGTTAAGAGTAGCTTTGTCCTGAGCTAGACGAGCATACCGGTCACCTTATCGCCAAGAACAGCAAAAATTAAGAGGTCTTCATACCAAACGTGCGATATCGTGTCTCTCGAGCAAGCATTTCTCGTGCAATTTTATTTTTTTTCTTGGAGGACAAACTTCTCTTGTATAGAGCGGCGGTTAGAGATGTTTCGCAAGACACACATTGTGATCACGCCAGGCCCACAACCCTCCCATCTTTCCGGAGTCCACAAATTGTTTGAGAGATTAAAAACACTGACTTGATCCATCGGTAGGCCGCCAAAATTCGCTGCGTGGAGCGAATGAGAATTCAATCACCTCTACGATGGCTACGAATGGAACCGAATGCATGGAACATTCTTAGGAGATAGTATCCCACATTCCGACGTGGATTAATGTGAAAGATCAGTGAAGAATACATGTTGACCAATAAAGTGTTCGAAAATATGCAACATGATGGGGAAGCTTTTTCAACATTGCTTAAATACTATGGAGAAATACACTCGAAAAGAGAACAGCTTGCAACTTCACAATAAAATAACTCTGAAGTGCACTTCAATCCATAATTTTGGTTGTTGCGTGACCGATTTTTACACAAGTATTTCCATTACATAACATGAAAGTTGAATCTTAAAAGAGCTTTTGAATGGAAAAATAAAGGAATGAACGTGTACAAAAAAAATTCTATGTAAATCGATGATGAAGTGGCAGCAGTGTGCGGATTTATGATGACTATCGGCTTCCTGAAACGATTTTCCTATCTCCAGAACAGGTGAAGTAGAAGAAGCCTACCTGTGGATATTTTTAACAGACAGCTTGTCAAATTACCCATTGAATGGAGTACATCACAACACTAACCGTTTCGGCCTGTCTTCACGAATCACAAAGAACTGCGCAACCTCAAGTGCTACTTTGCTTTCATTTGACTGGTGGTTTGCTGTTTGGAGAAGAGTTTCTTTCCCTGAACTCCCAAACATAACGTCTGGACTTTCCCACATTATGTCAATTATCTTCCGTGTTGTAGCCAGGAAGTCAGTGATTTATGGTATTGGTCTATTTTTTAGACCAGCTTTTCAATGGAAACGGCGAACTTTTTTCAACTTGGTATACTCTGACAGTTCGAAACGCAGAAATTCATTCCAGTTGCAATTAAGCGATAAACCTTTAGCGGTCAAGTTCGCTAAAACATGTCTAAAAAATACACTGCTTAATCGAGTGTAGCACCTATGAGATTTCTGCCATGTTTAACTTACGTAAAATTCATAGAGCTCGCATAATAAAAGCTCTAAAAGCTCCCGGCATTGATTAGTACCCTAGGGATGCGCCATGCATTCGACTTCACTAAACATCATTTTAGGTGACTGGATGCATATCTGACCTTTACAACGACTCGCGGTGGCCTATCGATGACGTATCGACCGTGTGCTTCTATCCTCCCACACAAGTCTGGTACCAATTTGCCGACTTCGGAGGGGTGGAAGGCTCGGTAGGCCATGGGCGCGGGAATCGATCCCATGTGTATTGTGGGGAGCTTCCGACCACTGCGCCACACGCGGCTCTGAGCTCGCATAATACGACCAGCAATTAAGAAGTCGTCTGGAAATACATAGAGCTGAGCTTACATGAATACAGAATGTAATATATCGAAAACCATGCTTTGTATGGGGAAATCCAATTTTCTGGTTGAGTTTTGGTTTAGTTCAACTAATCAGTAAGAGGTTTAAGGCAGCGCTAATATTTAGCTGAGAAAACAACAAGGCATTTTTCACTTCGTTATGAATAACACCGAGTACCCAGATGAAGAACCTCTAGTAAAGTATAGGTTTTAGCAGTATTTTTTTGTCTTATATCAACATTACACAAAGTTGGTGGTTTCAGTGACTAAGCAAACGAGTAAGTTTTTTTTCGGAACGTGGATATTTCGCCAATGAGTTTTACGAGCTCTTGATATGTAATAAATAAGTAGGGCGCGTGTAGCGCAGTGGTTGGAGACGCCCTGCAACACACACTGGAATCGATCCCCACGACCATGGCTCACCAGGCCTTCCATTCCCCCGGGATCGGCAAATTGGTACTACACTTGTCTAGGAGGTTGAGAACACTGGTTCGATACATCGGTAGGCCACCGCGAGTCATTGTAAAGGCTAGGCATGCATTCAATCACCTCCAAACTATGCTTAATGAAGCGGAATGCATGGCGCATCCCTCAGGGATTGATCAACCCCGAGAACTTTTTTATTTTTTTTTATCCTACATAAGTAAACAACCTGAAACATGAGAGTTTGGAAACGCTTACATTAAGATGCAATGTACTCAGGAACATTCTTCCATAACCAGAACCGAAGAAGGCAAAACGTAGATTTCGATCGCATACACTGAACAACTCCATTCACCGGGCTTTTGTGTGCCTTCCACTTAGAGTGGATGAACAAAAGCAATGTGATTGTCTGCGGGAGCATAGTGCAAAAGTCTGTCACTAAGACAAAAGTTTGTCTTAGCTAGACAACTAGACTTGTTTCTCCGACGTTGTTTAAAACATCATGTCATTTTAAACCTAGTAAGATGGAAACATGACCACACTGACTATGCGGTTTAGAAGGACAACCACAAATAACAGACATCTAAATGCGATTCTCCACACTTCTCTATTCGTTACAACTAAAGAAATGCTCGCTGAAAGAATCCAGGTTTCCTCAGTATATGGAAGGAGAACGATGCTTGGATCAATATTATTTTGTAAACCTATTAGCACGAGTGCTACAGTAACACTGCGGACGGAATTCGAAGGTCTACTGAGTAAAATGCATAACCCGCCTCCGGTAGAACACATTCTGGGCTTGGTCCCCTTCATTAAGTGGAAGACACACAAAAAAACGGTAAGTGCTTAAGAGAAGTTGTTGACCATGCGATTGGAATCTATTCTTCGACTTTCTTCAATTAGATTTACTAAAGTTGAGCAGATTACTCATCCCTGTGACCCTTTCCGGGCTCTGAAGAAGGTGGAGTCCACAGAAAAACTTATCGTTATGAAATTATTGTTTCATGACGTGCCTGTCAAGAACACGTAAGCTTACTGATCAATGACAAAGTTAACAATAAGTCGGTCTTGGGAATGACTGTTTTATAGATTGTTTTGGAGCTTTAATAGTTAGTTAGAAACAGGGCTACATCGAAGCATTTAAACAAATACGAGGGTAACTCTCATCAACCTTGTCTTCATAGAGAAAGAGCCATTGTTGAGTTATTAGCCGTTCAAATTGCTTAGGAATCAGCTAGTGGATTTCGTTAAAGCAAATGTTTTTACACTGTGTAAGACGCTTGTTGGTCACCTCGCTCGTTGTTCAATAGCCAATCGTTGTTGTTCGTTTGAGAATCTGAAGATCTCAGTGATGAATCCGTGAACAAGACTCGACGTTGAGAGTGTTTGAATAAGAGGCAAAGCGTTCGGCTCAGTCAGTCAACTTTACACTCCCAATAGAAATCGATTTTTCACGGCTTTATCTCATTGATTCGATCCAAATCCAATCACCATCTTATTCTCTCTCTCGTAAAATAAGCTCATCTCTTCTTAGCCACCACCCCGCTTGGTTTTCTTGGATCACTCTTTTGTCTTCGGTATAAGATGAAAATGTTTATATCCCTTCCACTGAAACAAAGGCTTTCACCGAAATTATCGGTGCATTTTCCTTAACAACACTGCCAATGCTCAGATGTTCATTTGAACTTCAATTAATTGGATTTCTGGTTTACAGTTAATTTTTTAATGCATCTGATTCAAAGTCCTCGATTCATTTCGCTCTATCAATAAATATCATCGTCAAGCGCATACTGCGATCCACCACCACAGCTGTTCGCTCTGTCGCAACCAACTTCACAGCAGTTTTATTTTCAACTAGATCGAAGCCGCTCCTACTCAGACGATTCGCTCTAGAGGCTAACGCTCTCCTAAAGAGCTGCAGTTTTGATGCCCGATAGTGTGGTGGTAGACGAACGAAGGGGAACGTTACCAAAGTCACTCTCTGACACTGAGGTGAGTTCTCCTAATGCAACTGAATGGACGAATATGTTCAATCCTAGTTCACCGTTGTTCTGTTTTTTCACACTTTCATTATTTAGCACTTTTTTTGTTTCTGATTTACGAGGACACCAACAATAAATCTCTAACTGGGCAAGAATTTAATCGTTAAGCTTTCTGGTGGTCCAGTACTGTTTTTAGGCGTTCCAGATGGGCCAGATATCCTCTCAGAAATGCCTAAATTTGACGCTTTGCTTATCAATGAAGTTACAAAACCATATAATGGTATACTTGTACAGCAACGGTGATTGGTGTACCACAATGCACACAGGTAATGGGATTGATCCTATACCTCGGAAAACCAGCTTTGCTCTGTGCAATCTGGGGTATACCAGTCGGTGTCAGACTTCTTCGGTAAGTCAAACTCACTGACTTGATATATGAGCATGCCAACACAAGCCATTAAATGCGTCAAATATGCATTCCACCTACACGGTGCCACACTAATGGGTAAGAGAGCATGACGCATTCGTAAGGGATTCATTGACGCCAAGCGCTTTGCCTTTCACGCTTTCACTAGGTTTTAAACTATCAGATGAGCCGATAAGGCGTGTATTTCAATGTCTACATGTTTTCTTAACAGCACTTGCTCTTGCCATTATTATTTCCATGATTACAATTAATTATTACTACCACCCTCTCAACGGTTTACCGCCTCATCGCGGCTAGGAGGTATTCCTGGGTGTCGGACTGCGATGTACAGCGAGGGATTCATCCCCTGGCAGGGTCTCCCAAGCTGAGGAGTCCGGCGTTTCCATCAGGAAGCCTAGCTAAGAGTAAACCAATACCAGGATCCACCACTGCACTGGTATCAAAATCGCATGGTGGTAAATCTCCTTCTGATCCACAAGGGCTGCGACTGCCTATGGTGGTGAAGACCTGGGGCAGACTTTGGCAAGGCTGACCTCGGGACTCCAGGGAACCACAATGGCTTAACCAGCAAACCTCGAAAAATGGTGATTATGCTGGGGGCCCGCACAACCAGTGAGGACGGGCCGTTAAAGTATCAAGTATTGCTACCACTATTGGTATAATTGTTATTGTTATTATTATTGTTGTTCTTATTATTAATAATACTATTATTTACTAAATATTATTGTTATTACGACTTTCTCACACTACTCGTCGTTCATATCTACATACCCGTACGGATCCAAGAATTTCTCATATTCGAGTTTCTTCGCATCCATCATCCACGGCGGTCTTCGAGCTTTCACGTGTGACTTCGGTTACTGTTCGAGGATTTTCCTTTCGTCATGAATGTCGTTGAATGCTGGTCTGAAATAGCCGGGGTACAGTTTTCTCACTTCGATAACAAAGAGTAGACTTTTCCTAGATAATTCCGACACCAGTTTCCTCACTCTAGAGGGATGAGAGGATCGGTGAACATGGGGAGGGATCGAACCAGCACAGTGTTCGTGATGATCAGCATTGCTACCACTATGCCACATGTCACTTACCATTACTATTTTCATAATTATAGTCTGAGATCATTTTTATCATCATTATTACAGTCTGGATCACGTCGTAATTTTTTTTCCTGTTTTCATGTGCACCGTGATGACTTGCCGGATTTTCCGGAAAGCTTCGGGTTTCCCAGTTGTTTGGTTGCAGTGGTTCCACAGTGAGCCGTAGATTAGATGCCATTCAATTTCGAGCACAGTTGCCTATTCCAATCTTCAGTGGTGTTTTATTGCTTCATGGTTTCCAAGCCAACACCTATGAAAACATGTCTGGCAGTCGTTAGGTGTAATGGGTTGTTAAAACAATGGATTTGTCTCGTTTTGTAAAATGGTTTCTCTTCTTTTCGTATTTAAAACTTAACTGCAATATTCAGGGAGAAGAAAAAGAAGGTGAGAATGTAAACGTCACATAGCCATAACATTGTAGTTCTTAAATAGGTAATATTCGTAGAAGGCAGTTTTACAAGACAGAAACAAAGCATTGACAAGCCGTTCCTGTCATACGGAATCCTCCCAATATCTTCCTCTTTCTTTTTGTTCACCTTTTACCCTCTTTTTCTTTACTATCTCCACCCTCCGTCTCTTTGGCTCTATCTTCCTATTTCTATCACGCTGTTTCTCCCTCTCTGTTTTCCATCCCTACTTTTCTGGTGATAACATCCTTTAAAAAATGGCGCACGTGGCGTAGTGGTCGGAGGAGACCTGCGACACACACATGGAATCGACACCCGACTCACGAAGCCTTCCATCCCTCTGGGGCCGGCAGATTGGTGCCAGACTTGTCTGGGAGGATAACAGCACTGGTTCGATGCATCGGTAGGCCACCTCGAGCCGTTGTAAAGGCCAGATATGCACTCAATCACCTCCAGCGATACTCAATGAAGTCGAATGCATGGTGCATCCCTCAGGGGATTGATCAACGCCGAGAGCTTTATCCTCTTTTTAACTTCTGTTATCAGAAGGCAATTCATGTTTTCAATTCCATATAGAGATGACGCTGACAAAAGTAGTTTTTATGAGCTTGCAAAACCTTTATAGGGTTGGTGCCGGCTTTGAGTATGTTTTACTTTTCAAGCAGCAAATATGGAACCAGTGTTTGCATAGGTGCTAACAGCACAACAATATTGCACTGTGTTACAAGGTAACAGTGAAACTGTTAACGGTAATCTTCAAATTCTTTCAAACGCAATGAGGAAGTTCTTCCAAAAAAGTCTGATACCAATGTTCCGACCCTACAGGGATGGAGACGTGGTTATCCTGAGACTGTGATCGGAGCAATGAGTCCATGCATATTGCAGGACATATCTTTGTTCAATGGAAACTTTGATTTTTTTCGTAAATGTTTTTTTGACAGTGACTTCAAAACCTCCTTATCTCATCGGTTTATCACTTTGCAGTTCCCTCAATATAAATCCTTAGTCGATTTTTTTCCCATGGTTGATTAAGAGCGTTTTTTGCATGTAGTGTTTGTTACGCTGTTCAATGCATAACTCTTTACTCACTGCCTATAATTTACCCATGACGAGGTACTATGTGAACTACAACAGTGATATTAAGTTGTTTACAAAAGTCGGACCGGAGGCCAGATACCAATTCGCAAAAAAGCCTTTTCCGGGTCTCACGTAATACCTGCTGCACCACTGAGGCCTTTGGTTTCCCTTTCCGTCTTCCAGTTTTACAACTTAGTTCATGTTAACGAAGGTTTCGAAATCTTCAGCCGGAATCCCGGCAATGAGCCAGTTAAACGTCATGGAAGGTCATAAACAAGCAAGTTGTCCTTGTCACATGGTTTCCCACCTGCCTTCGATCCACGAAAACAGGCAGATATTTCTGCTGATGACCTGGCAACATCTCGATGGGGTTTTATAGAGAGTCCATGCGAAAATCATTCTGTCAGGGAAGTACCTGTCAAGCGTCAAAGGAAAAAAGTGCGGGTTTGAACGGCATTGACTCGCGCAATGTTTTTTTTGAATCGTCAAAGATGATCGTCCTCAATGCTTTTAATATAAATAGTAGTTTCGAAAGTTACTATCTAGAATTCGACATTCTTGGGGAGAATCTGAAGCCCTTGAATGAACTAGATGTATATAGCAGTATCCTTTCCATTTCACCACGCCAATACTTATGGTCACCAGCTACTCAACGGATGTCTCAACTAGTTTTTGCATCTTAACCGTCAGAGTCTTTTTGAATAAAAAAAATTTTTTATCAACGATGATCGTCTTAGTGGATAACAAATGACGCAAGTAACAGCGCAATTAAGAAGTGCATACATCGGTCACTTCCGGTGAATTCTTAACATCAAGCATCGCTCAGGAGCGCATGACACAGAGTGACAGTAAGAAAAGCGTAAAGTGCAGAGCGCTCGGCGATCATCAGTTCCTAGGGGATGCGCCATGCATTTCATCAATTATCGTTTGAGGTGAATGGACGCTTATCTGTCCCATATGATAATTCGCGGTGGTCCACATATGTACCAAGTACGCACTGCTATCCTCGCAGAGAGGTCTTTTAACGATTTTCCAACTCTGTAGGGATGGAGGACTTCGTGAGGGCCCAACACTGGATCGAACCAACGACTGAGTTTGACACTTCTACACACTGCTGTGTCTCGGCAATACCGTGACAGTGTACACTAAAAATGTTGCGGATCGAAAAGTAATAAGCCTTTTCAGTTAATCAGTATGCAACAAATTTCAGATGTTTTTCTTGTTCAGATTTAGTCTATATAAAATTGTGTCTTCATTATACTAATGCCTTGCAAGTTTTTTTTCAGCGTATTTCCAAACTTTCTGTCGAATTTTCCAGATGTTTATTCTTTAAATTTACCCCCGGAACTCAATATTTTGCCAAGATTAATAAAGTCTATGCTTTCTTTTTAAGCTTATTTAATTGACGAGGTTGTTATTTTTCAGGTGGTGGCTCCTCAACTGCAAAGATCACAATCGGCTCGTGGCCTCTTCATCGAGGACATATGCGCTACAGAAGGAGGCGAAGGTGACAGGCTTTGGTTATTATTAGCGAATCCAGTGGAACATGCGGTCTCCTTGTCCTTCACACTTGGAGAACAGGGTGTACCGGCGGAGGAAGTCGTGCAAAGAGAAACGGTGAGACGAGAGGCGTAGATTTAGTGACAACAGTTGAAAGAGTACAACGACAGTAAAGACTAATTACAATGATGATGGAAATACTAACAATAACAACAACAATAGTAGTTGATAGGGCAGATTCCAGCTTGTCACGTTCACCGTGCCCAGCCTCCCATTCACTCAAGATCGATGTGTGCAGCTGAGGCTTGAAAGCCAAAACTTACACCTTAGTATACCGTTTACCTACAAAGCTAAGTGAGTAATCTTTATTTAGCATAAAACTGCCTACATTTGATGAGATTTCTAAGCCCCTTGGGAGCTTTTTTAGAGTGGAAACCCCACCAGCAGTTCTTTTGGATAGCCTTGCAGAGTTTGCTGTTAACGGCGAGATCGCTTCCTTGATTACGCCCTTCTCGAAGCACATTGAAGACAAGGATAGCGAGGGAAACACGTCAGTTACACAAATAAATTTTACTCTGTTAGCTCTTCATTTTTCACCTTTTACAGTTTTTCACGACAGGGTATTATGCGAAATACAACAACAATGGTGCTGAGATGCTGAGATATTTGCAAACCACAGGTGTCTGCGGTGCGGAACGAACGCACTATTACCCTTTCCAGGAGTTAACGCGTTCAATCCCGTTGACGGGTGATTGCTGATGTCACTGATCGATAGAAAGTTACCTGAGAGACACGCGAAACGAAGGACACGCATGCTGTGGTGGTGAACGCGTTAGCCCTGGAAAAGATAGCGTAGCGCGTTCGTCCACCGCAGACTCCTGCGGTTCGGAGTTTTGCAGATATCTCAGCACCATTGTGGTTAAATCTTATCCTCATTTTCTCTTCAAAGATAAGCGACTACGTAGTGTGGATAAAGTTATTTGTGCTCACAATAATGTAGTAATTTTCGCGCATTTCTTTTCTCCAGCATTTCAGTAGGTAGGTGAATCTCAGATAGAGAATTATTGCTCATATGCTGATTCCATTTCCATTAATACTTTCACCATCACTGATTCCAATTAGTCATCGAGTGGCTTGAGTACACCCAACCGTCACACCGTCGCGTGTCAGAGGTGAATCACGATGTTTAACTTCTCGATGGGAATAAGAACCACTATATATGCCGTATGAACTTCTTCCCCTTCACTGATTTTAGCAAGATATTAGCCACAACTCGCTCTTTAAGCCCTAGCTTATAGGCTCGGTGATATCCTCATATCGATTTGTGAGCTCTCCTGGACAGAAAGTAGAATACCTTTTTGAACATTGGTTAATTTCTAACTTTCGATACCTACGATGTGGTTGAACACAATTTCGTCTCTGCGTTGGTACAAGTCAACTCGCCTCATCAAAGGCAAGAATTCTATTTATCTATTTCCACTTATGACAGTACATCTTCGACAGCTTTGGCTCATATTTCACTTCTGTAGTCACTTAAAACGTGCTGTGCAGCTTCGAGGCTCTCTAGTTGGATACTTACCCCTCATGTAACGGAGAGCAGTGGCTCATTTTCATTGACACCGAACTCCGATATCTAACAAAGTGCCCTTGTTCAAGCTAGCTCACTTATTTCTACCAAACTCGAGCTAGATTAAACTAAAACATTTCGTAAAACATTGCTCACTATTCATGCCGAGCTTAAGAGAAAGCCGGTCTTTCGGAACTCATATATTTTTTGTGGCTTCTCCAGATCTATTCTACTTTTTAGCGTGCTACACATATCGGCAAAGAACTCACAAAATTTTGCATTAAAACTGCTACTGTCAGCTATTCCTGAGGAACGAAAGGATGAAGTGGTGAATATTCGTAACATTCGTGGGCAGACGCCACTTCATTGCGCTGTGCGAGCCGGCGACCCCGACAGTGTGCACTACTTGCTCAGGCATGGAGCCTCGACGAAAATTCTCGACAATCACAAAAAATTCGGTAATCTGCTAGAGCATAGTTTATTTTCTACACAACACCTTTCTTCTGTTTCTCTTTTCCTTTTTTTTTCTTTCTTTTTTTATACTTGGCCCTTTCCCCAGTATTTGCCGTCATAATTATTTATTTCTTTACCTTCTTAATACTTACTTGGATAATTGTGATTATAACTACAGCCTCAGCTTAACTGGGTTAGTTGCTGATTTGGGCCCCCCAGATCAATTCCGCTGACGGGTGATTGCTGACGGCAGAGATCGATAGAACTAACTGAGAGACAGGCGAAACGAAGGACCTGCATGGTGTGGTGGTGAACGCGTTAATCCCCGGAAAGGACAATAGCGCGTTCGTTCCCCATCGCAGACACTTGCGGTACGGAGTTTTGCAAATATCTCAGCATCATTGAAACTTACTTGGATACTTGGATCGCCCATCCTCAATGGTTGTGCGGGCCCCCAGCACAATCTCCATTTTTCAGAGCTTTGCTGCTTTAGCCCTTGTGGTTCCCTGAAGTTTCGAGGTCAGTCTGTTCAAAGTGCGCCCCCAGGTCGTCACTACTACATGTAGTCGCTGCCCTTGTGGATGAGAGGGACATTTGCCACCATGCGATTTGTTTGATACCAGGACGGTGGTGGATGCTGATATTGGTTTACTCTTAGTTGGGCTTTCTGTTGGAAACGTCGGAATTCTTCTCAGTTTGGGAGACCCTACCAGGGGGGATGAATCCGTCCTCTATATATCGCAGTCCGACGCCCAGGAACACCACTCCAGCCACGACGAGGTGGTAAACCGTTGGGAGGCTATCTTTTTAATACTAAATTTGCTTACTATTTACCACCTACCAAACGCTGTGGGCTATGATGAAAACTTCATTGGAACTGTTTAACCAGAATTTGCTCCTTAACTTTTTTTAAGGTGGTTCACTATCTTGCTGATGCCTACAACGAAGCGATATTCAAGGAAATTCTAGAAGCTCCGTCATCACAAGAAAATGACCTCGACGCCTTGAATGAAGAAGGATTTTCACCACTTCATTTAGCAGTAAGAAGGTCATGATACGATACAGCTTCCAGTTTACCTGAAAATACATGAATCATTAATCCTAAAGCTCAGCAAAACCTTCAATGGTTCTTTGGGATTGTGATTCACACACACAGAAACAGCTTTTTTTTTTTACGTATCCAAGCCATTTCCTGCCCTATGTGAGTATTTCAAACCAATTAGTGGTAATGCTTGCTAGCTAACGTGCCGTCAGGTAGTTCTCCCAAATTTTTGCCCAGGAAAACTAAAGTTGTCATCTAGTTGCTTTCGAAGGTTAATTGGTTGCTTCCGTATACACATAATCATAAATACATACTTGCATGGGTTTTTTTATATAGTATGTGTTGTATCCTGTTCATTGTATACAAAAGCATATCCATTGAATAAGTAGTATGCAAGAGGTAATTCAATGTCTAAAGGGCGACGGGTAGCGTAGTGGTAGTGGTCCCGATCATCACAAGCACAGGGTGCTGGTTCGTCCTTGCACCTATCCTCCCATGGGGAAGTTGGTCCCCTTGTTGTCGGGAAATAATTCAGTCTCTTCAAACCAGGTGAGCCCACACCAGCCCGGCTATCCTAGG
The DNA here is from genome assembly GCA_018806985.1 of Angiostrongylus vasorum. NCBI lineage: Eukaryota > Metazoa > Nematoda > Chromadorea > Rhabditida > Metastrongylidae > Angiostrongylus > Angiostrongylus vasorum. The sequence continues at coordinate 1,458,507 of JADANN010000409.1, forward strand.
ACTTCAGAGAGAGTCAGCTCGACCAGCATCCGCCATTCATACAGAAGACGGCAATCCTCAATCGGCAGTCCAACGCACTTGCGAAAAGTTCAAGCACCTTCATGTAGGGTATGATGGGAGGAAACGAAACAAATGCGAGAAATGCTGTGATCTACACCGTAGATGCGAACACAAGTCATGTAAAATAAATGGACAATTTAAGGTCGCCTCCAACAAATAGGCTATTTGTCTACTTTCACGGAAGTCCACGAGCTATTTATAAGTATACTACGCCTTTAATTGCGAAGCTCTGCAAGCTAGCAATGCACTGCGTCTCAGTAGCTGAAACAAACCAAGCATTTCACCAGAAAAATGCGATGGTTGCGTTTCTCGAGACAACTGAAGCAGATGGACAGAAGTGCGACAGAAGGCACCCACTTTGCAGCTCGTTCAAACCATTGAATAATGAGCAAGGTTTCAGGAGAAAAGATCACAACCTCGTTATTAGCTGTGTAACTCACATGATGTTTTTTTTCCTTTTTGGTATTATTGAATTAAATAATTAGTGAATTATTTCTTAAGCATAAGGAAATATTAATGAAACACAACAACACGGAAATTTTCAGGCTAAAACTGAGCCTCATCGAAATGCTTTTGGAGGCTGGTGCTTCCATCAATTCGCTCGATCAGGCTGGTCGTTCTGTTCTCCTTCATGCCGTCAACATGAACGACTTTGAGATTGTACAGCTGCTCCTCGATGTATGTTCTCTCATATTCTCCACCCCTTACCTTTTGCAGGACTTGAACTATCATTGGAGCAAAGAGTACTATACAATTACGTGCTGCCGCGTCCACTTCATTACTGAGTGGACCCACTCAGATGCTCTAAAATTTACATGTATTTTTCCATTGACAAACTAGCACGACCTTGATAGAAAAAGTTTTCTCGCGTAACGCTTCGATGTCTTCGTCTTCTTCTTAATCGATGATCCGAGTGGATTGCCTACAGTTGTTCCTTCTTCCGATTTGGGTTTTCGTAATCTCATCAAGTCCTGTGGAACACTGCTCGAATGAAGCAACCTCACTCAGCAATGCTCCTGCTAACAGGATAGTCGTCGTATACTGTTATTGATAATCTGGGTAACCCATCCTGCTTGCTGTGACAATACATTCTTACAGTGCACTAGCTTATCAGTGAAAGAATACATATTGATTAGTCATTCCGAGGCTAGAGGAAACTCGGCTTTTGAAATATTGTTACACTCTATAATTCATTTCCAATTTCGCTCTGCTCATAAATTTAGTTCTTTCTTCGTCGATGAATGTAACCATAGTGCGTTATTTTCAAGAAGGGAGCTGATCCAAATGTAGAAGACGAATTTGGTGAAACGTCACTTCTTTTGTGTATGAAAACTGCGAATTACGCAATCATGGGTCTACTCATCGATGCAGGAGCCGATCCGAAAAAACAAAACAAAGATGGGAATTCATTAATTATGAGTGCAGACGAGACAGCACAGCGTATTCTTTCAGGAGAAAGGTAAATATGTTAAAGGTATATTCTACACATTCAGTATCTTGCATATTTTTGAATAAGTCCTGTCAGGGTTGAACTCCCAGCGAAGGAGATACCACCACCCGTGCCTAATGACTTGACCACCACCCGTTCTGCTCTTTTCGGCAGATCGGTGTCGAACGCGCAAGGAGTCAGACGGGGTTCATGTGGACTAATACATTGTACACATAAAGGATCTGCTTCGCTCAGGTCCGATCTTCAACATCCACAGCAATCACCTGCAACGACACAGTCACAATACGGTCAGTTCTATAAGTTCATTTTAGGGAAGCAAGATTTTATTTGCGTTTTAGCTTAACAAATGTTAATTGGTGTGCAAATATTAGAGCTATCGAGTGAAACTAAATTTAGAATGAGAATTACGGCACCATAGAATCGAACCTTCTCCCAACGGTTTACCGCCTCATCGTGACTTGGAGGTTTTCCTGGGTGTCGGACTATGATGTACAGCGGGTGGGGGGGTTAGTCCTCACCGCAGGGTCTCCCAAGCTGAGAAGGACTCCGGCGTTTCCATCAGGAAGCCTAGCTAAGAGTAAACCAATACCAGGATCCACCACCGTCCTGGTATCAAAGTTGCATGGTGGCAAATGTCCCTCTGATCCGCAAGGGCTGAGACTGCTTGTTGTAGTGACGACCTGGGGCAGGCTTTGGCCAGGCTGTCCTTGGGATTCCAGGGAACCACAATGGCTTAACCAGCAAATCTCCGAAAAATGGTTATTATGCTGGGGCCCGCACCATTGGAGAGGACGGGCCGTTCAAGTATCAAGTATCAAGTAAGAAGCGAACCTTCTCTTTGCTTTAAAAAAAACTGTTACTGTAGGACCACTTCAAGATTTTTTCACGATGAGCTGATTGACACATTAAAGTATGAACAAGGCCTAAACCATATTTAAACATTACGAAAGGCACAATTCGAGTGAGTGAAATTCACTTGTATCAATTGTGCCCTTGGTGATAGTGGAAAGGGGCACGGAGAGAGAACACTATTTATGAGCTCCGTTAAGTCGCTTATTGGAACTTGCCCTAGACCAACTAAACTTATCATCCCACCAAAGTTGGCAAATTGGTAGCAGACTGTTGTAGAAAGAAACTTCCTCCAATCAATAGATGTTGTCCATTCTTTTTGATTTTGACCTGTGGAGCCTTGCCTCTATCCGAAGGTTTTTGTAGATAACAGATGGAAGACATTAGCCTGCTCTAGCCGTTTCCACCTGAAGCGCTAACAGGGCCGCAAACGGAATGTTACGCTACATTAAACGAAAAATTGCTCTAATGACGTCTCAGCTTGTACATATAAAGAAACAATTCAATCCATCTGATCACCTTAAAAATCCAGGCAATCATGTAGACCAACTATCACGGTGAAATATTTTTTCAGAGCTCCCAGGAACAGATAACAAACAGACCTCGAGCGGCGCCACTGTAGAATTCAATGGTGACTACATAGACGATCAGCCGTCCACGAGTAGTGGAAATGGATCCAGAACGAGCTTTAAAACTTCCAAATTTGGTCAAGATGACATATCTTGTCTCGATTACCTGACGCGGCTGAGGCTTTCGAAGTTAATGGACGAGAATTCGAAGTGGCAGCAATTGGCAACAGTTGCGCTCGTTTCCTTCACCAGTTTTTTTTTTACTTTTCAAACATTTGACAGTAAAAAATGTTTCAACAAAATCAAATTTTCCTACTAGAAGCTTTCAGGAACTGGGTTGCTCTCACATGATTGAGTTAATATCGATTTGTTCAACCGATAGCAGTCCTACGATGATCCTTCTCGATCAGTTCGAGGCATGTTTCGATTTTTTTTCTCGTTCATTCTTCTATCAGGCTAGACCACCTCTGTCGAACAATATTTTCCAAAAAATCTGAGTATCGTAGCAGGTCTGTTTATAAAAGAATAAGGGATAAAGCTCTCGGCGTTGACCAATCTCTGAGGGATGCATTGTGTATTCGACTTCATTAAGTATCGTTTGGAGGTGACTGAATGCATATCTGGCCTTTAAAATGATTCGCCGTGGCTTGCCGATGTATTGAGCCAGTGATAGTATCCTCCCAAACAAGTTTGGCGCCAATTTGCCCGGCCCGGAGGGATGGAAGGCTTGATGAGCCATGGGTGCCGGGATCGATCCCATTTGTGTGTTGCAGGGCGCCTCCGACCACTGCGCCACGCACGCCCCAGTCCCTTTACAATTCTTGGTAATTCTTATTTTTTGTGAATGCTTTCCCACCACTTTCCGTAAGAAGAGCCATCAATCTCTGCTTGGTAGGCGATTTATGTGTGAATTCTATTTCGCTAATAGATTTTCCTATGAAACCGCTTTACTCGTTATGCCATCTGTCTGAAAATTTATGCAGAATTCTTGATGTAACTGAGGTCTCACTCAGCCTTGTCTTAGTTGTGTTATAGAGCGCAAGCATGGTTGTCAATCCAGAAAAGCTTCGTCGCTTCGTTGATGGTTTTATGCGAAGCTCAGTGAACCTATTAAACATGTGTAAAACATGCTCTCAATCAATGAAAAAACCCTAGCATCACGTATTGTACACTGCTTTATGGGTTCTTCCGTAAACTGAATTTTCTTTCGAATTATTCGTAAAGTAGTGCTTTTCACAGCTTCTCTTTCATTGGTAGGTGTCTTCCCGTAATGCGGGTCTACCTTGCCAATCGACCAAGTTCGTTATCTGCTGCAGTGCTGTGGTGAACAACTTTGGCTTTATTCTGTCGTTTTGTTCGAACTCATTGTTCAGTTACAATGGCAGTCGGGTACAAGGGGTATTTTTCCGTAGGACGGGTTTCTCCTTGTTCAACGAGCACTAATAGGAGGATGGCCGTTTTCACAAAAACTTGATAATAGTAATAGTTAGCAGTCAATAGTGGTTTGCACATCGAGCAATCGGTCCTGTTAGTAGACAGTTCTCATCGCAGTTACGGCTTTGATGTGGTTAATACAGTAGTATTGTTGTGAGAATCTAAGCGTTCATTTGACTGGAATGTATCGGAGCGCTTAACATGTGCACTAAAGTTATCTTGGTGAAAATTTCATACAGTAGCAGTCAATAACAAGTTGCATAATGGTAGTGGGCGAAGACTCCTTTTGAAGTTGGCTCCAACAAATTTATCACACTTTACCAGCGAGTGTTCTTTTATGGAGATTTTGTTGCGAAAATACTTACTAATAACTATGAGCTATGGTTATGGAGCATCTTTCTATCTCAATCAATTACTTTGTGATATCTGAAGGATTAATCACCACATCTATTTTTCGGCAAGGAATCGTAGACTCCTTGCCGATAGGTTATTTGCTTGGACTGCTTTCCGCATTTGCCATTGTAGGATTCCGACGGATAAGTGAAAATGTCTTTGCTTCATAAAAAGTGACTGTGAGAGAGATATGCGGTGATAAAAAAGGGTAGATAAAGGATTCCATTCTTGTGCCGATATCATTTTGATACTGTGTTCAACATCAGTGACTTTAAGTAGCGCTGCGTCTTGTTGAATTTTTTCTCCGTGCTGTTGCGAATTCCTTCCTGTATCTGGAGTTCTATGAACATTTCCAATCCAGGCGTACCAGTTACACACGTTGGTTTATAGGATATACCGGCCTCAACAGTGTTTTTCTTTCGTTTGCATGACAGCAGACGTCGTTCATCTTGTCGTTGGTCTTCTATACGGTAACTGGATGAAATTTAAAAAGAATTTGCGATCTTATGAACTGTTCCAAGCGTCAGTACCTGATGTTCCAGCTTTTTAAGCAGTGAGTAAGAAGCAGTGTCCCCTTCGTGGTGTTAACGCTTTTTTGATCCCGAATTGCTGACACCCGGCGTAACGCGAGACGTGACAGACTCTTACGATCTCACATCGTAGACAGAGGCTACTGGAAAACGTACTGAAATTAAGTTTATGCTGGCCAAGTAATTCCTCTTAATCCGAAGATAATCGTTCAATGCTAGCCTACACAGATCATCGTCGGTCTTTATGGATGGGAGCGTTCTATTTTTGGGTGAATAATTCCATTAATACGCTGGAATTCCATGACATACATTTAATATTAGCTGGGCTGTGGGCTGAAATGTCGGAGTCTGAGTGACCACAATTTAGCGATGGGCCACTGGTATGGCAAGTAGTTTGATAATAAGAAACATTCTTAAAACAATGCCAACTTCCTTTTTTTCACTCCCTATTACAATTTTCAACGACGGGGTATTATGTGTGATACAATCACAATGACGCTGAGATATTTGCAAAACTCCAGACCGCAGCTGTCTGCGGTGGGGAACGAACGTGCTATTACCCTTTTCGGAGGCTAAAGTGTTCACCACCACACCATACAGGTGGTTCGTTTCGCCTATCTCTCAGCTAGTCCTGTCGACCAGTGCCATCAGCAATTACCTGTCAATATTCTTAAAACATTTCACAAATTAGCTGCAATTTTGGGAATGTTCCCATGTATGGTTTATTTATATTTACGAGAACGCTATAGTGAAATGTTCTTAAAGAAGTAGAACAGGATTAACCAGAATGGTTTAGCAAATGCCCGAGGCGAAGATCTCTCGAGTACGTTCGGCATTAAACACACTACAAGAAGAGGAGTCAGTGAAGCTGATCGACAACAGATTCATTTATTAAGCAATGACATCATCTCATTGCGTCATTTTACAATAAAGTTCCACAAATGTGTATGTAGTGTACTAAAACATTTTTCTCATATTTCAATGATGAACAACGTTTTCAACTAGAGCGCTAAGCGTGTCTAAACGCCAAACATCTCATGGGCACTGAATGAGAAAGAGTAATGCTTTATAGCACACTAACCCACAATGCCTCCCAACGGTTTACTGCCTCATCGTGGGTGGGAGGTGTTGGTGTTGAACTGCGATGTAAAGCGGGGCTCATCTCCTGGCAGGGTCTCCCAAGCTGAGAAGAATTCCGGCGGTTCCATCAGGAGGCCAGTCAGTTTCCATCAGGTTAGCTACATCGTCCTGGTATCAGAGTCGCACGGTGGCAAATCTCTGATCCAAAATGGCTGCGACTGTCTGTGGGGTGAAGACTTAGGGAGACTTTGGCCACATTGACCTTGGTATTCCAGGGAACCACAATGCGTACACCAGCAAATCTCCGAAAAATTGGAAATTATGCTGGGGTGGGCACAGCCAGTGAGGACGGGCCATTGAAGTATCAAGTAAATAAGTAACCCACAATGAGATCGCAATTACCAGTCGAGACTGCGTGCTTTATGTTTTTCATGAACACTCGCGAGGTAGGTGATCACAATGAAGCTGCCTGATATATAAGCAAAGAAATAATCCACTTTTTCATGCTCAGCGGTCGATCCTCAGATATGAACCATTGTTGCGAGAATAGGAATCGCCTTGTAACAAATATCTTTCCGGCCCTTAATCGACCAATCGCAGTACCTGCTACCGTCAAAGAACTCTCTGTCATTTTGGAAGAATTCAAGTCTAAAAACAACAAATTTCAACTTACAAATGTCGTCACTTTTCTGTCGTGGCGACTGGAGAACGCCCTACCACGGCTATCTCAGGTTTCTAGAGTAAACCACACTCGACCGTCATTCAATATGTTGATGAAAACAAATAATGGAGGCTAAAGTTACAGCCGACGCCGTGTACGAACCTGACCAGCTTCGTGAACGACCATCGCAAGGCAGAACTGCTGGAATCTTGACTAGGTAATCAAACTAGTCATCCAACAATCTAAGTAAGTAAGTTCTGAACTTAGGCCTTCTCTGTTGTAGCCTTTTCAGCATCTCTTCATTGCATAAATCTGCATATCTCAAAAATAATTCTTGCTACTGAAACCATAAATAACCAAATGGAAGTACAAATCTCCATAATGAAATACCCACTGAACAATGACGTCCTTAGAAATAAAAAATTATACGGAAACAAAAAAAACCTGCGCAGTATTTTAGTGCAATGCTGGCAAAATCTGCAACATTCACGATTAACGGCGTGAAAAACTAAGCAAGAAAATGGCTGTCTTATAGCACATTTGCGGTGACTCTGGCTTTTAGAAAATATCCTTAATTTTTTCCCGATATAGCGTTCTTGCGAGCTTACCGTGCGGACTCTTAGAAGAGATTGTGGGCTACCGCTTTAGTGTTATACAAAACTTATCCAAAGCATTATCTTTAATTCTGATTTTATACGCGAAAAGATCAAAAAATTTGCGTTGTTAATTTTTTTTTGCAACGCAGGGGGATAAGGCAGCAGAGTGACAGTAATGTCGTTAATTACGTTGATGGCTCAACGCCTCTGGCGCTGGTTCTACACTACACCGGGTTCACCTGGCCTCTCAACCCTCCGGAGTAGGGAAGTTTGTGCTAGACTTCTTTGCGAAAAGCTCACTCTCTCTAATCCAAGTGGAAACGCTCTAGCAGGTCTATCTCAAGAATCCATGGCAAAACGACTCAACCGGCACACAACATTCGTGACGAAGACAAAAACCCCAAGCATTAATCGTATCCATTAGGAAATAACAGTTCGAAAACCTTTGTGGGCGGTTAATCCAGGAAAAAATCGAAGGCGAAATTGCTAGAATCCACATAGTATGATGGATATCGAGTAATGTAATAATAAAAAAAATAAAATGAGGCAAGCCTGGCAGCAGCAAACACCAACGATTCATCATGGTGACGCTCTTGACCAAATGCCTTTTGTTAAATTGCATCGTGCTTGAGAGATGCTAGTCTCGACAACAAGAAGCGAGAAGAATAATCGTGTGCTCCGGGAGCGTAGCATTCTTTAAATGCTGGTGGAAACAACAAATTTGCATCCTCTTAGAAAATATCTGCAAGTTCTAATGGTGTAAATCTCAATTCATGAGATTCACCCACAGCTGAGATGTTTTTGTCCAAAAAATGGAACGACCATGTCCATACACATATAGTTTACATAAAAAAGCCCACGGCGTTAATCAACCCCCTGAAGGATGCGCCATGCATTCGACTTCACTAAGATCGTTTGGAGGTGATTGAATGCATATCTGGTCTTTACAGTGACTCGCGGTGGCCTACCGATGTATCGAGCCAGTGCTGCTATCCTCCCAGACAAGTCTGGTACCAATTCACCGACACCGGCGGGATGGAAGGCTTGGTGAGCCATGGGTTCGGGGACCGACCCCATGTGTGTGTTACAGGGCTCCTCCGACCACTGCGCCACACGCGTCCTGTAGTCTATAGTATAAATAGTCGAGATATTTTTAAAAAGAAAAAGTTCGCTAAACGTTTATGAGTACTTGTTAAGACAAGATTTTCAAATATGTTCTATTGCCTCATATTGAGCAAAAAATTCTTCTTGTCATTCGAAAACAGCTGATATTTCACAGAGTATATGTGTATATATATATATATATATATATATATATATATATATATATATATATATATATACATATATGTATATATATATTTGTGTGTATGTGGTAGTATGTCAGTGTGTCAGCACATATATATATATATATATATATATATATATATATATGTATATATCCGCATGCATACACAGATAGAGAGATGAATAAATATGCATATACATTTCGTATGCGTGTTTATAACAGTACATCTGTATGTGCATAGGTGCATGTATTCGCGTTTAATTATGTACATGTGCGTGTGTACGTGTGTATGGACGCTCTGTTAATCTAACCCTGTTAAGTAGAAGGACACCTGTACTATGATGAGCGCCGTCGGAGATCGCTTTATGTCGGACATGAGGTAGTCGGATGAGAGAAAAGCCCGGACGCGTTAGCTTGAGCCAATCGAGCTTTTGTTCTCCCACCCCCTTCACAAAGCAGTTGTTCATTGTGATACATGCATAGCATAACTCACCTCTAAGACTTCACATCTCGCTTTCTTTCCGACGCATAGAGGTAAAAACCGCTTTATTAGATGTCGTTTCTTTAAATTTGCGTTCTTCTGCTCAATTTCTTGCACCTTTCTCTATCGATCTTTAAATACCATTTTAGTGTAACTTTAGTATATAACGTAGAAAAACACTTGATTTTTTTTCGTCCTAGAGCCAATAGAGCTGTTATTCTTCTCAAAAAAAGCAAACCTTTATAACCAAAAAGTAGTTGAGGTATTAAGCTATTATAGATCAGTATTTGCTCACTTTATTCAGCGTACACGAGGTTGTTAGAATACTTTATTGCTGCTAACGTTTTGGCGCTTCCACGTTCTCCAAATCTTCCATGATTCGACTAAATTATCTACAGCCACTCTTTCTTCCGACATGGGTCTTCATGATCGTATCGAGTCGAATACAGTAGAATCGAAATCGGATCTGATATCTTTTTCAAAGTCCCAATGATCCGAATTGGAGACCTATAACAGTCGTAGTTTCTTTACATATAGGCCATCATCTAAGCATCGATGGCCTCAAAGCAGCCAGGGTGCCGAAGTGTTAGTCACAATAAAGAGTTCGGTAAATACCTGGTGTACGCTAAAATAGAACGAAATACTAATTAATCATGCCGACGTTAAATCAAAGTTGGTTTTCAAAATAATACATGGACCACTAACCAAATATAAAGAGCTTCTGCTATAACGCAGAAAATAAAACGGCCAAAATATTTTTTGTAGTGACTTACACATGTGATTAGCCAGACTGTAGATATTTAACTTCGTATTTGTGTTAAACTGGCGAGCTGTTATTGCCCTGCTTAAACTCTACATGGGACTACTAAGATTTAACGATTTTCAGTGTTATTATGCTAAAAAAGATTGTTATAAAAACTTTATTCGACCTACGTTTCATCACTTCTCCTTCATCAGGGTCGTGTTAAGGGCTGTGAACCCTTGACTTGGATCAAAGCGGCTCTGAAGCAGTCAAAGGCGCCAAAACGTTAGTCGAATAAAAGTTTTTGTACCAACCTCGTGTCAGCTCAATCATGTAAAGAGCTATCGATTTTTTCTACTGAGCTTCAACTGAAGTCGGTTCTTTAGACACTAAGATATAATTTATCTCAACAAAAAAGAGAAAAAAAAGAACTTCGAGCATCATATTTTCTGCATAAAAAGAGGAATGACGAGTGGAAAAAAGTCGGCATAATTCCGTACTATTGGAGATTTCCACTCTCAAGTTATGCGTTTTTTTTCTAGTGGATTAGTTTTTAAACAAACTGCAAACATTCCACAAAAAAAGGTAACCAACAGGTGTTCACGGATGATGGACAAATTTCCTTCAATAACTATCAAAATTCACGATTTGGAAGGTACTTTTGATCGGAAAAATGGCTGACCGTAATCCGAATAGAAAACAAAGACTTTTCAGCAAAAATAGACCCCAACTACAAATATTATATTACGGTGGGTTTTTTTTATTTACTGCGTACTACAATTTTCACGGCAGGGTAGTATTCGAAATCTGCCACAACGATGCTGAGATATTCGCAAAACTTGTACTCCGGGCCAGATGGAACCGCGATTTCCCTTTACGGGGGCCCGCGAATTACACATCACGCCACGGAGACGCTTGCTCTGCATTTCTCTCAACTACTTTCTAGCTATTAGATTATGGTTATAACTATAATTATAATTATACTTGTCACATGACCACACATCGCATATATATATATATATATATATATATATATATATATATATATATAACACTTTGTGGGTTCCAGCTCTTTTTACATTGAATTCTCTTATTTTACACGCACCATCACCAAAGTCGTTGAAGTCTTCGTGGGCGCGACCGAGGTGAGTCCGCAGCTTGAGTAGGTTGAACCATCGACGCAATAAAAGGGATCACTACCATTGCACTACTCTCTCCACTAAAATCTAATGAAAAGAGAGTGCGACGTAGTGATCAGGTCTGCTCTGCGATCCACATGGCCAATTGTTCGATATCCCCATGAAACCATCTCTCTGTCTTCTAAGCTCATCTTCTCCATGGCAGATTAAAAACGCAGGCTTTGAGACATCAGTAACCCCTGCATTCATTCAGAGGGAGTTTCTGTGCGTTAAATGGATACCTTCTGCTTTGTCTCTAGTACGCTCATAATGAAGTTAGCCGACAGTCTCTTCAAAATCCACTTTTACTTTTACATCTTACTGAAGCTAGTCAATTGCAAATTTAGGTACTCATCGCTTTTTCACCACGGATCTCCCTCATACCACGGATCTCGCTCATATGAGGGATCTCGAGAGGGTTAATCGCGAGGCTACGTGGCCCGTCCCAAGGTGGCGCATAGGGGGTTAATCGCGGACCAAAAGCCACCTTTGCTTCCCTAAGACGCAGGTGGATCCAGTGGATGGACTCCCTATTTCTGCTGCGCCGATTTGGCACATAATTTCTGTATTTGGTAGGCGTACTCACGCATGCGTGTGTGGGAGCGTTCTCGCTTAAGCGGATTGCATTCTACGAGTCAATTCGGCCAACAGCCTGTAACCAAGTGACAGGGAACTATATGGGAGGTGGTCAGGAGTCGCTTCCAACAAATAAGCTCCATGTCCACTCTGGGAGAGCCTGGCAAGTTACCCATGACTATACCCAGCCCCCCACGTTCAGAACTCAGCAAGTTATGCGTCGGTATCAAAATCCTAAACACAGTAAAAAAACGGGCCTCATTCCCTTGACCCCGAAAGAGCCCCAATTTCGCAGTGTTGGGTAGGACGAGTACGGAGAGGCCGCTAAAATCTCAGGACCAATGGAAGCTGCCTGGATCACGAAGAACTATGGTGTCGATCTGTCCCTACAATGCACGTACGCTTACATCCGAGTCCTCGGCAGAAGACTTGCTCATACAAGCAAAAAGGATAAGGTACGACGTCATCAGCCTGGCCGAGACGAGACGACGCCACCCATTCAACGCCGCCTATGAAACTGGAGAAGAAGTGTTCCTCGGAACATGAGACAGTAGAGGAGTCGAGGGGCGTCGGCGTTGTCGTCAACACGAGTTTGTCCATGAACATTGATTCGTTCGAACAACTAACAATCCGTATCGGACGTTTACGATTAAAAAGATGTGGATCAATACCGGCTTTGACAATCCTCGTCGTTTAAGCGCTGACATCAAACTATGACGAAGAAGTCGTAGCGTTCTATATGGACTTGGAGAAGTACTACAGAGAAGACCATACATTCTTCAAGGTCATCATTAGGGCTTCCAATGCCAAGATTGGACCAAGAAGAACGTCTGAAGAACGCCACATTGGGACCCACGGATTAGAATGGAACGAACAGGGTGAGCGGCTATCTGAGTTTATCATGGCGACCAAGACCATCCATGGTAACTCGCAATTCCAGAAGCCCCACCCTTAACGCTGGACGTGGGAGTCTCCCAGTGGAGCGTACCACAATGAAATAGACCACATCATAGTAAACAGAAGGTTTTGCCTAACCGATGTCGCTGTTGTCGCAAAAATTCTACACGGGATCAGACCACCGTCTACTTCGTGCAAGATTCTATTTCTCGCAGAAAAGAGAAAAAGCTGCTGATTTCAAAAACCGAAGTTTCGAAACCACCACGAAGTGGGACTTATTCAATTCATTAGTCGGCTGCCATTGTCGATAACATCGACGAGGAATACGATCGGCTCATTCAGCATCTTCACGTTAGCGCTATGAAAGCTGAGAGTTCGAAAAGTCACCAAGAGACGTCTGTTTCCAGAAACATTCGAGCTGGTACGCCAGCGTGGAATCGTACGAGCTGCAGGCAACCGCGAACTAACGTCCGAAGCTGCAAAACAATGCAGACAGGCGATAAAGGAAGATCTTAAAGACAGAAGAGCGTCAGTAATGGTCGAAGCTGCAGAGGCTAGGAACAGCGTTCGCAAAGGCCACCGAAACTTCGCCAGTTACAAGACCAAGATGATTGCACTCCGACGCCCAGACGGAACAGTTACAGCGTCCAGAGTGGCAATGGAGAAAATCATTCACAAATACTACTCAGATCTCTTCGACAGCCACGTCCACCTCCCCGTCATATGAAACAATGGAGGATGGATATGTTGTACCAGCGGTTCTCCCTTCAGAAATCCGACATGTCATTTCGTCGGTGAGAAATCGAACGGCACCAGGACCGGACAGGATAAGATCAGACCACCTGAAGGACCTTCTCCAGTCCTCGTAAACACACTGGCTCGACTCTTCACACGTTACCTGTCTGAATGCAAGGTCCCTACTCAGTGGAAGACCAGCAAGACCGTTTGATTGTTTAGGAAGGGTGACCTACACAATATCGGGAACTATCCGCTCAGTCTGCCTGCTGTCTGTCGTATACGAAGTTTTCACTCGAGTCATCCCAAACAGGATTGACAGAACACTGGTCGAAGGACAGCCATATGAGCAAGGAGAGTTTCGAAAAGGATTTTGTACGATGGACCACATCCACACGATAATAAGGCTCATTAAAGTGTCGCGAGAGTACAAAAGACCGCTCTGTCTCACTTTCATAAATTCACAGAAGGCCCTTGATTCAATTGAGATAGAAGCAGTCATGGAAGCCCTTGATAATCAAGGAGTCCCTACTCAGTACATAAAGATTCTTCGTGAGCTGTACAAAAAATTTCACAGCCAAGATATCACCATTCTACAACGATATTAACATTGACGTCAAAAGAGGGGTTAGGCAAGGCGATACCATCTCGCCAAAATTATTTACCGCCGCCCTCCAAAATGTCATGCGAACATTGGAATGAGGTAATATGGGAGTGAAAATCGATGGTCGCCAGTTACACCATCTTAGCTTTGCTGATGACATCTTCTTTATAACACCAAACATTAGCCAAGAGGAACGTATGCTTGCCGACTTTGATAGAGCCTGTGGAAAGACCTGATCTTCGACTAAATCTCACAAAAAACGATGTTCACGAAGAACTGATTGGTTTCATATGTCCCATTCACGCTCAACGGAAGGAATATCTCTGAAAGCTCCAGTTATGTCTATCTAGGTCGGGAAATCAATATGATGAACGACTTAGCTCCAGAGCTGAGCAGAAGGAAACCAGTGGCTTGGGGAGCTTTGATGAGCATCGAGGATGTAGTGAAGAAAACAAAGAACACCCGACTCCGTGCCCACCTTTTCGACTCAACGGTACTTCCTGCCCCTAACGTATGCGTCAGAAACCTGGTCACTGCGTAGGCAGGATGAAAGATCACTCTGCGTTATCTAACGCGCAGTCGAAAGGGGGAGGCTAGGAGCACCCCGTTTCAGACAAGTAAGGGATGGGATCCGAAGCTCCGACCTGCGTCAACGTTCAAAATTCAAAGATGCCGTTCTGTACGCCAAACAGTCGAAGATAAGGTGGGCCGGATACGTAATGCATATGAACTGATGGACAAGAGTCGTTAGTGGCTGGATTCTTCGGGAGGTCAAACGTACTGCAGGAAGACCACCGACCCGATGGTCAGAGTTCTTCACGAAGAGCTTAGAAGAAAAAATATGATGCTCGACGAGTCCCTAGAGCGAGCGGAACCCGTTAGGCTACTCTTACACCCGACAGGGAAAAAATGGACGATTTACTGGCGCCCGCTCGAGTCACTCGACGATCAACGAGATTACAGGTGGTACAAGTGATTGCTTTTTTCAGAAGACGAAACGTTTAGTATTTGCTTCTTTTTTGTTCGCTTTCTCACGCTGGGTTATGATATGACGTTTAATGATATCTCATTTCTCCGACTTGTGATGTTTACAGTCAGCTTTTGAATGAATCATTGGCAAAACACCTTGCTCGTAATAAATAGACGCTACCGTGAAACATAGTGGTTCTGGAAAAGATGGGTGTTTAGTGAATTTCAATCTTACGTGATTCTAGGCTTATTAATGGACTGTTCCAATTTTTTGAACTTTCGGCTACGATATTTTGAAGGGTATGGTCCTCATTATGCAGCCCCATACTTACATAAACATTTCTGAATTAAGAGACCGATAGCACAGTGGTAGTGATGCCAGTCATCACAAGCATGGTGTCGGTTCGGTCCCGTCCCAGGCTAACAAGGCCTGTCATCCCCTGGGTCAGAAAATTCTTATCAGACATGACCGGAAAAAAAATCACTCTCTGTAGTCCAATTGGGGACGGTCCAGCGCGGCTATCTCAGGACTCCAGGGAAAGGTCGACTCGACCAGCATTCCACAACATTCAAGTTGAAATGAAAATCCTCGAGCAGCACCCTAAGCCACACGTAAAAAAATTGGAAGACCTCGATGATGGATGCGAGGAAGCGAATCAAATGTGAGAACGGCTGGGATCCGCACAGTAGTTGTGAAGACGGGTCGTATAATATGAAAGTGAATTGATTTTTTTGGTACTTCCAACACTAAAAAAAATTTCGGAATTTTGATAAGCACCGGAGTGTCAATCGGAATAATTATAAAAAACTCAAGAAATTATAAACACTTTGGATTCCTATCCTATTTCTCCGTAGTGTGCCTTGAACCCACTGAAGCTACGGACACATTGAACGTTGTGGTTATCGTGTTTATGAAAATTCTCGCCATTCCAATCATCTTGTAGTCTCCGAAAAAATAGAATCTTAGCACATTTTCTCTGTCGACTACAGAGAAGTAAAAATAGATTGGTGGAATTTGTCTAGTTAGTGGGATTCTTTAGTGAGATTTAGGCTTAGCGTTGAAGCAGCTGAAACTCTTCCACAACTACATCAGCGATTTGACTTCAACAGTCGGATTGTGTACCATTTCACATTCCTTAGCCGTCAGAAGGTTTGTGACTCAACAAACTCAAAAAATATGATGTACGGAGGTGTATGCCCATGTCTGTGCGTCCGTTTTATTTACACATAACTGGTTATGTGGATTAAATACATTGCAAACAGTGAGAATATTACTACTTGATACTTGATACTTGAATGGCCCGTCCTCACTTGTTGTGAGGGCTCCAGCATAATCACCATTTTTCGAGGTTTGCTGGTTAAGCCATTGTGGTTCCCTGGAGTCCCGAGGTCAGCCTGCACAAAGTCTGCCCCAACTCTTCACTACCACAGGCAGTCGCAACCGGTGTGGATCAGAGGGAGATTTACCACCACGCGACTTTGATACCAGGACGGTGGTGGATCCTCGTATTGGTTTACTCTTAGCTAGGCTTCCTGATGGGAACGCCGGACACCTTCTCAGCTTGGGAGATCCTGCCAGGGGATGAATCCCCCCGCTGTATATCGCAGTCCAACACCCAGGAACACCTCTTAGGCACGATGAAGCGGTAAACCGTTGGGAGTATTATTGCTTCCAACTTTAAAACAATATGCTCAGCTCACTTCGAAGTTCACTAGTTGAAGTTAAAAAACATATACGGTTTCTTGGCAATAATAAGCATGTTCTCCTTCTCTACAGTAACGAAATTCTGCTTTTCTGAGTTCTAAGGCACATAATCCCTCCCAACGGTTTACCACCTCATCGTGGCTGGGAGGTGTGCCTGGGTGTCGGACTGCGATGTACAGCGGGAGGATTCGTCCCCCGGGAGGGTCTCCCAAGCCTAGAAGGAGTCCGGAGTTTCCATCAGGAAGCCTAGCTAAGACTAAACCAATACCAGGATCCACCACCGTCCTGGTATCGAACTAGTCGCATAGTTTCAAATCTCCCTCTGATCTAGAAAGGCAGCAACTTCCCGTGGTGATGACGACCTGGGGCAGATTTGGCCAGGCTGACCTCGGGATTCCAGGGAGTCACAATGGCTTAACCAGCAAATCTCCGGAAAATGGAGATTATGCTGGCGCCCGGACAACCATTGAGAACGGACCATTCAAGTATCAAGTAAGTAAGGCGGGTTTTCTTTTCTTCTTTTCTTCGTCGAGACTCGCATTTCAAAACGAAAGACATTTAACTTTTAAGATTTCGTATAAATGGAATTGATAGTAATCAACATGTGCTTATAATGTTGGGCTTACACGAGGTTGTTAGAGATGTTTATTCGGCTAACGTTTCGACATCAGAATTGATAGTACCCACCATTGCAAGTTATGATGTCCGTGGATGATGGCCTCACTTTAGAAATATGAAAATTTAAACTTTGTTTCCAATTCTTCTCAGAGATTAATTCTAAGCAGCTTGGAAATGAAAGATTAGCTTACAGAACATGTATATCCTAATAGGGTTAGACCAAAGACAAATCTGTAGAGTTCCAAGCTCTTAGACTTTCTAGTTATCAAGAAATCATCGGTTTTTATTAAGAACTACCATTGCAAATTACCTGTTAAAACTTGGCCTAGTGCAGTGGAATATCCAGAACTCAGTTGCGCCTCACTATGAGCATTTGGTGACTTCAGCGTTTAGCATAACCCCATTATCTCTTAACTAAGAAGTTATGGTCACTTTACCTAAAGAGTTCCATACTAATGAATTAACTTATAAAAAAATAAATCTACGGTAAGAAATAAGTCATGAAGGAGGTTAATCGAATTTTACAAAAATTATACCTAATACTGCTTTTTTTCAGCGAACGTAATAAAGCAATAAGGAGCAAAATCATCCAGAAAGGAAGCCCAACATTAGTAAGGAATTGCTGTGCACAGCACTGTAAGGATGAATGCTGGATACCGAAGAAAGATCAGCACCAGAAGGTAATTCTTGACCCACTTTACACAGTTTAATTCGGTGATAGCTTGCTGTCACATTTCTTGGCGACCAAACTTGCTCTATCAAAATGTTGTTTGTAAGCTCCGCCCCCGGTAAGTGGCAAATTGTCCCGTCTTTTTCCAACTTCGCTCAAGACGTCGTTAGTTGTCGTGTCCACTTTTTACACGTGATTAAGAAACAGCTCGTTTTTGATCGGCAAAAGAAACGCGGAACAATATTTATAAAACGCCACCTTCAATATTCGTTAGATCCATGCTGCATCCATTAGTCAAGCTCCTTTGTCTTCTGAATTCGGTTGAGTGGATTAAGGAACTGTTACTTGCTTGATGCTTGACACTTGAACAGTCCGTCCTCACTGGTTGTGCGCGCCTCAGCGTAATCACCATTTTTCGGAGATTTGCTGGAAGCCATTGTGGTTCCCTGGAATCCTGAGGTGAGCCTGGCCAAAGTCTGCCCCAGGTCTTCATCACCACGGGCAGTCACAGCCCTTATGGATCAGAGCGAGATTTGCCATCATGCGACTTTGATACCAGGACGGTAGTAGATCCTGGTAGTGGTTTACTCTCAGCTGCGCTTCCTGATGGAAACGCCGGACTCGTTCTCAGCTTCGGAGACCCTGCCGGGCGGACGAATTTCCCCCCCTGTACATCGTAGTCCAACACATAGGAACACCTCCCAGCAGCCACGATGAGATAAGCCGTTGGGAGGTTAAGGAACTGTTAGTGTACTTATGCTCCAGCTGTAAGTTCTCAAAGCGATATGCGGGATCCTCTTCAGTTAATGTCTTTAAATAGAAATCGTAGAAAGGACGATGTTCTCTTAAACCGTCAGCAAAATAAGGGTTTGACTGGAATTTGCTATCAAAGCGTAGGCACTTTCCGGCGTAGGCCCAATAATGATTAAATTCAGAACTCTGGATGTAAATTTGACGAAATTGTGTCCCTTTCATGGAATACCTTTTGAAATAGTAGAACTGAATTTTCGTGGTGTAGCTGCGAGACCAGTTATCTGTAGTTCATATTTACTTCTTCACGTTCATTCCTTCTTTGACAAAAGGTGATAAAATAACATTCGTTTGATGAGCGGGTTAAAGACGGGTGATAACGAAACGAGGTTAAACGTTCTTGTAGGAGTCGACAATGTGTGTAATAGAAGGATGAAAGTAAGCTTACGCCACTGACATTTCATGATGAAATTATTCTCCACAAATGACAACTGGCCGCTGATAAAACTGACGTATATCGAAATTATTGCTGTCTGTTGCTTGACGATCATATAGAAATTGATGCGATCAAGAGAAGCTTGACCACTGATAAGTGGAGAGAATGTTCCGCTAGTAGAGGATTAGAGTGAGAAAAAAATTTTTTTACCATGGCGTGTCGTGGCAGCATTATTTTGAGCCTTTTGAGGCGGCTCCAGCGATAATACGCAACCTGAGAGTCACCTTCGAGTCATTATCTTCCAGTCTGACGTTGCTGGCGAGAGCACAAGGTGCACCGTTTGATGAAGGCGGTTTATTAGTGGTTCAATCATTTGTTTCTATCCTTTGGTCCCAAAATAGTCGTTGTCAGTGCGAATAGTTACTGGTCACAAAAAAACAACCCGCGAAAAAATCCTAGCAGGGAAGATTTTCTGTGCATTTATAAAGTCCCTATCAGGAACAGCGGTTACTCCTCATAATAATTCTCTTTTAGGTAGACTTCCAGATGAAAATGTCAAACTCTTTCTTGACTTGGGAGAGAGACCGTACTGTTGCAATAAATATTCGTTGAGCGTCGTAGTTGTGCGTTTACGACTAGTCACCACTTTCAGTGCAGCGGTAAACCATTCGGTGATACAGTACCTACTTACCCGGATAAATGCATAGCTCGTCTTCACTGGTTGTGCGGGCCTCAGCACAATTTCCATTACCCTGAGATTTGCCGCTTTAGCCACTCTGGTTTCCTGGAGTTCTGAGGTTGTGTAGCCGAAGCCTTCCTCAGGTCGTCACCGCCCCATACAGTGGCCGCCTTTGTGGAAAGGAGTGAGATTTGGCACCACGCGAGTAACTTGATACCACGACAGTGGTGATTCCCACTATTCGTGTTGGTTTAATGCTTCTAGCTGGGCTTCTAGACGAAAACGTCGGACTCCTTCTTAGCTTGGGAGGCGCTGGTGGGGGGATGAACCCTCGCTGTAAACGATGAGAAGGTGAATCCTTGGAAGGATTCAATTATATTATATAATATAGTAAACAATGGGGACAGTTAGCCCACAGAAACTGCGGAAGTGACGGACCACATCGACCTCGTAGCCGTGTGCATAAAAATCTACTTTTTTTGTACCAGTATGATTCATGCGTAAACGAAGACAACTGCCCTCTCAACCTTTACGCAAAGGGATAGGGATATCGGCTAGTCAGCGACACTGGATGAAAATTAACAACCAGTATAGCACAGCACCTCTAACCGCTGCGCCACACTCTCCTTTTCGACAGGCTTATCAAGTAGCTGACTCCTCAACTATATTAGTTACTGAAAGATATGCGTGAGCCAACGAAAATGAAATGGCGTTGCTAGAATGTTAATATTCTTACACGGAATGCGCAATGATTACAATAGAGAGTATTTTTTTCATTAGAACAGCAAGATTATAAAGGACTAAGCTTTCGGCATTGATCAATCCCTGAGGGATCCGCCATGTATTCGATTTCATTAAGCATCGTTGGAAGTGACTGAATGTGTATCTGGCCTTTACCATAACTCGCGCTGGCTTAGCAATATATCGAGCCAGTGCTGCTCTCCTCCCAGAGAAGTCTGGTACCAATTTGCCGACCCCAGAGGGATGGAAAGCTTGGTTAACTTTGGAGGCGGGGATCAACCCCATGTGTATTGTAGGGCTCCTCCAACCACTGCGCAACAAGCGCCCTTCTTTAGAACAATACAACAGTATAAAACTAAAGCAGAGATTTGCAGACGAGAATCTCGACGATGGCGTGAACCCCAGGAGAAAGCGCTACGATCGGAGAACATAATGGTCAAAGACAGCAAAATCAGTGAGGAGAAAAAAAGCCGATGTAAATTTCGAAGCAATCTCAATTAATAATAGATTGGTTGTCAAACGATTAAACTTAAACAGCTTGTTCTCCTTCTCTCTTAAAGCTTATTTTCTAGACATATTGATTCATTCCACGGATCTCCCTCACATGAGGGATCTCGAGCCGGTTACGCGAGGCTTCGTGGCGCGTCCCTGGGTGGCGGATAGGGGGTTAATCGCGGACCAAAAGCGACCTTCGTTTCCCTGAGACGAAGGTGGATCCAGTGGATGGACTCCCTGTTTCTGCTGCGCCGATTTGGCACATACTTTCTGTATTTGCTAGGCGTATTCATGCATGCGTGTGTGGGTGCGTTCTCGCTTAAGCGGATTGTATTCTACGAGTCAATTCGGCCAACTGCCTGTAATCAAGTGACGGGGAAGTATATGGGAGGTGGTTAGGAGTCGTCTTTCAACAAATAAGCTCCATGTCCACTCAGGAGAGCCTGGCAAGTTAAACGTGAGTATACCCAGCCCCCCACGTTCAGAACTCAGCAAGCTGTACGTGGGTATCAAAATGCTAAACACAGTAAAAAAAAACGGGCCTCATTCCCCTGACCCCGAAAGAGCCCCCCAATTTCGCAGCGTTGGATAGGACGAGTACTGAGAGGCTGCTAAAATCTCAGGGCCGATGGAAGCTGCCTGGATTACAAAGAACTAAGGCGACGATTTGTACCTACAATGCACGTTCATTTCCATCCCAGGCCTCGATAGAAAACTTGCTCATGCAAGCAAGAAGCATAAGGTACGACGTCATCGGCCTGGCCGAGACGAGACGACACTACCCATTTAACGCCGTCTATGACACCGGGGAGAAGAACTGTTTCTCGGAACATGCGACAGTAGAGGAGTCGGCAGCGACAGCGTTCTGGTCAACACGAGATTGTCCATGAACATCGATTCGTTCGAACAACTTACAACCCGAGTCGGACGTTTACGATTAAAAAGATGTGGATCAATACCGGCTTTGACAATCTTCGTCGTTTAAGCGCCGACATCAAACTATGACGAAGAAGTCGTAGCGTTCTATATGGACTTGGAGAAGTACTACAGAGAAGACCATACAATCTTCAAGGTCACCATTGGAGATTTCAACGCCAAGACTGGACCAAGAAGAAGATCTGAAGAACGTCACATTGGAACCCACGGATTAGAATGGAACGAAAAGGGTGAAGCGGCTGTCTGGATTTATCGTGACGACCAAGACCAACCATGGTAACTCGCAATTCCAGAAGCCCCACCCTTAACGCTGGACGTGGGAGTCTCCCAGTGGAGAGTACAGTAACGAAATAGACCACATAATAAATAGAAGGTTTTGCCTAACCGATGTCGCTGTTGTCCCAAAATTCTGCACGGGATCGGACCATCGTCTCCTTCGTGCAAGATTTTATTTCTCGCGGAAAGGAGAAAAAGCCGCTAAATTCAAAAAACCGAAGTCCCAGAACCACCGTGAACTGGGACTTATTCAATTCATTAGTCGGCTGCTGGGAAGATGCCGTTATCGATAACATTGATGAAGAATACGATCGGCTCATTCAACATCTTCACGTTAGCGCTATGAAAGCTGAGAGTTCGGAAGTCACCAAGAAACGTCTGTCTCTAGAAACACTCGAGCTGATACGCCAGCGTGGAATCGCACGAGCTGCAGGCAACCGCGAATTAACGTTCGAACTTGCAAAATAGTGCAGACAGGCGATAAAAAGAAGATCTTAAAGAAAGAAGAGCAGCAGTAATGGTCGAAGCTGCAGAGGCTGGGAAAAGCATTCGCAAAGCCCACCGAAGCTTCGCCAATTATAACACTGAGATGATTGCACTCCAATGCTCAGACGGAACAGTTACAGCGTCCAGAAAGGCAATGGAGAAAATCACTCACGAATCTCACAGACCTCTTCGATAGCCACGCCCACCTCCCTTCATATGAAATAAAGGAGGATGTATATGTTGCACCACCGGTTCTCCATTCCGAAATCCGACATGCCATTTTGTTGGTGAAAAAATCCAACAGCACCAGGTCCGGACAGAATATGACCAGAACACCTGAAGAACCTTCCGCCAGTCCTCGTAAACACACTGGCTCGGCTCTTCACACGTTACCTGTCTGAGTGCAAGGTCCCTGCTCAGTGGAAGACCAGCAAGACCGTGTTATTGTCCAAGAAGGGTGACCTACACGATATCGGCAACTATCCCTCAATCTGCTTGCTGTCTGTCGTCCACAAACTTTTTCACTCGAGTCATTCTAAACAGGATTGACAGAATACTGGACGAATGACAGCCATGTGAGCAAGCAGGGTTTCGAAAAGGATTTATTATGATGGACCACATCCACACGATAACAAGACTCATTGAAGTATTGCGAGAGTACCGAGAGTACAAAAGACCGCTTTGTCTCACTTTCATCGATTTGAAGAAGGCCTTTGACTCAACTGAGATTGAGCTGTAAAAATATTTCACAACCAACTCACCATTCTACAACGATATTAACATTGACATCAAAAGAGGAGTTAGGCAAGGCGATACCATCTGGCCAAAATTATTTACCGCTACTCTCGAGAACGTCATTCGAGCACTGGATTGCGATAACATGGGAGTGAAATCAATGGTCGGCAGTTACACCATCTTCGCCTTGCTGATGACATCGTCCTTATAACACCAAACATTAGTCAAGCGGAACGAATGCTGGCCGACTTTGATAAAGCCTGTGGAAAGATTGGTCTTCGACTAAATCTCACAAAAAACGATGTTCACGAGGAACGGATTGGTTTCGTACGCCCCATTCACGCTCAGCGGAACGAATATCTCCGAATGCTCCAGTTATTTGTATCTAGGTCGGGAAATCAACATGTTGAACGACTTAGCTCCGGAGTTGAGCAGAGGGAAACGAGCGGCTTGGGGAGCTTTCAAGAGCATCGAGGATGTAGTGAAGAGGACAAAGAGCACCCGACACCGTGCCCACCTTTTCGAGTCAAAAGTCCTTCCTTCCCTAACGTATGCATCAGAAACCTGGTCGATGCGTAAGCAGGATGAATGATCACTCAGCGTTATCGAACGCGTAGTCGAAAGGGGAGGCTAGGAGTACCCCGTTTCAGACAAGTAAGGGATGGGATCCGAAGCTCCGACCTGCGTCAACGTTCAAAAATTCAAAGATGCCGTTCTGTACGCCAAACAGTCGAAGATAAGGCGAGTCACTCGACGATCAACGAGACTAGAGGTGATACAGGTGATTGATTCATTGACTCCTTTTGAAGCTTCCTGTTCATTTGCTTACCAGTACCTATCGCTGTTCCCTTTAGAGCATTTCCATACTTATTTGGGTCATATCTATACATATTTTCCTACACATAAGTGATCGATCTCTCTCTCAGGCAATTCAAATACTCAGCAAGGCTATCGACAAATGTGGTATCGAAAATGAAATCGCGACATTTCTAAAGAAGGGCTTTGACGAAAAGCATGGTAAGACTATACCGAAAGACGTCTCATATTGGAAAAAACTCCCAGAGAAAAAAGCTCAGCTTTAAAAAAATGGCTATTTACATTGAGATTCAGCTGGCCTGCTCGATTAGATCCTTTAAAATTCAAAAAACTGAGGAAAATAAGGATAGATACCTGATCCTCGTAATCAAATATTAATTCCTTATTACGTGCCCTAAAATAAACTCCACCGTCTAACCACGTGTTTGCTCGCCAAGAATACAGTGAATTATTTGATCAGTACTGAGGTTAGCAAGAATTCGATCTTGAGAATTTCTAGCGCCTAAATTTCGATAACCTTAAACCAGCATTTCTGTCGAGAATTTCTAGTCTTGAATGGAAGCCAGGGGCGCGTGTAGCACAGCGGTTCGAGGTAGCCTGGAATCCATACTTGGTCGTTGTTTCGGTCGCTTGCCCCCGGTCCAACAAGCCCTCCATCCCTACGGGGTCGAGAAGCTGATACCAGACTTTGTCATGGAGGATAGCAGCACTGGCTCGATGCATCGGTAGGCCATCGCGAATCATTGTAAAAAGCCACATATGCATTCAATCACTTTTAACGATTCTTAGGAAATCGAATACATGGCACATCCTTTAGGGTCTAATCAACGCCGAGAACTTTATCCTTTATCATTTTTTTAAAAAAGAAGCCGTAGCATGGTTCACCGCATTTAGTGTTTCTGAAATGTAACTTTTTGCAAATTTGCCATGACTAGTTTGTGCAGTTTAGAATGGAGTATTCTTCATAGGAAATGGACACTCCAGATGTTAGAAACTCAAATCCAATCGATATACTAAAACTTTCTGTTTTCCAACTTATTCCCGTTTTGAAGCACTAGGGATAAAACATAAAGCATTTGACGCTGATCAGTCCTCCGGGCACCGTGCATTCGACCGCATCAAAAGTCGTAGGGTGATTACATATACATTTGGCCTATAGAATGACTTTCAGTTTTACCAATACGTTAAGTCAGTGTTTCCCCTCTCAGATAAATCTGCTCTGATAAATTGAGGTCCAGGGTATCTTTAACCACTTCGTTACACGCACGCTTCTGCAGGATTATGTTGGAATATTTTTGAATGGAGAAAAAAGAGCGGATTCTTTCTGTTCAAGCCCATGAAGAAGTGTATAGAAAGGTCGTTTCCACTTTCAACATCGGCCGCAGCAGACATAAAATTCCTTCTTCGGCTTTGAATTCTTAGCAACTGTTCTAGGAGGCAACTGGCAGTGCATCGTTGGCCGGAACTTCGGTATGCATTTGGAGTGTATCGAATTCATTCACATGTGCTTAAGCAAGATCTCAATTCTATTGTATCGATGCTGAATAAAACTCTAAAGCCCAATCATATGGTAAGGGACTTTCTTGGTCATTCCGTTAATGCAATCATATTCATTTTGACACTTGACACTTAAACGGCCCGTCCTCACTGGTTGTGCGGGCCCCAGCATAATCACCATTTATCGGAGATTTGCTGGTTAAGCCATTGTGGTTCCCTGGAATCCCAAGGTTAGCCTGCACAAAGTCTGCCCCAACTCTTCACTACCACAGGCAGTTGCAACCCTTGTGGATCAGAGGGAAATTTACCACCATGCGACTTTGATACCAGGACTGTGGCGGATCCTGGTATTGGTTTACTCTTCGCTAGGCTTCCTGATGGAAACGCCGGACTCCTTCTCAACTTGGAAGACCTTGCCGAGGGGACGAATCCCCCGCTGTGCATCGCAGTCCGACATCCAGGAACACCTCCCAGCCACGATGAGGCGGTAAACCGTTGGGTTGGGAGGATCATATTCGTTGGAACACACAAAGAACGATTCTCTGAAGAAATCAATCTTCAGGGCTATCGAACATATCTCTGGATTTTCCATGGTCCACATGATTTCTTCCCACCTAATAGAAATTCTAGAACAGGTTATCGATATGCCGTAAGTACTTCTCATTCAGAAAGCTACTCGTTTATACAGTGATTAATGAAATATTGTACATAATAGTCGACCATGTGGATATGCGGGCCGTACTCCCGCTTGAGACTAAGTGAACTTGTCCACTGTAGACAAGTGAACTGCACTGGAACAAGTTTCGAATCGTAGAAAATGCAAAGTCGTCAAGCGAGAGTATTCGGCCACGCTAACAGCAATCGTAGAAAGCTGGTCAACAGACAGAGTACCGGCTAATAGCCCTGGGTTTTCGCAAAATTATTAAACTACTTAGCCAAACTGACATCGACGAACAAGAAAGGCACTCGAAATTAGTGCCAATACTATCTATATTATGCGGAGTCAAGTAGATACTTGATGCACCCATTCAGTTATCGTTGCCAAGAAATACCCAAGCACTGCAAGAATGATTTACATACAATGGCAACGGTAAAGAATAATCGTATAACAAGATAACAGAAGCGAATTACATACATTTCACAGTATTTCCGAATGAAGTAAATCATTCTAAGTCGAACTAGTTACGTTTCGGCTCGAAAAAGCGAAGCACAAAAGTCAACAATAACGTGGAATTAAGTGGAAGTATGAAGTTTATTCACACACTGACTACGAGTCGGTGGTGATAACTTCGTTTCCGGTGCCACGTACGAATATCACGCGGTTGATCTTATCCGATAGAACTTCCAAATAGTGGATGTAGTCATCAAGTCCTAAGAGAAGAAAAATTGTTGTTAGAAGTAGTTCATACACTTATGCGTATAATATGCATTCATAACCATAATGATGCTGAGATATTTGCAAAACTCCAGACCGCAGGTGTCTGCGGTGGGGAACACGCGCTATTACCCTTTCCGTGGCTAACGCGTTCACCAGCACACCATGCGGGTCCTTCGTTTGGCATGCCTCTGAGATAGTTTTTTATCGATCACTGCCATCAGCAATCATCTATATTATGTATGTATAATATGCATTCATAGTTTAAATACAATTCGACACTGTCTCATACCACTATGCACTTAAATCTGTAATCAAATGTCAATAACACAGTTTCAAACGAACGATTCTCTTTGGAAAACAACGTAGGTTGATTTGGTCGAACTGAATTGAACTCAATGCCCAATAAGAATCTATTCGAAACTCAGCGCACCGTCTTTTCCTCGTGGAGGTTTGGGTAGATTAAGAAGAACAAGTTGACTGTTAATCGAATGCTCAATGATTAACTCATTCAGTCGAACAGCAGTATGCATTTTATGTACCTGAAATATGATTTGAAATATAATTTGCAGATCAGTTCAATAATATAAGGTCCCTTTTCTTAAGGTCCTTAAGGCCTTTATCACTAGTAGCCACCATGTAATTCGTACCTTCGTTCGATCCAGAGCCAGAAGTTTCTCTTTCATAGTTTTCTCCTTTTTAACCTCGTCGGGTGCGGAGTCCTCCTCCGGTGATTCTGCGCAATATTTACTATCATTTCCTAATTGTAAACATGCATATCACCCACCTACTTAAAAATAGATAGCGATTTTACTTAAAAAATCATTTCCATGATGGATTTAAGTTAATCAAATGAGTAATAGTGTACTCGTTGCATAGTTATTTCACCTTCCTCCCAACGGTTTACCGCCTCATCGCGGCTAGGAGGTGTTCTTCGGTGTCGGGTTGCGATGTACAGTGGGGGTTCATCCCCCAACAGGATCTCCCAATCTGAGGAAGAGTCCGACGTTTCAACAGCTAACAGTAAACCAATGCCAGGATCCATCAGTCTTGGTATCAAACCAGTCGCATGGTGGCAAATCTCTCTCTGATCCACAAGGGTTGCGACTGCCTGTAGTAGTGAAGAGTTGGGGCAGACCTTGTGCAGGCTGACCTCGGGACTCCAGGGAATCACAATGGCTTAACCAGCAAACCTCCGAAAAATGGTGATTATGCTGGAGCCCGCACAACCAATGAGGACGGGCCATTCAAATATCCAAGTAAGTATTTCAAAATTTAATAATATCGTTTGCAACATCAGAGATAATATAACCATTTGAAATTGACAAACCTCCACTTCCTTTTCCAGTAGTCACTTTCCTCTCTACTGGTTCATCATCTTCCTTACGTTCAGGCTTTTCTTGATTCTCTGCGATGACTAGAGGCGAGATTCCACGAGGAAACGATAACGGGTTGTTTCCGCTCCTGGACTCTTGCATTTGTTTATTTAACATGGTACGTTCTTCCATGAGAAGCGTGCGCTCAAAAGCGTTTTTCGATATTTCTGGATCAGCTAGTTCAACAATCTAAATACTTTATATGCTTTAATACCACATTAAAAGTAACAGTAATGTAACGATTTAGATATCACCAAGATCTCTCCATTAAAACACTACATATTTTTACCATATGAAAGCATAGCAAAGGGGCGGGTAGCGTAGTGGTAGTGATGTCTGTCATCATGAGCGTGGTACTAGTGCGATTCCGCTTCGGGTCAACCAAGCCTCTCATCCCTCCGGGGTTGAGAAATTGGTACTGGACTTGTTCGAGAGAAAAAAATCGCTATCTGTGATCCAACTGAGAACATTCCAGCCCAGCTATTTCAGGACTCCAGGGAGAAACGACTCGACCAGCATTCTACGACAATCAAGATGAAATGAAAATCGTAAAACAGTATCCGAAGCCACACAAAAAAGTTGGAAGATCTTCGCGGATAATGGATGCGAGAAAACGAATCGAATGTGAAAAGTGCAGGGATCCGCACAGTAGACGTGAAGATAGGTCTTATAAAATAAATAATTTACCAATATCTTTGCATCGATTCTGAGCTGATAGACGTATTGCTGCAACTCTGACTGCATCTTAAGATTGTTGTCACTTTCTTGTGCGATGGCAATGATTCGTAATTTGCACCCTCGCCAAACCTTAATTATACATCAAAGCGCTTCTTCCAAATATATCAGCCACTTGTTTCAGCACTGATAAAGATCTGTTAACGAATGACCCAATATTTAGCATTGAGAAAATATGCTTTTACTGAGATCCCTGATAAAAAGAAACCTTAAGTAACGCTCTATAAGTAAAGTACCTTGTGCTGTTTAAGGAGATATGCCATCAGTAGGCAAAGGCCACCATCTTGAACAATCCAGTACACATCTATGAATCCAGACATTTTGAAAACGCTTGATGGGAAATCAGTTATTCCTTTTGCAACTAGCAAGCACATATCCATGGCGCATGCTACGTGCAGTTTATCTATAAAAGAAAGGATCTGAGTTCCTGAGCGACAAACGAGAAACCCATACTTCCGTGGTTACAAAAATGTGCTTAAAATAAAATCGCTCGAGGTAATATAAAAAATGACTTGTTATGAAGCAACTATTTTTGACAGATGTGTGGAACAGACGTAGGTAACAACAATAACGGCGCTGTGAATGACAGAAGTATAATACAACTAATGAATCCGTTATAAAGAACAGAATAAAAGCGCTAAAAGCAGCCGGCGTTGATCAATCCCTGAGCAGTGCGCCATACCTTTGACTTCATTTAGCATCGTCTGAATTTGACTGAATGCATATCTGACCCTTACAATGACTCGCAGTGGTCTATCGTTGTATGGAGTCAGTGCTGCTATCCTCCCAGACAAGTCTGGTACCAATTTGCCGACCCCGGAGGAATGGAGGGCTTGGTGGGCCAGGGGCGCAGGGATCGATTCCACGTGTGTGTAGCAGGGCGCCTCCGACCACTGCGTCACACGCGCCCAAAGAATAGAATACCCTACAAAAACTACTAACCTAAAAAAGCCAGGGAGAACTAACCGGTGAATGTGTTATATTCCGAGTCACTGCTCTCGGACGACCCACGCTCGTGAACTGGCCATGAGATCAGCATTGTATTTGGCTTGAGACCACCCAGACCAACCGACTGGATAAGTGTTGACATCGACCCAGCAATCTGGTCTTCTTCGTGTACAAGTGTCTTTGCGAAACCACGCAATCGAACCTGATTCATATCAAAGTCCATTCGCGATTTAATCTGCTGTGCTCGTTTTCTGTCATCGAGACTGGTGACACTTCCTCTTATGAAGGATGTGACAACTGTAAGCCCCCTTCCAGCTTTGAGCTGTGATGCGAGGTTGAGAAGATTAAGATAGCGAACATCAAGCAGTTCCTTACTCCATGGCATTGAAAGAATCAACAAAAGTTGTGGACGCCAGTTTTTCGGATGAGGTTCTTTGTCTTCGATTTTCATTAACGAATATTGAGCAGTTGTAAGTGCTAATCCACGGATACCATCACCCCATTCCTTTTTAGCACCTTTCCACTCCACATATTTGTAGATAATAAGACAGAGGAATATAGATATAAGAGCGTAGTCCCAATGAGTTGAAAACATAATGAAGAAGCATAATGCTGCACCAAGAAGTGACAACGACCAGTGATAATATGTGAAACGAGGACGCCAGTTAGGTGCACCAAGAAGTGAATGTAGAGTGCAGATGATGTTAACGAAAGCATAGCACATCAAGAAGAAGAAATCAACGACCGCTGCAATGCTGTCCATAGCACCCAACAGGATAGCCAGTTCTGCTATTATAGTTGTAACGATTAGACCCATAAAAGGTTCATTATTCTTCGTGACCTTTTTAAACGGGTTGAGGATAGGAATAACATCATCCTTAGCAATACTTTGAAGCAGACGAGGAGCCGAACATAAGCACTGAAGCGCTGCCCCGAACGTTGATAGGAATGAACCGATGAGAAGAACCCAGGCGCTCGGCCATGATAAAGCTGCAACCACCATAGAACCACCCATTGACTGTCCATTCCTAAACAATAATCAAACCATACAGAACAGTGCCACAAATACTAAGGTACAAAGCTCAGGGTAACTCATGTAAACTCACTTATCCCTCAACACACTGCCATCTATAGTAGCTCCAAAGACAAAAGCCAAGGAAAAGTAAATGAACGATGTAGTCAATGTTGCAGCTATTGTTCCTTTAGGAATTGACGTTTGAGGGTTCTTCAAATCACCTTAATGTAAATACTGATCAAAGTGACTTCCTTTTATGCTATTCACTAAAAAATAATGTCTATTTGTAAAACATAAGTCAACTTGTTCTGAATGAACTGAAGTTAACAATGCGAATCAATAAAACCACAACTACGTACTAGAGATCTTCCGCACTTGCAGTGACATACTTACTTGGATATTTGGATGGCCTGTCTTCACTGGTTGTTCGGGCCCCAGCATAATTTCCATTTATTCGGAGTTTTTCTCGTCTAGTCGTTATGGTTCCCTGAAGTGCCGAGGTCATCCAGACAAAAGTCTGCCCCAGGTCGTCACCACCACAGGCAATCGCTGTCCTCGCTGATCAGCGAGATTTGCCACCATGCGATTAGTTTGGTACCAGGACGATGACAGCTCTTGATATTGATTTACTCTTAGCTGGGCTTCCTGACAGATACGCCGGACTCCTTCTCAGATTGGGAGATTTTGCTGGAGGGAAGAGTCCCCCCGCTGCACATTGTAGCTCGACACCCAGGACCACCTCTCAGCTACGATGAAGCATTGAATCGTTGGGTGGCTTGCAGTAATTATAGCTTGGAAAGCAACAAAGCAACAATGACAAAAGAAAGTCATAAAAAAATAAAAGAAATGATATGACCCACCACTCATGTTAGCACCAGTGAAAATTCCGGTGACGGCTGGAAAATAAATAGCAAGAAGAACCCAAAACGAGGTTCTCACATCCTAAAATAGGGCCATAGATAATTTATCCTTTCAAAACGCCCAGTGGGAAGGCCAAAATGCTAACCTGGAAGACGTCGCGCTTACGATCGGCCTTATCGTCAATTGTGGTGTAGAATTTATCCACATACTGTGGTCCGAGATTTTCTCAAATAAAAGAAAATGGGGAATGTAGCACAATTCCTCGGAAGAACAGAAGTTAGGGCACCAAAATAAGATTTCACGTAAAATCTCACCCATAAGAGCGTAACTCTTAAAACCAGGAAATCCATTGATACATGTTAAAGGAGTAGATAGCACGTCAGCTGAACAGTTCCCTCGCGGACAAAGGTTTTCCACCACAAAGGTGTTACTGAAAACTTGCAGTAAAGAAAAGAAACTCATGCACCTAATAAGTTCTGCAAATTTTTAGCTTAATGGCCCAAGAAAGCAACAGATTCGGTCTCTCGAATTATACTTTTCTAACGACCCGACAAAACATATTGTGCAGATACTAGCATTCAATTCGTTTCCATTCATCCATATAGTACGAAGTTCCTTGTATTTTCGTGCACTTAGGCTGTTGCATGATGACTTTTGGACTTCTGAATGTCGTTGAACGCTGAGCGAATCGATTCTCACAGTAATCTTGGGATAGCCATGCCAGGGGATTCTATTAACTTAATCACTGGCAGTCTCAGCTCTTTAAGATTGGATACAGCCTTTTCTCTACAAGTATAGCAACGATGCTATTTTTTTTATTTATTGCCTACTACAAATTTTCACGGCAGAGCAGCACGTGAAAAATACAACCACAATGATGCTGAGATATTTGCAAAACTCTGGACTGCAAGTGTCTGCGGTGAGGAACGAACGCGCTATTACCCTTTCCTGGCGCTAACACGTTCACCACCACACCATGCTGCTCCTTCGTTTCGGGTGTCTCTCAGCTAGTTTTGTTTGGTGAACGCGGTTAGCTCCTGGAAAGCGTAAAAGCGTCTTCGATCCCCACTGTACACATCTGTAGTTCGGAGTTTTATATCTCAGCATCATTGTGATTACAGCAACAATCTCCAAACCACGAAGTAATGACAGGAACGGACGGCTACGTGCATTCTGGCTGCTCTTAATTACAATTCACTAATCGTACAAAATTAAAAACGAAACAAAATTTTATAAGTCAAGGTTGTAAAGTCATTTCGACGATGTTGTACATAACCAAGATCTTCGTAGCAGCAAAGTGTAATACTCACTTCAGAGTACAGTAATCGCACATGTCGTAAATAGAGCCGTTGTCTCTTGGTATGACGAATTTCGACTGTAGAAGATGATCTCCATACAAACATACCCTGCAGGGAAACAATGGATAAACCATTTATTACACGAACTAATAATCAGGTAGTCTACAAAGCACTATTGTATTTTATTTTCCATTTTTTGTATATATGTTGTCAAGTGTTTCATCTTGAATGCTTCGATACTTGGCAGCAAAATTTCCATTTTTCTCGAAGTTTTTTCTGGTTTGGCCATGGTGGCTACCTGTAGTCTCGAGGTCAGCCTGGCCAAAGTCTGCCTCAGGTCGTCACCACCACAAGCAGTCGCCGCCCTTATGGATTAGAGGGAGATTTGCCTCTAGGCGACTAGTTTGCTAGTAGGACGGTGATGGATCCTGCCATTGGATTACTCTTAGCTGGGCTTCCTAGTGGAAACGCCGGACTCCTTCTCAGCTTGGGAGGCCCTGCTAGGCGGAAAAATGCCTCCTATGTACATCGCAGCCCGACACCCAGGAACATCTCCCAGCCACGATGAGGGAGGCAAACCGTTGGGAGGAACTATTTAATCATCCTACGTAAACAAAAAATGTCTGCAAACAAAAGGCGCTAACCTAACCTTAGACCAGCATCAGGGTTTACAGTCTTTTCGATACCACCTGCATAGCAAGCCAGAATCGACAGAATCACACAAAGTAAAGAAACCTTGAAAGAATTTAACACTACATTTCAGAAAAAAGAAGACCGATACTTCAAAAAAGGTAAAGAGAAACGAACCGGGGCAAGCATCTGGACAAACTTCACTCCCATGGCAACAATAATAAATTCTAGCAAAAGAAGTAATGTGGAATAGAAACGTAGATTGTTTGTCATCATTCCAAAAGCGCCTGTAAAATTAATTAAATCTGTCATCTAGAGTTCGAACCTCATTATCCGATCGAAGATGAGGAACAGTCAACCTGTCTGAGAGTGTACCTCGGGGCCACCAATAGTTAAGCCAGGAAATATGTACAACTGGAATTATACAGTATACCTACACAGTGTACAAGTTCCATGAAGAGAAAGAAAGTCCTTACGAGAAGAATTTCTACGCCTCCGACGAGATACATTGAAGCTGCAACGGTGTTTGCCAAATAGAACAGTAAGCCTACAGCAGAGCCGAACTCAGGCCCAAGATTCCTTGATATCATAAAATATGCTCCACCGCTTTCGACAACACCGTTCGTAGCTACCGCAGAAATCGAGATACACGTCAAGAATGTCTGGAATAATCTTGAAGACGTGAAAAACAATGAGCGTAACTTGACTACTTAACGATCTATGGAAAAACATGCAATAAAAAAAACAGAAGGAGATAGAGCTCTCGGCGTTGATCGGTCCCCTGAGGGATGCACCATTTATTCGACTTCGTTAAGCACCACTGAAGGTGATTGAATGCATATCTGGCCTTTGCAATGAATTGCGGTGGCTTACCCATGTATCGAACCAGTGCTGCAATCTTCCCAGACAAGTCTGGCACCAATTTCTCGACCCATCCTGCAGGGATGGATTGGTGCGCCAGGGGCGCTGCAATCGAGCCTGTGTGTATTGCAGGGCGCTTCCGACTACTGCGCCACACGCGCCCTTTTGCAACCAATAGCATCCTAATTTCGATGTCCACTTTTTTATAGCTTCATATCGTAAGTTTTCAATGTTTAGGTTTAGCTCACTAACACATAGACAACACAGGAACAGAAGAACAAATGTCTGGCCGAGTCCAGCGATTCCAACCACCCAAAACAAACGAATGAACATTGTGACACCCAGAATATGTTGAATCGTTGGTAAATACACACCAAGCATAACGCCGAGATCTGCCTGAAATATTCCAGAACTTGTTGTATCACATGTAGTACCCTGCCATGAAAAATTATAATAGGCAGTGAATAAAAAAAAGTTAACATTGTGATTTCGATTACAGCTTCAGTATGACTGGGTTCGTTGCGAGTTATGTTCCCTAGATCAACCCTGTCGACGAATGATTGCTGATGGCTCCAATCGATCAAACTAACTGAGAGTCAGACGAAACGAAGGGTCCGCATGGTGTGGTGGTGAACGCGTTAGCCGCCGGAAAGGGTAATAGCGCGTTCGTTCCCCACCGCAAACACCTGCGGTCCGGAGTTTCGCAAATATATCAGCATCATGTGATTGTATTTTAGAACTCTTTACTATCACTACATTTCGATCATGAAATCCTATGAAAAACAAAGTGCTTCAGTAGCAGTAGGAACAAACTCTTAATCGAAGAACTACAAGCAGGCATTTCACTCCCACAGTTAGATATCCTTAACAAGTATCTACAGATTTGGCTTGGATGCTTGGATAACTGGATGGCCTGTCTTCACTGGTTGTTCGGGCTCCAGCATAATTTTCATTTTTTCGGAGTTTTGCTGGTTTAGTCTTTATGGTCCCCCTGAAGTCTCGAGGTCATGCAGGCTAAAGTCTGGCCCACGTCATCACCACCACAGGCAACTGCTGCACATCACTGGATCAGATGGAGATTGGTCATCATGCGACTAGTTTGATACCAGCACGGTAGTGGACCCCTGTTATTGGTTAACTTTTAGCTAGGCTTCCTGATGGAAACGTCACGTCGGAGTCCTTCTCAACCTACGAGACCCTGCTGGGAGAGGAATCTCCACGCTGTACATCGCAGCCCGACACCCAGGAACACCTCCCAGCCAAGATGAGGCGGTAAACGGTTGCGAAAAGAGATTTGGCTAGAACTAAAAAAATAATTTGGAGAAAATAGCTAAACGTTCAAGAAGACAAGATATGTAAAAAAAAATAAAAACAAAGACGAAAAAAATGTTTCACACCTTTTTCTTCTGGTTCTCGCTTTGCATTCGCTCAAGTGGCCCAGGTGTTGTATGTGCTTTGAGGTAACTCGAGAAGAATGGCATGGAGGGTTCTTCGAAAAGAGCCAGGTTGTGATTCCCAGCATCTTTGCCACCCCACGCAAATAGCTCTTCTAAAAAAATAGAGTTTTAACGTATAAAAATTGAAGAGAGAAAAAAACCATAACGTAAACAATTTTTGTTTCTGAGCTCAGTTAACCCACTAAAACCCACTGTGGCTATTTGTTCGTGACATGGCGGTGCTGCTGGGATGTGTGTGATTGAGATCAACATTAAGAGTAAACCGTGATCCGTGTTTCTGAACGGAAGTGGGAGAAGCCGTGGAGGGTAGGAGCTCGTGGTCTTCATCTTTGATGACAGGTGGCCCGTGTCGTTTCTCGGCACCACTGAGCA
Organism: Angiostrongylus vasorum; assembly: GCA_018806985.1. Classification (NCBI taxonomy): domain Eukaryota; kingdom Metazoa; phylum Nematoda; class Chromadorea; order Rhabditida; family Metastrongylidae; genus Angiostrongylus; species Angiostrongylus vasorum. The sequence goes on from JADANN010000409.1 coordinate 1,495,367, forward strand.
TCGCTACGTTAATAAATTAGGTGAACGCTATCACCTTTCTAAATACATCGAATTACTTCGTTGAACAAGCCCCTACACATTTATCGCCTGCTTAAGGCCTTGGATATGAAAGTGATAAAACAAACAGAGCTGCTCGGAAGAACGACGATGCCACAACGACTGAAATCTACTCCGCTCATAGCACATTCACGATGACATTTGATGATTCTAATGCATATACGGAAGTGGAAACTAACTCAGCAATTCCATTCTAAACAGACATATCTCAGCTTACAGCAAACTTCATCAGTACATTCGTGCCGGCATGAACAACATATGACTCATGCGTGTTGGAGCACTCCAGTTTGTATGAGTTCTATATCACTCATTCCTTCTCAAGTTGTTTCGTTTACCGCGTCAATATCTCTTGCGATATTTGTAGCATAACATCGATCTCCCCTACTCAGTCATATTGTTTTTTATGCCAAGAAAAGCTATTTCCTAAGTATAACAAATTGAGGGAAAACGCCTTCTGGCAGAGGTAGCGATTGATACCCTGAGCAGTGAAAACTAGGGTCTTTTCACGCGACTCACGAATGCGTTCAGTATGAAAACCATCTGAATCTACAAATCTTTGGCAACAAAAGATCGATTCTATATGATACGATGATAATTCTTAAAGCTAAAGTAGTTCTTGGCACGTGTACCGCAGTGATCGGAGCCACCCTGCAACACATATGAGATCGATCGCCGCGCCCCAGGCCAACCAAGCTCTCCATCCCCCGGGTCGGCAAATTGTTACGAAACTTGTCTGGGACGATAGCAGCACTGGATCGATACATCGGTAGACCACTGCGAATAATTGTTAAGGCCATATATGCATTCAGTGATGTCAAGCGATGCTTCATGAAGTCGAATGCATAGCGCATGCCTCAGGGAATGACCAACAACAACAGCTTTATCCTGTATTTCTTTTTAAGGTAGTTCTTTTTCCTTGTTATTTTGTCGTGTGGACTTACTCCTACGTGGCAGACTGAATGAACAAGCGGGATTTCGCACATCACCACTCGATGATGTCCTCGAAGGCGTCAATGACTTGGAATGACTGACCCCCTTAGGTCAGAACTTTTAAATTCTCCTTGTCGCATATTTTTCAATATTCAGTTGAAAAGGACTAAAATAGACGCAACACTTCAGACATTGCGCAGACTTTTACAAGAGAACCACAAAGCCTCTTCATGGAGTTCTTTAAGTTTCCAATTCACCAAACATCCAAATTATCGAAAACTTCTCGTTAACACAAAGCTTAAACGAGAGTTTCCCTTACTGCATAATCCATAGAGAGCAAAAATGAACTGAACCGTAGCAAAAGGATCTCCTTAGCCGTCAGCAGTTCCGGTCCCGTTATTTCCCTGGGGTTAAAAACTAAGGATAAATTTGCTTTGATGAAGAGAAGACGTCTCATTGCGACATTCAACAGGTGAAAAACATCTGATTTTTTCTGCGAATTTATTGACCGAAGAAAAATTACGGCAGTAAAACAGATCCTGAACAAATAGGAAGAACTCCAGGTGCCAGCGGATTGTAATAACCAGAGCACTTATTCATAGCATTATTCATACATTGATAGCGAATATTTCATAAAACAAAGTCATTGGAATGTAATGCAAGGCAGAAGTAGGAAAAAAAACATAGGAAGCATGTTGTATTGATTTTTATGTGGGAAAGTCTGACTGGAAATCAGGTCAGAACTGGCAGCTTGTCGATTATATTTTAGTGATAAGTCTGAAGAAAATAACTTCCGGACGCATTAAATAACTGATAAGTGGCAGCCTTTTTGATCATTGGAGTCAAAAACAGAAGGAGAAGCAGCAAGTTATGCTTAAAAAGTTGGAAAGGAGTTAAAAATAGCACTCGGCGTTGATCAATAACTGCGGGATGCCCCTTGCATTCGACTTCATTAAGCCTTGTTGGAGGTAACTGAACGCCTATCTAGCCTTTACAATGACTCGCGGTGGCCTACTGATGTATCGAGCCAGTGCTGGTATCCACCTAGACAGGTCTGGTACCAATTTGCCGACCTTGGAGGGATGGAAGGCTTGATGGAACTGGTCCATGGGGATCGATCCCATGTGAATTTCAGGGCGCCTCCGACAATTGCGCTACATGCTTCCATGGAAAGGGCTTGTTCAAGATAATCTCAGAATTTCTCCTAGCCGATTTCTTTATATTTTAACCAGTCCTTTGAAGCTGCTTTGCTATCAGAAAAAAGAAAAAGACACTGCTTATGAAGAGCTGTGTGAAACTTGTGAAATGCAATCACGGAGTGCAGATTGTTATTTGCAGCAACTACTTGCAGAGTTTCATATCATAAAGTGCGAACAATGAGGATGGTGTATACGTTAAAGTAAGATTTCGATATTTTCACTGGGGACAGAGCTGCTGATGGTGGAGACGAAATTAGTCAGAAAAAAGAACCATAAGAGTTGCCCTTGTTGAGCTGACGCGAGGTTCTCATTAGATGTTCCTGAAAGGCGATGGCTGACTTCACAGCGACTTAACCTGCGACTTGACTTCTTCAAAGCCGTTTCCGTTTTGTAAGGTTTCTTTACAAAACATCTTACAAAATGTAAACGGCTGTGAAGATGACGAAATCGCCGAAAAGTAGGCCATCAAGTTTCAAGAGCACCTAGTAACAACCTTGCGTCAACTCAACAAGGACAACTCATATGGTCCCTTCCCTTAGACTGATTTCGTCTCCACCATCAGCAGCTCTGTCTTGAATGGAAATGTCATCAAGTTTCAACAACACCTAAAAACAACGTTATCTCGAAAAAAAGCAGCTCGTAAGATTTAAATAAATTAATCATCATTACACGTGCAATCGATCCCCTCGCCCATGGTTTACCAAACTTTCCATGTCTCCGAGGTCAGCAAATTGCTAACAAACTTGTCTGAGAGAATAGCAGCACTGGCTCGATACATCGGTAGGCCACCGCGAGTCATTGTAAACGCACAGGTATGCGTTCAATCGCCTCCAAACGAGCTTAATGAAGTCGAATGCATGGCACATCCCTCAGGGATTGATCAACGCCGAGAGCTTTGTCCTTTTTTATCCTCTTAATCATCATTAATACAGAGGTCCATATAAAATCAATCTTTCGATTTGTTACGAGGTCATATGACTTTCCAAGATAGCGCACTGTCTGTGGTCATAACTGTAGAAATGGGACAGCAAGGCACTTCAGGTAACGAGTTACAGTTGAGAATAAGGACGAACAGTTAAGTACAATGAAGAGACATTTCAGCAGAACTAAAAAATGCTTGAAGAACTGATAAAGTACGACAAATACGGTTATCAGCGAAAGAAAAAGTGTTTTGCAACTATGGACTGTGCTTGTGAAAAACCTTCCAACAATGCCATGCATATTTACGATAATAATAAAAACTATAAAGGTCTCGGCATTGATCAATCCCTTAAGGGATGCGCCATGCATTGGACTCCATTCGTAACATGATTGGTCAATGCATATCTGGCCTTTACAATGACTCGCGGTGGCCTACCGATGTATCGCGCCAGTGTTGCTATCCTCCCAGACAAGCCTGGAAACCAATTTGCCAACCGAGGAGAGCTGGCGGGCTTGGTGGGCCTACGACACGGGGATCGATCCCATGTGTATTGCAGGGCGCCTCCAAGCACTGTGCTACACGTGCTGCATATTTACGATATAGCACATTATATGCGGTTTGTTACAAACTGCATGATGACATTGTAACTGAATAAGTCATAAGATTAAAGAGTTCACAGAAGACGCATAGTTCGATACGATTCGTTAGAGTTCTAACTTTAGTTGATGACTTGTCTAGTAGGCTCATAAAGGAATGTTAAGAAGTACGTGAATAATTGGAATGGAATGGAGAAAATTGGCGACAAGTCGCCGAATTAGTGAAGAATGTGGAGGACGAATGAACGAGGAAGGAAGGAAAGAGGAAAAAAATGACACCTGCTGATGCAAGTGTCCTTTAAGACGACGGCTTACGATATTTGGGCACGTTTTTGATCGATTGCGGCTGCAGATACCTTGTGGATCAGAGGATGATTCTCGAAGAAAACCTCGAAAATCGATCGGCACTTAACGGCGGCATGAGTAATCAATGATATTTCGTTTCATTCATGAGCTTACACAAGGTTTTTATGCAATCGACTCGGGCCAATCGGGCTCTGAAGAAGAAGAAGAAGAGGTCCAAATGCGTCAGCCGAATAAACGTTGTGTAAGAACGTCATCATGTAAGCTCGTGAATAGAACACAATATTATCACTTCTTGAAAATACCACCAGGCAGCAGACAGATCGTTGCCACGGACGACAAACTGGGATTGAATGAAAAGAACCAGTGAAAAAACAACTCAAGAATACGAGCCATCCACCTTCCGGAGAGCTTCGACCAAAATTTTTGTAAAACATGGAGGTGGTGCGAACCAACGGCACATTTTGCAACACCATCTGTTCATCAACGAAATCGTCCGACACCCATATGACGGGTTTCTTGACTGCGTTGAACAGTTGATAGAGTTAACCTTTTATCTGCTGCGTACTATAATTTTGCACGGCAGGGTATGATGTGGAACACAAGCACAACGGTGGTGAGATATTCGCAGAACTTGGACCTCGGGCCAGATCGAACCACGACTACTCTTTACGGGGTCCCGTTGTGGGGCGAGCCCCCGGAAAGCGTAATCGTGGTTTGACCTAGCCCGCGGTTCAAGTTGACAAAGTGTTTCGAAATCGTTGAATTTGAAGCTGTTTGGAAGCGAGGTCCATTCTCAACGATTCGGCCACTAATTTTCGAATTTCTGAGTTGTTAAACAACAACTTTAGTGATTACATCCCGTTGACAGTAAGTGTGAAGGTGGGCACATTAACGCTGAACAGTTGGAGCGCTATGTGAACAGAATAAACAATGCAAATTACACTTATCGGAGGTTCAGTACACACAGAATTCGGTACCAAACACAAAATCTCCGAACATCAGAATCCCGTCTGAGTTTTACTGAACTCAGCAAATGGAATTTTTCCTGAAGACTGAAGTTTCCTATCAGAATTTCCGTCACGTTGGTTATGGGGGCGATAAAATAGCGAGTGAACAGTAGAAAAGAAAACCATTAAACATGAAATTCCACCGCTTGCTAGGCTTAAGGGGTAAACTCTTACTCATATAATCCTCATCTTTGTACTTTTTCGGAGCCATATACCTACATTTTGTACCTGAATCCGGAGGAAAAAAAGAACGGCGCTATGACAGCCGCTTAAACGCTGAGGCCATATATTAGCAATTCTCGATGGGGCATACGTGTTGAGAACGTCTTAATGAGAAAGCTAAGGGATTGACTTATGTGAAACTTTCTTGGACTATACGAATAACAATGCCCTTTCATAGCCTTCTTTGATGTTGTGAAAAAACACTGTGAAGAACCAAAAGAGAACAGGAAACTCCAGAGTGACTGACAGGACCCTCAGATGGAAAGATCATTACGGTCTAACGAGCAATTCAAATATTAGCTCAGTCCTGGATTATGTAATTCAGAAGTCATTTGATGAATTCTAGATGGAACACAGCAGAGTGAAGAACGCCTATTCGTAAGGATTCGTACTGAACAAAGTAAATTTCAACAAAGATGATGCGTGAGAAGAAAGCTATAAGTAATTTAGCCTGAAACAGTTACGTGAGTGTGTTATTTACAAAGCGAAACCTTAATAGCACTATTCATTTGATCTTCCGAAAAGTAATTATTTCAGGACACAGTCCTTTAAATTTGGAAGGCGGGAAAATATTAGCAAGCATTGATTGGAGCACATTGTGATGTTCAGAGCTTAGCGGCCGCATAGGGCAAGGACGAACAGGCGGAGCGCACATTGGCTGCTTCGACGGCGACATGAAACAGATGGGCCGTTGCATCGGAGCGAACCGAAACGGCGACGCTGGTGCTGAACGGAAGCAATTCTGAGTCCTGCTGAGGTCGCTCTGCCTCTGTCGGTTCGAGTAAGCCGATCAGAGTCCGACTTTTCGAGAATGATCGATAGCGCAAACAAGTAGAGCGCCACCAAAGCCCAGCGGCACCTCGATGTTCTGTACGATAGGCGGCGACCTCCCGGTTCACCACGCGGCCCACGCACCCTCGCCACCACGGCCTCCTTTAGCTCCCAGACTATTGTGTGTGGCGTTCACAGATCGCTTTGAAAACCGCTTTGATGAGATTTCCGTTCGAAACAGAACTTACTTTCCGTAACACTTGCACTCGACATGGTCCTCTTCTGTTCGTCCAAGCCGCCGTTCACACTGAAACTGACATTTAATATCTCATCGATTCAGACCAATGTTAAGTGGTTATTCAAAAGTAGTCCAAAACCTTTTTTTCTTTCCTCGTATGATATTTCATATCTAGGAGGAACTATGAGTTTTATGGTCAAATCAGAGTTTCTGAATAAACAACTTTTAGTGGGCGAACCTTAAAGTAGTTGTTTGCTCGAACTTTCAAACTATTTCATGCGAGCTGCTCCTGCCTATCACCCACAATTTTCCTCCCTTCTTTTCCTCACTTCATTCTTTTCGGTACTGGTTGGTTTCCAGAAATAACTACGATAAGGGCTACTTGACAACAGAAGAGGTAGTTTAGGAACGAAGAAGAAAATAAAACTATGAAAAGAAGGTAAAAAAAATATTCAGCCTAATCTTATCACTTTATTTGAGAACTCAAACATCATTTTATTTGCATTTCTGATTCAAGTGAATGGAAAGATTTCTGTTTGAGATCGTCGGTTTCCTATGGTTCTCGCTTCAAGCGGGGGGCGCGTTGTGGCGCAGTAGTTAGCCAATTCACACATGAGCGTTCGCTCGATCACGAGCCCTCAGGCAATCATTCAATGGAACTCCCATCTCCGAGGTTGACAAATAACTACCAAACTTGACTGCGATGATCGAAACCCTGACTTCACACAGCGGCGGGCTTTCACTCATCTCACGGGCCAGATGTGAGTTCATTCATTTCTGGAATACTGTGAATCGATTCGAACCCATGGATCATCTCTGAGTGATTAATCAACGCCGAACGTTTTAAGCTTTTCCCGCTCTTGTTCCATTAACTTTACATTACTATCATATTGTAATCCCCCTTTATCACCTGCTCAACAGTTTATCGTCGAGTGATTTGATCACCCTTTAGCAGTCTACGTCTGGCCAAATTTTCCCAGTGAGAGAGCCTGCTGTATTACATTGAAGCACACAAGAACCATCCTGTTTCTTTGAATTAACTTTGAGCATTGAGCGGTGGCCTTTTCACTATATGCTTAACATTTAATGAGATCCAGTCACTAACGGCTTTTTTTTGCGCCAGTTATCGTTAAGATGCGTCATGAGTTTAGCCCCCCTGACTTTGCACTTCTTGGCGAATGTGGTCTCTGATCTTCGGTCGCTTTGACAGGTCGAAGCTTCGGATTCTTTCTTTCACTCAAGTAATATGTGTTATTCCTCCCAACGGTTTACCGCCTCATCGTGGCTGGGAGGTGTTCCGGGGTGTCGGACTGCGATCTACAGGGGGGAATTCGTCCCCCCCCCCAGCAGAGTCTCCCAAGCTGAGAAGGAGTCCGGCGTTTCCATCAGGAAGCCTAGCTAGGACTAAACCAATACCAGGATCCACCACTGTCCTGGTATCAAAGCCGCATGGTGGCAAATCTCCCTCTGATCCACAAGGGCTGCGACTGCCTGTCGTGGTGACGGCCTGGGGGCAGACTTTGGCCAAGCTGTCCTCGGGATTCCAGGGAAGCACATTGGCTTAACCAGCAAATCTCCGAAGAATGGTGACTATGCTGGGGCTCGTACAACTAGTGATGACGGGGGTGTTCAAGTATCAAGTAAGTAATACGTGTTATTCATAGCACTATCATTCCAATATCTCGTTCAATAGCGATCACCCATATTTTACAAGCGTACGTTAAGGGAGGAAGAATCGTAGAATCGAAAAGGTGAGTATGGAGTCGGGCGCTCTTTGTCCTCTTCAGCACATCCTCAATTCTCCTTTAGGCTCTCCGAATCACTCGTTTTCTCTTGATGAGTTTCGTTCGTTTTGTTGACTTCCCGATTCAAATAAACATAGCTATGACATTCGGCCATACTCACTCCGTTTAGCGTGAGTGGGGGTGCTTAGAGACGAAGCTCTCTGTCCTGAGCAACCACTTCTTTCGGTTAAGGCGATCGATGTGCTGCTGAAATCGGTCAGCATTGTTTTCGCCTGGCTGATGCTTGACATTATAAACAATGCTATCAGTGAAGCTGTGATGACGTAGGTGTCGTTAATGGCTGTTTGCAACCATGTGTGTAAAAGAAGCCACAAATAGTATCAGTGCTACAGTTTTTACCTCGATGAATCCCTTTCTTGTTATAAATGGTGATGCCCTTTAGCACAGTGAATTTCCATTCATGGAATTGCTTCATAGCTAATGAAGTGTCTTCCCTATACTGAGTAGCTATCCTTCGGTCTCTTGGATCGTGTTCTACTCAGCAGAATCAATGTCTTCTTTATGACAGTGAAGGTGAAACATACAGGCATCTTGTAGTCTCGATAGTAAGACGAATCTCGTAACCATTAGGATCCATCATGCTTCTATTGAACCTTTCCGAAGCAGTTCTTGCATTGACGTCCTTCCAGCATGTTCTGTCAACACTGTTAGAGATTACTTAGATAAAGGAGTTGCAAACAGACCGTAAAATAGCGGCAGATGACGTGTAGATCTCTTTTGTGCAAAAAACACAGTTATGCCGGCTTTCTATCGACTGGGAACCTTTTATTTAAACAAGTAACGTGTAAAAAACGCAAATGCGACGTCGATAGGTAAAATCTCCGATTTCCTATGAGGAGCTTAATTTCGTTATTGCACCTCTCATTAGGAGACTCTCACCTCCAGTGTTAAGGAGCTCGTGTTATTTTGAGACACCCTGTCCACAGTGATCGTGGTAAACTGAAATACTCGCTGAATTTGTTGAATAGTCCTCATAACGCGATCTAGGATTCTTCGGACGTTCTCCTGGAGTTCATCTTGAAGTCTTCCTGTGTGGAACACTTCAACATCGTCTTCGTCATGACTTTATGTCAATGCATAGGTGACGAAAATTGTCAAGGCCGGTATTATTCATGCCTTTTCAACCATAAACGTCCGATTCGGGTCGTTAGGTGTTCAAAGGGCAGTTTTTTTCTTCGGTATCACAAACAGCTTTAATACGCGGCGTATTCTTATCTCTGTGATATCTATATCGTCTTCTTAGATGTGCATCAGCAGGATTCTTGTGGAGATTCCGATGTTGATCTGAGTGCTTTAAAAAAAATCTCTTCACCATTCGGGCTTTTCCGGGACCATTAACTCCTATACACTCAACAGCCACTTTTGTGGCAAGTTTTTTGGCCAATTTACAGGACACAGTCCATATACATACAAGGAGCTCATGCGGGTATGAATGCGTACGTATATATGGAAGTCATAGTTCAGGTAGCCGCAGGGAGTCCTTCCTCTGAAAGTTTTGCTTCCTTGCTGTTTGGAGATTTGTGGACTACGTTGATAAGAGGGAAAAAATCCTGTTTTCGTCATAGTTACAAGAATCACCACATTATCGAGACATGACGTCATAATTAAATAATCACAAATTCTGATCTTTAGCCATCATTAAGAGAGGTGTTCATCTCACTGGTCTTAATTTCGCTCTAATTTTTATACAATTTGTTGTTGGTCCACATAATAATTTAAGAGGAAATATCTTACGTCATAGCCTCGATCTTTGTCTCCATTGGTGGTGTCATAGTTTTCTCGTCATCCATCATCAGTTTCTGCCACCACGCCGATGGCTTTCTGCAATAATTTGGAGTCCATCTAACATATTCATGACGACATGCATTGATTTCAGTGCGCATGGTATGAAAATAATGACTGCTTTTGATTTTTAAACCAATGTCTCTGAGCTCACACTGAACTTTACTCGTTGCAGTGGAATCCTAAAGCCTCCGAATTTACAGATCTTGGTCCACGAAAATGCTTGTATTATACCACGGTTAAATTCTGATTTCTCGAAGCCGGGAAACTTTTTTCTGAATAAAAAATTAGGCAATACTTTTAAAAATTGTGGACAACTCTCACGGCGATGGATCGAAATCTCTCCTATAACTTGTGCCAAGTGCTTAGGTCTTGTATGTTTTAGCTATCAAAGAGAAGTGTCGGAATTATCGTTAAACCAATTTCCTGTCGAGATAGTTAATCATAGAATAGTTAGGCGCACTATGTTGATATCAGCTAGGAAGACTGTTTATTTAGTAACACAGACATACGTCATAAGTTTCTTAGCATTAAAAGTTTCATAGCAATAGCACAGGGTTCTGTTCCTCAAGAGGCGTTTATTTTTAATCACATTTCTAGGGTAAGGTTTTGATTAAATCCGATGACGGCATTGTTTCCTAATGCACTTTCTTTTAATCTACCCGTAATCCGCATTGGTTAGAGGTGCCCTGCAACACTCACTGGATCGATCGCTGCTTCGATCTCACGCCCACTGTTGACAAGTCTTCCATACCTCCGGGGTTTACAAACTGGTACCAGACTTGTAGGGAGGATATAAACACAGACATGGTATATTAGTAAGCTACCGTAATTCATTGTTTAAGTCAGATATGCATTTATTCACCTCTTTGATGCTTACCTGGAGTTGAAGGCATGGCGCATTCATCAAGGATGGATCAACGCCGAGAGCTTTCTTCCCTACCGTTTGCTGCCAGCGACATATGTGGGCCTATACAATAACTTGCACTAGCCTAACGAGGTATCAAGTTAGATTGTCTATCCACTTAAACAAGTCTGTCAACAATTTGCGGACACCGAAAGGCTGGTTGATTGGGTGCTCCGCTCGGGGCGTCGAATAAACCAACGACGTGTGCATTTCCGAGCATCTCAGGCACTGCTTTGCATGGGACCCTGTTCAGCACACAATTTCTGGGATTAGGCTATATTTCACACCACTGTTGAAAATCTTCTATGTGCCCTAAACAGGCATTTTTAGTTGTATGAATGAAAGGGGCAAGTGTGGCGCAGTAGTCCATGGCGCCCTGCAACACACACACAGGATCGATCTATGCGCCCATGGTCCACCAAGCCTTCCATACCTCCGGGGTCGGAAAATTGGAACCAGACTTTTCTAGGAGGATAGCAGCACTGGTTCGATGCATCCGTAGGCCAGCGTGAGCCATAGTGAAGGCCAGATATGCATTGAATCACATCCAACAATGCTTAACGAAGTCGAATGAATGGAGCATCCCTCAGGGATTGATCAACGCCGAGAGCTTTAGCTTTAGCTTTATGAATAAATTTCCAACACAATGTAAATTGAAAGAGAAAGTCAAACGAGGAAAGCTGAAAAATTCTAAGGAAGCTTCTTCTTTAGTGAATTGTATTTTGAATTAGATTGTGCTCAATTACACGTCGGCGTGACTGGCCACCTCTGAGACAGTCACTTACTGCTCAGTTAATGAAAATGCGAACAGGCCGAATTTCGTTTGGATCAAATTGGAGCACTTCGTCTGCTTACGGTAGAAATTAATCATTTTTTACTATCAGGGCGCTAAAAATACCATTGCGAACTATTTTATTCATGTCGTTGCATTTCGTGAAAAACTGCTGTAGAATACATTTCAAAGACCGACTTTCCTTTAACCTGGGCATGACTAATCAGTACGTATTCTTTCATTGATAAGCTAATTCGAAGTTCACAGAAGAGTTTGTTCGGCTTACGTTCCGACGTCTTCGTCTTCCTTCAGGATGTTTTCCTGACGTTCTAAGACGAAGACGAAGACGAAGACGAAGATGTCTAAATGTTGGCCGAATAAATCTTTCCATCAACCTCGTGTTAGCATATCAATAGAAGGGTACATGTTCTAAGCTACTTTAAATTGGAAAGACTTCATAGGTTATGTCATATGTCTCCACGCGACATACTGAGTGGAAGACTCATAGAAAGCGGTGAGTGTGCAAAGAAGCTATTCTGTGTTCAATGTGGTTGAAATCTTGGTTCAGCTCCCAGGATCGACTTTCTATTAACCTCGGGATTGGAATATGAATGCGTCGTTTTCTTGGTTCAGCGTTTTCTCTGTTTGGTTATGGAGGTGTTTGACCGTGTAGATTGCAGTCAACTTGACCTTTCCAGACTCTGAGGAAGGCGAAATAAAGAAATGAAATAATACCTCGTATTTGCTAAACAGAAGTGGAAAGAAGTACTTCATATGTTATTATTGTTCATTTCAGAGATGGTTCTTTTTTTTCAAACAGGGATCCGTTGGTTTTCCGGTAATCATCATGGGAATTGAGCTCAGTGAAAAAAATTCCCAGTTAGTATTTTCACCTCTAAAAACACCAAAAGTATTTTGCCACTTTTTTTTAGTGTTTTCGTGAAGGAAGACGAAGAAAAAGACGTCGAAACGTTGGTCGGATAAAAGTCGTATAAGAACCGCGTGTAAGCTGAGCAATTTAAACACATGTTGATTAATCATGCCGAGGTTAAAGCGAAGTCGGTTTTCGTCAAAGAATCTCTTCTTGAGAGTGGATCCAATTATTCGGTTGATAATAACTCTTGAAATTTGATTGGCTGAAAAAGGATAAAGCTCTCGACATTGATCATTCCCCTGACGGGTGTGCCATGCATTCGACTTCATTATTGACTACGGCGGCCTGCCTGTGTGCGAGTCAGTGCTGCTGTCCTCCCAGACACGCCTAGTATCAGTGTACGGACCCCCGGGGGGTGGAAGGCTTGGTGAGCGTGAGACGGACGCGAGATCAATGCCATGTGTATTTCAGGGTGCCTCTAACCTCTGCGCTACACGCGCCATTTTGATCTGTTTGGTTAGCGATTAGAATCTTGCTAAAGTTTAACCACTATGCTTGCCTCCACTACTGTATTTTTTTATTCCAATCCAACAATAGAGAATGGAACGCACAGAGGGTGCTTTTTTCTTTCATTTTCAGGAGCAAAATATGTTTCAATGATCCATGGTGAATGTGCCTGCAGTTTTTTATTGCCCTTGCATGCTACAGCGGTTTCCGGAGTCCAAGACATGGCATAAAGAACCGTAATGTGGAATAGGTAAATTGTTTCCCTTTTTTGCGAAGGAGATGAAGAAGAAACCTTTGCTTTAATACAGACAGCCTTTCACGGCTGCTTCTTTGTATGCGATAAATGGGAACCACTACTTGATTCGACCGGTTTTCTGGAGTGGTTTGGGCATCTTCCTGGGCACAGCACAGAGGATAGATGTGTCGCTCGAGTTTTGGTCTCTTTGTCTAAAGGAGGAAAGTAGGTTTGGCCTCCATACCTAAAGCAGGTATTCTTGAAAGTAGAATTGAAGGATGCTATAGCTCCTCTTATATCATCTTGTCAATAGTGAACCTTTCAGGGATTGGCTCCATATTATTAATTGCTATCATTATTCTTATTACACGACCCGACGTAATGTCTCGCTGTGCGAATCCCATCATTTCTTGCATTCGATTCGTTTTCTCCCACCCATCATCCACGGAAGTGTTCGAATTTCTTTTTTGCGCGTGGTCTCGTCTGCCGATTGGGGATTTTTTTTTGTCCTTGTCACGAATGTCGTTGAATGATAGTCGAGTCGATGTTCCCAGGAATCCTGAGATCGCTGGGGCGTTCCCTCGTAGACTGGAGGGAGTTATCTTGTCCAAGACTAATCTAGGATCAATTTCCCTATCCTGAAGGGATGAGAGGCTTTGTGAGCCCAGTCCGGATTTGAAACAGAGCATGAGGAAGTGGAGCCGTTTAAATTACGAAGCGGGAAGCGGTCGCTACCACTGCGCTACCCCCCTCTATTGGATTATATAGGTTACGAAACTGACACCAAGTTGATATATTCTAGTGTATAAAGGTTAAATGTAACAGCTTTTCTTTGCGTTGGTAACCGTATCGCTTTAAACTGGCTTTTTGTCAGATTGGACATGCTTCGCCTATTGGCTAGGGTTCCTCATGCCGGCTGGGAATGTGGATTCATCACCAGCAGAGCCTTACATACTAAAGAGTTGTTCGATATTTCCATGTGGAAGTTCAGCTAAGAGTAAATCACTCCCATCATGGCAGCGTGGTTAGTAGCTGGAAGGTGATCGCGTTCTTGTACCTTCGAAATTCCAGGGAAGGAAGGTCTTCCTCAGGCAAAGTTGACCAGTCAAATGGGAATTGTGCTAGAATCCACACAATATGCAGAGGGTCATTACAGATGTTCCATCCATGTATTTTGGTAAGATAACGTTAGCACTGCTGAATGTTCTTTCAGTTCCATCTTGCTTTGTGCTCTTTTTGAAGGTGTCTACTCCACTGGTTCGCGCACTTCACTTCTGCTTTAGTTAGCCAGTTCTCGTTGTGTTTGAGGCATGCTATTCACACAGTGAAGTCGTTGACCTATAGTGAGGCACTTTTTTTCTCTATTGCAAAAATCACTGTATTCCTTATATACCATGATGGGTGTGGTTGTAGAGGTGTCAGAAAAAAGCAATGCACAATTTTATCCTTTTCTCTCGCGGAAGCGCTCCAAGTAAACTCAGGTCGGAATAATTTTTGTAATTTTAGTCAACGAAGTTGTAGCCTACATTGCTTCCGTTGGCTGCTCCTAATACGTCCGTTTATCTCCTTTAAACACCTGTGCTTGCTTAATAGAAGAAATCCATGGTGCCATCCATAGTATCTCTGTGCTTCACTAATATCACCGTTCGTTTATAAGGTCTAGACTGAATGGTCCAAGACCACTCTGGTAACTTTAATTTATTGGAGTTTTTTTTTGGTAATGCTACGAATGCCTACCACTTATTGGTGATGATGGTATCCTCAATAAGCAAGGAATAAGTGTGAACAACATTGTACTCATGGCTCATGTACTGCGCTGCTCCGTATCTTCTCATCAAAGGATGGCCATCATTCGAAACAAATGATGGCACGAGTCTCTAATCTCTCCGGGGTTGGAAAAATTGTACTAGTCTTGTGTGGGAACTACTCACTGCCTACAGTCCAAGTGAGTACTCTCTAGCAGGCTATTCCAGGACTCAAAGTACTCGACGAGCATTCAACGACGTTCATAGGAAACACGAAAATCTTCAAGTAGCAGCCGAACCGAAGCGCGAAAAGTACAAAGACAATCGTTGATGCTAGCAGGAGTCGCTGTCATCTTGGAAGAATCCTAGTTGCGATGAAACGAGTCTGTATCCAATACACAAGTACCGGAGACTGGTTTTGCTGAAGACTTGTCAACGCAAGGATATATCGGGATTCCAGGAGGAATAACCAAAGGAACCATTTAGAAATCTGAACAAATTCGTGCATGACAGATGCAATGCAGCTAATGGAATGAAAGAATGTTGGGAAGGGAATGCACAATTTGTGAAGACGGGTCATATAGAAAAATCAATAAATATATAAGTAATGCACCTACTGGAATAGTAGTAAACCCGACATTCTAGAGTATTCCAGCCACCATGTTCGGCTCATCTAAGGCTTCGATTTATAACTAGCTTAGAGTAACTTTCAAAAAAGATAATAAAAAAAAGGAAATACTTGATTCTTATCGATTTATGAGAATTATATGCCAGTCAGTTGGAAGTTAAAGTCGTGAATTCGTTATTCTGTTATTCTCGCATATTTCGCCATTTTCGTTAACATAAGCGCATTAACTTAAGTCATGGTAGATTCTGAAGAACGAGCAGCGATTCGTAAACACCATTTAACTGGCCTTATCGTGTCATAGAAAGTGGAAGGAATTTTCTGGACAGCAAAATAAACGAGACACAGAGTATGAGTTGAAAATGATCCCAAATATATCACCATGTAGTACGGCATAGATATAGTGACATCAGCAGTAAATAGTTCGACCTTATCACTTTATCTCTTTAAAATCGCTTCAGCAATGAGCGACTTTACGAATTATTCTCACGAAGAGGATCGGAAAGTATAGAACAATTGGTATGAAGAAGGTTACAAGGTGACTAAAAACTGCATTCGAGAGGAGCAAGTGAATTCAAACGATTAGTACTGTCTCAGGCTATTGAGCCAACAAATGGAAACGATTAACCTTCTTTCCTGGATAACTAGGATCACCTCCCTATGTCCTACGTCAAGGATATCGGATCGTGTTGAATAGGACTGGATTGCACCTTACCCATGCATATGGGCGTATTCATGGATACGTGCATTGTGATCCGTGCACGATTGCTTATAAATGGATTGTATCATGTCGATTGAACCGCTAACATGAAACCAGGTGATTGGGAAGTAAGTATGTGAGCGTTAGGAAACCCTCCGGCAAATAAGCACTTGAAGAAATTTGCACATTTTTGTGGGTAATCGGAGTTCTTGAGACAAAAGTAAATTGCCATCCTTTGTCTGGGCTTCCATAGCTCTGTAGAGAACCGATAAAAAGAATATCAAAGAGGAAGGGGTGCAGCAACACTAAATGAGGTTTCAGAAGCTCTACAATCCATGCTGCTCACTGGGTCTTTGCCAACCATAAGATAAAAATGACTGTTCTCCGAGTTAACTAACAGTCACTGCTCAGAGATGGGCAATTTTAGGGTCTGATTAGATTGATAACCAAAACTATCTGCCTTCACACCGAATTAGAACTGTTGGATATGTCATTGTTGCGGGTCTGGTGTCTGAAGTCCGAAGAGCTATTTCGTCGGTGAGGAATGGTACAAAAATCACTTCCAGCAGGATCAGATACACTGTCCCAGTTGGACTGGAATTTATTTTAAAGGTAGAGAAGCGCTTGGCACAGATAAATTTCGTAGGTATGCACCATGCATCCGACTTTATCGTGTACCGTAGAGGTGATTAAATGCAGATCTAGTCTACACAATGATTTCTCGTAGCTTGCCAATGTATCAAGTCGGTGCTGCTATTCTCTCAGACAAGTCTACTACCAAGTTGCCAACCTTGCACGGCACGGAACTGTGTAAGCCCGGAGCGCAGGAACGAACTAGACACCAATTCCAATGCTTGTTGCAAAGCGTCTCTAACTACTACGGTGTAAGCACAACTAGCAGTTTATCCGGCCATTGAAAATCAAACAAGAGAGGCCTATATGGCACCGCCAGTTGTCGTCTAATCGATGTTCCTGAGCTTTTTTGCGCTAGTCATCTATCATTCAACAATAATGTTAATAGGTCATGCACGTAGGCAATGTGAAGAAAGGGTTCATTGAGATGGATCATACCCACATGCTTACGGAACTCATTGAAATATCGCAAGAGTACGAAATGCCTTTATGTATCATTTTTGTTATCATAAAAAAGATCCTTCTTTCTTCCGATGAAAGCCTCGGATAACCAAGGCAATTACGGTCAGTTCAAAATCAATCCTTGATGAGCCATGCAGCAACTCCATACCCAAAATTTTTTCAGTGGTGCAACGATAGTCGGTTGAAAACCCAGATTCGACAGAGTTATGCCTTATCAGCAATATCATTTGTCGTTTCCTTTGAGAGCGGTCGTCGGAAACTTAAATATGTTATAGGGAGCGAAAATCTGCCCTGACACTCACTGTACTGCTAATGTTGTCGCTTCATAAAAATACCAACATCAGGAGAAATGAATGCTAACGGATCTCAGCAGCGTCTGTGAAACCGCCGATCTTTGCTTGAACACGAAGAGAAAGCTACTTACTAGGAAAAGCGACTCGTTTACGATGCTTGATTCACTCTCGATAGAACAAATGCGAAATGGAATAAGAAATTCCGATTTTTTGTCGGAGATTGAAGATTAGCAACACTATAGTATACAAGAAGATGTCGAAAATCAGATGGACCTGATATCAAATGCGCCCTATGGTTAGTTCTCTTCATGAAGAGCAAAGTGAGCCGTAATTTGTGAAAATCTGAAGCGCCACATGGAGGAATGGTGACGGCCGTTCGAATTAGTGTACGGTCATCGGAAGTACAAACGATAAAGGCGCGTGTGGCACAGTGGTCGGAGGCGCCCTGCTACACACACGTGGAATCGATCCCTGCGCCCTGGCCCACCAAGCCCTCCATTCCTCCGGGGTCGGCAAATTGGTACCAGACTTGTCTGGGAGGATAGCAGCACTGGATCGATACATCGGTGGGCCACCGCGAGTCATTGTAAAGGGCAGATATGCATTCAATCATCTCCGACGATGCCTAATGAAGTGGAATGCATAGCGCATTCCTCAAGGGTTAATCAACGCCGAGAGCTTTATCCTTTGTGCAGATGATAAACGTGATTTCTTTTTCCGGATTGGAAAAATGCTTCACTATATGGTCCATTTGGAGCACAATTTCTCATGAATTCAAGAAAAAAAAAGAAAAAAAACTGAACTTATACTCTGACCACACTGCAGTAAGATTCTATCGTTTCACTGACGATGAATTTTGCTTACGACTCTCCATCTAATAGCTAAGGATTCAAGAAATTGGTCCTTTTTTAAAAACGACAACTATTTTTTGTTATGAAAATAATGTGACAAAATACTAGCCATCAAGAAAGTTAGGATTTGAAAGCATGGAAAGGATTACGGAGAACTTCCGGACGAAGAAAGTGATATATTAAGTGGACTATAGCGGTGAGCACTTGTGATAATACGTATAGAGATATCGGATCAATTAGTCGTAGCAACTAGGACATCACGCTCGTCGATGCGATGATCTAAGTATGGACGGACGAGTTCATGGCCGTCATTTAGTTCTTCATGAACAAAACACTATTGCATCTATCACTTTCTCCTGTCTCCAGTGTTTATCAAAATCGGTGATTTCACTGAATACCTGTTTTACCGATTGTTTTTATCGCATTACCCAAGATGACTGAGTATTAAGTCACTGTGGTCTTCGTGGCTATAAATCATGTGTGCTTTTCGATTTGAACTCTTCCTTTCTGGAGCTCTTATATGATATTTGGAGAGTAATTAAGTAATACTTGCGGAAAACGTCCGAAAAGAACGTACTTTGGTATGTCAGGCGTCTCGAATACCACGACCGATGATTGTCTTTTTCGGTGGTGGAGCGCCTTTGACGACCTCAACCGAACTGACCCGCCGTTTCGTCAGTGGGTTTTCCATGTGAGCAATGCGTGCCACCGGCGCAGAAACCGGTTTCCCGTCTTCGACCGAGGCTCCAACAGGTGGTTGCACGGATTGTTGTACATCCGTCGGCGGTGTGCCTTCTTTAGGTTCTACTGCTTGATCTCCCATAGTGCTTTCTTCACTTGAAAAGTCTGTAAAAGGAACATTTTTATTTCAGTGGGAGTCACAGCACATATTCAGAAGACAGAATTGTTCAGAGAGAGAACAAAAGCTGTGAATAAAAGTTGGTTTTTGTAGGACAGACGAAGAACTGTTGCCTATTTTGCACGATTAGTAACTCGTCTCAGATCTAATTATATTAATCAAAACAAGAACCGCTGAAATCTACATACTTTCTTATTAAGATACATATCCACTTATTTTAATAGCATAAAGTTCAGATATTCTAGAAGAGATGGATTATTCTATGGTGTTTTCTGCAGCAGTTTAGTTCTCGAAGATTTTATTAGCTAGTAGTTGTCATGTAGCTTGAAAAGAGTGATAGTTGGTTAGCAGAGGATCCAATGAGTATATTGAGCAAAAACGCTCGGAACTAAATTTGGTCATCTTTAGCAGCGTTAGTTCCGCAGTGTGCGATCGAGGGTTATCATTCATGAAGAATGGGCTCTTTCTTTCGACTACTTTGTGATACATGCGCTAAGTTTTTGCGGGATAATACTGACTTTATGACGATATTTCTCCGCTGTGACAATTTTCCCAAGATTCAGGGAGCTGAGTTGCCGTAAACAAACTTATTCCTAAAATTGAGAAAATCGCACTGTTTTCTGATGCAAACTCGGTTTTCAAAAACATCATCTTATCCTACATGTCACTTGCAGATGGACGTCCTCAGTTGCCTTAAAAGATCCTATTTCCATCGTACGTGACAATGCGACTGAGAATCATGTCACCTTTGCTGAGTAGAAGTGCAGAACAGCATACGTGACGACGACCTCGCTGCCATTCCTCGAGTTCATGAGATAACCATTCAAAAGAGTTTTCTAGTAATTCTAATGAGTTCCAAATGGCGAACAACTTCTGGGCCGTGAGTAATGAGCTCTTCTACAACTTCTTGAAAAGGTGCTGGTTGCAGCTCTGATAACTGGAGATGATGATCTCCGTCAAATGCTGATAGACGCCGACGACTTCTTCCATCATGAGGACTCATATCTGCGGTACAAAACCTGCCGAACCATCCGTGCATTACATGTTTAAAAGCTCTTTCCCAGCCTATTCTTTGACAAGATCACGAGTTGCCATTGTTGCCTTTCGCACAAATTTTGATTCGAGGACATAACTTCAACCAGCCTAAAATCGTTGCTAACCACCTTTCAGAAAGATCAGCATATTATAAATAGTCAGTTTGGAAGCAGAACTAAAAATAGCACACATGAACAGATATTTACTTCAAAGTTCTTTAAAATTTTCACGACGACATCGGCGGTTATCATCGTTTTTTACCAGCCTGAACATAGACGACTTCTCTCTCGCCTTTCCAGGAGTTTTCAACGAAGAACTTCGATTGTAATCTTAAAAAGCGGACAAGGTAGTCGATTAAATGAGGTGCGGATATTCTAGAGGAGATCAGCGAGTAGGTTATTTCTTAGTTTAAGAGTGCCACAGAAGAAATATCACTGATTTTCCAGGCTACAGCACTCTTGGAAACAATGAATAGTAGTGGAGGTTGGCGATACAGTGGAAACGACGAGCAAAGTTGTAGTTATGAGTCTGTTCACTTAGCATAAGCTGTTTTATATTCCAGGTTGCGGCGACAAAACAAGCGTTTCAACAGGTGACTTTGTCTCCAGCACACTATGAGAGTGAAGACTTAAAACCAAACATCGCTAGATTATTCTGCAAAACTATTGTCTTGCTAAAGCATTTTTTCATCCTATATAGAAGGTAATACATCAGAAATGGACTTTAATCGTATTCTTTCTGATTAAGTATACTGTCATA
The DNA here is from genome assembly GCA_018806985.1 of Angiostrongylus vasorum. Taxonomy (NCBI): domain Eukaryota; kingdom Metazoa; phylum Nematoda; class Chromadorea; order Rhabditida; family Metastrongylidae; genus Angiostrongylus; species Angiostrongylus vasorum. The sequence continues at coordinate 1,516,459 of JADANN010000409.1, forward strand.
AATCTGAACCACAACATTTCCAAGTCCTTCAGAGATGAAAGTCATATGAGCAGTTAGCAATCATCACCAATTCACATTTGCTCAGAAGCCGTTGTGTAGCTTTATCGCTACATCACTGCTATGGCGTCGGATGTTTTGGTTATCATGTAGAGTAAGTAGGTGACCCTGCTTCCAGGAAATGTTAGAACGACCTATTCACATGGACTTCTCACAATGTCAAACAACCGCCGGTGATAGTCACTACAGATCGTAATAAAATGGATCCAGAGGGAACAAGTTGGTCAATCAGTGGAATTCCGTCTCGTTAGCAAATGTACTGCGGTTCATGCATTCCATCCACGTATTTAGCATATGGACGACCGCCGCTGATTTAACAGAGGCCAAAAAAGCTGTGAACTCGTCGGCGATTTAGGCACGGCAAATGCTGGTTTTTTTCGACACTGAAAGAGTTCGGAACACAAGAAAATCACAGCAGATGTTTTCTTTTATCTGCCTAGAGGTGTAACTTTGCTGATCTATATTTCACCATATTTAACCCGCAAACACAAAAAGGATTTTTTGGAAGGATTTTACTACTTACTTACTTATGTCGAACGTATTTCGTAATTCCTTGTAACCAATCATTCTCTAAATAGCTATGACGCATGATAACAATTGGATATGAACAACATTTAATCATTGAATGGAAAATTGTACTTCCAATGTCCTATACATAATAACCGATACCGATATGCTACTAACTGCTGGTAATTTCCGTTAACTACAAGACTTTTTAAAGTTGAAAACTTGACATAGCTATAGAACAGACTGTTACAACTTTTGTTTTTCTTATCTTAGATGACCCATCTTTACGTCTACTGTGCGGATTCCAGCACTTCTCACATTCGATTCGTTTCTCGCATCCATCGTCCACGAAGGTCTTCCAACTTTTACGTGTGACTCCGGATTCTGGTTGAGGATATTCATTTCATCTTAGAAGTCGTAGAATGCTGGTCGAGCAATTCTCCCTGGAGTACTAAGATAGCCGGGGTGGAGCGTTCTCAATTGGATTGCAGAGAGTGGGTTTTTTTTGCAGACAAGAGCGGTACCAATTTTCCGACTCCGTAGGGCTGAGAGGTTTAGTTGGCCCGGGGCGAAATCGAGAAAGCACCATGGTCGTGAAGGCAGACATCATTACCGCTGCGCTCTCTGGGCCAATTGTTACAACTCTAATCGAGCGTAATTGCAGCTTTCACTTTGTTTGAAATTGAAATCTGAAACTAGCTTAAATATGTGCAAAAATTGGCTGCCTCAGTGAATGGACCGGGATTTGGTTGTCTTCAGCAGAAGAGTCATAGTCATTATTCACCGAGTTCAGATGAAAATTTTTGAAAACCCGCCTAAACTGTAACTAGCACACCCATTTTTTCTGCGAGTTTATCGTCAATTTGCGGTTCCTCCGTTTGACCCCTTTCTCCTTTGCTCACGTTCTTTCTCATCCATCTCCATTTTTTGTGTCAGTCGACGACAACATATTTTCTAAAAACCAACTTTCTGTTCGGCAGTGACAATGAAGAAGTTGCTGACGCGGGGGGATGTCATAAACCATCCTTTCCCTCCTGTGCAAGAGATCAAAGAAATCGAATCCAGGACAGAAGATGAACTCTTTCATATTATCAGTCATGAGTGGATAGGTGATTTAATGCTACATAACCTCTTCATGTTTGATGAAAGGTGAAATGTAAGCCAACAATTAGTAGATGCGTGCACGGAACTGATTTTCATGGATTACTACTTACTTGGACACTTAGATGGCTTGTCCTCACTGGTTGTGCGAGCCTCAGCATAATCTCCACTTTTCGGAGTTTTGCTGGTTTAGCAATTGTGCTTCCCTGAGCTCTGAGGTCAGCCTGAGCAAGGTCTGCCCCAGGTCGTGACCGCTACAGGCAGTGGCAGCCCTTGTGGATCACAGGGAGATTTGACTCCACGCGACTAGTTTGGTACCACTGCGGTGGTGGATACTGCTATTGGCTTGCTCTTAGCTACGCTTCTTGATGAAAACGCCGGATTAATTCTCAGCTTGGAAGACCCTGCCAGGAGATGAATCCCCCTCTGTATATAGCAGCCCGACACCCAGGAGCACCTTCCCGTCACGATGAGGCGGTGAAGCGTGGGGAGGTTTCATGAATTAACTAAGAATAAACAATGTGCAGAACGAGACTAGCAGAAATGCTCTACACAAGGATATGAGGAAAGAAGCGTCAAGTAGTAAGGAGGTGAGAAGATTCATCGCAATATATTCAAGCTGTCTGATAGAGATTGATGGACCTATAGATTTTATACTCTGGCAACGATCCTTACATAACTTAAGATGTGACATATTCTACAGGGAGGCTTATGCCCATTTTATCAAATGAAGCAAAACATCACCACAACGATAGTTGCTTCGCACTTTCCTTTCGCTGATGACTTGTTTAGGAGAACGACTTATCTGTATGGCACAGGAAAAGAAAAACAGGAAAGCGCTTTACGAAACAATTCATCCGCTGAAAATGGAATAGTATCCAGCTCATAGCGCGAGAGAATGGAAGCGATATAATGATGTTGAAGTGGAAAGTGAAGAAAGACATTATTTTGTCTACAGTTCATAACTTCACTTTCTCCTCAAAATCATCAAAATCGAAGTTCAAGTCAAAGACTAGAAGGGTTAGCACTAGAGGAAGTCGTTGTTAGAAACATCAGTGTTTGTAATGCTCAAATAAAGGGCGCGTGTGGAGCAGTGGCTGGAGGCACCACTGCGATACACACTTGGAATCGATCCCCGCGCCCATGGCCCACCAAGCCTTCCATCTCTCCGGGATCGGGAAATTGGTACCAGACTTGTCTGAGAGGATAGCAACACTGGCTCGATAAATCGGCAGCCCACCGCGAGTCATTGTAAAGGCCATATATTCATTCAATCACCTCCAACGATAGTTAATCAAGTCGAAAGCATGGCGCATCCCTAAGGGATTGAACAACGCCGAGAGCTTTGTTATCAGCTTCATCAATTAAGAAGGTGGGAAGCGCAATTGTAACGATGGGATTGAGCACGGTGCGGTGTTGGTTTGACTGACAGAGCTCACCAACCCTCTCATCCTTTCGGGATTGGAAAATAGGTGCCACACTTGTGTGGGAAAAGTTCACTCTCTGCAATCCAAGTGAGAACGCTCTAGTTCGCTGTCTCAGGAGTGCAGAGAGAATCGACTAGATCAGCATTCAAGGAGATTCGTGAGGAAGGGGAAATCCTTAAACAACAGGCCGTACTCACACACAAAAACTGGGAAGAACCTTCGCACATGGTGGGTTACGAGGAAACGAATTGAGCCAAGAAGTGCTGGGATCCGTATAGTGAATGTGAAGGACGTGTAAAAAGAATGTTACAATAGACGTTATACCATTTGTGCACCACCGGTTTGACCTTCTGTTTCAAGATTTGGGATATATTCTAGCCATGAATTAGAAGTTTTATACGAAATATGAAATTTGCTGACTGTAGGTAAGGGTTGAAAATTATTTGTTGAGATTGTGAGTGGTTTCCCATACTTATGATTGATCTCTAAATATCCATCAATTTTGATTGAAGCTGTACTTGCAAAATTGCATGTTTTTATTGTTATTATTGTTGCGATAGCTCCCAAAAAGTTTACCGCCTTATCGTGGCTGGGAGGTGTTCCTAGATGTTGGGCAGTAATGTACAGCGGCGAGATCCATCCCCCTTCCCCTCCCCCCGCCAGGGTCTCCCAAGCTGACAAGGAGTCCGGCGTTCCCTTCAGGAAGCCCAGCTTAGGGTAAACTAATACCAAGATCTACCACCGTCCTGGTATCAAACTAAATAGCGTGGTGGCAAATCCCATTCTGATCCACAAGGGCGGCGACTGCCTGTGGTGGTGACGGCCTGGGGGCAGACTTTGGCCTGGGTGAACCTTGGTACTCCAGAGATCCACAATGGCTAAGCCAGCAAAACTCCGGAAAATGGAGAATATGCTGGGGTCCGCACAGTCAGTGAGGATGGACCATCTAAGAATTTAAATATTGTTGTGACATTGGCTACTATTTTTAAGTTATATGTAGAGCGTACATTTTTTTTTAACACCATCACATCTGCTGTGAGTATCCAAACACAACTTGCATTCCATTCCTTTTTCTTCGCATTCAGCTTCCCCCAAAGGTCATCTAAAAATTTCGAGCGTTGTTTCTGTTGCAGCTTGAGAATTTCATCTTCTTGTTAATGTCGTAGAATGCTGGTCGAGTCAGTTCTTTTTGCAATCTTGGAGATAGGTCGAATCACCTTGATTTCTGATAGATTGCATTATTAACCGATGCGGTAAAACCGATGCCTAAGTTATGTCGATTTGAAGAGTATAACATGACAAGGCTTTCAATACAGAAGAATCTTGGTTCACGGTTACACTCTATGAGTGTGTGGTACTGGTTTGGCTTACCCTGGTCTTTCTTTATCTAGTATTATGTCCAGGGTGTGCTTATCTACAGTTGTTTAAAAAATATTCAACCAAATGGACACTACGTATGCTGAATTTTGAACCTAAATATGTTATTGCGTTGATAAAACCTAAAAATAGTGGCGTCACATTGAGAGCCTATTCAGTCGTCGGGATGAAAGAAAATACCGAAGAATCCAGAAAATCCAAGAAAAATGATTCTATGGCGTTGATAAGAAAGAGCTGAGTCTTAAAGGCTGAGATGGTTGGCCGAATTGAAGTAGAAGGAACTGATTTGTAATTCTTAATGCGAAAAAGGTACAAAACTTTCCGCCTCTTCTATGGCAGAGGACACTGCTGTGTAGGTGTCATGTGTGGCTTTCAATTCAGAAAACCGGCGCTGTCAGCATTTCTTTTGTTGCGAACTTCGGTGACAATAGAAGGCGTCAGGGCAGAACACTCATGTGCTTTCACTGTTCTTCAATTACGATTTAAAAGGAATGCTTAGGACAACAGCAGAACAATGAGAACGAACGCTTAACAGTTGGTATTGATTGGGCCACGAGCTGAACCCGTCTATCGATAGTCAGAAAAATTTCTTCTAAATAGTCCTGGCATCAATAAATGAAAATCAATCAAAAGGGTAAGAAAAATAAAAATGGCTTGCATTAGGCAGAAAGAGAAACACGAAAAACAAAAAATTGAATGCGGAGGTAGTCATCGCTGAAAATTTGGTGTAAGATTTTCACAAAGGCGAAAACACAACTGAAAAAAAAGACAAAATGTTTCTAAATACTTCCATTTAATTTCGGAGCAAATAATCAATGCTTTCTTAAACTATCGAGCTAGGACGAGTTTGACTACAAAGGGTCATGCAGATAATGTTTCGGCTTTCGTTTTCTTCACAGCAGTGCTGGTCCGGGTCGACTGTTCTCATTCGGTGGTTGCCGCAACGTGGGCATTCGTTTCGCATTGAGTCGAGAAGGCAAAATGTGTCTGAATTCTTCAAAAAACTAATTCGATACATAAGTAATAAGGTTTGAATTTTGCATTGTCAAGTTTCCACAGAGAGCATCCGTAATTTTAGTCGGTTTAGACACGTTTGTTTTTACTTTTCATTTAAGCAACCCATCTTGGCGCAATGCGCTTTTTTATGCGCCTCGTTGTCTCGTAACCAACATCGAAGTTCTTTGAATTTGCGTATCTGTTCGGCTACTACATGAGAACTTTGCCTTCTCCTTGAATGCCTTTGAATGCTGGTCCAGTCGATTCTCGCTGTCATCCTGACGGAACTAGCCAGGACGTTTTGAAGTTTTTTCTTTCTCGCAGTGAGCTTTTATCACCAGGTCTGCTGTCATTGTGACAACACCTAAGAGATGGAGGCTTGGTCGACTTGGACAAAGTCGATCAAGGGACCATGTTTTATTATTGCACGACATCCATAACCGCTCTCCCAGTACCTGCTTACTTTTTATGCAACCAGTTAGTCCATTTATTACTCTTCAAAGCTCTTTTACAGATAACTTCTGGTTACAGCAAACTCCAAAATTCGATGTGAATAATCATTTAGCAAGTCGAGTTGCAGACAGAGGGTACACTGCCCGTGAGCACGCAATACAGTTTCCGTCTCCGAATTCCTCCCACTTTTTAGAACTTTCGTTCATAAATGCTTAAATATCTACAAATGTACCTCGATGGCCGTTCATCACATGAAACGCAGATTCTTGCACGTCTTTTATTGGTTTCGTCTCTAGGCTTCTTCTCTAGTAATCGTCATCCATAGAGACTGTCAAGTACGCACGTAGGTTCCACCCGGGTTCGAGGATCTACACAGTTTTTCTTCCCTAATGAAATTCTGAATGCTTGTCGAGTGTGTTGTCTTGATGTCTTTCTGGAATACTGAGCTAGTCGTGCTTGAGGTTCTCATATCTTCAAAAGAAGAATTTATCGGCCACTACGTATCGCCTTTCAGGATAAAGATTCTTCTAAAATAAGTTTATGCGATTTGTCGGCTGGGAAGGAAAGCAAAAACGTCGAAACGTTGGCAGAATAAATCTTTCGCAACTACCCCTTGTTATTTTACCAATGAAAGAAAGCGCACTGATGATTTACGAAGGATCAAGACTGAAGGGTCACTACAGCGGCCTGAAAATTTTCTCAAAAAATTTGTCTTTCAAGTTCCCAAATAATTTCTCAGCTCTACCTGTTTGTGAAACCTACGGTCGACTGGCAGAACATGGGACTGGCAGTGGACCAACTGCATGAATGCTGCTGGTGCCGACGGCGAACAAGTGATAGTGCGGTTCTGACAGCGTCACGGCGGGAAGAACCTTTTCGCGTTATCTCCAAATATTTAAATCATTCCGTATACCCTCTTTTTCGTAAAACATAAAAGTGGAGAATAGTTCCCAAGATCGACTTTCTATTAACCTCAGCACTGGATTATAAATCTGTCGTTCTCTTTGTTACAGCAATCGCGAGGTTGTTATTCACCACACGTTTACTTCCTTACGCAAATAACACATACAAAGTGGAGAATGTTTTTCGATTACGTGGAGAGACGTGACCATTTTTTAAAATTTCTAAGCTGAAACGGTTCAACCACCTTTAAATTACCGCTTCATCTTTATTTTTACGTATTTTTAAAAAATGTCTTTACATTATTAGGTCGTATATTTTATGCTTGGTCTACCCTTGTTTCTACATTTCCATGATCGAGGCCCAGATAGCGCAGTGGAAATGATACTCGTTTATATGTAGAAGGCACTTATTCAAACCATCTTATGGATAGATGAATACGAAGCTCCACAGCATACAAGTCGATGTTCCTACCTTTCCTCAAAGAATGGCATATAATGCCTTTGTTATACAAATTCAAACTTTAAAGTTATTAGGGGCTTAACTATTTGGCTTCTTAGACAGGACTTTTTCTGCGGGTCGTAGAAGCTCTTTCATTCGCTTGGTTCCTCTGCAGTTCTTATCGATAGAGGTGATTGTGTATTCACGTGTGGCTTTTGGTTTTGCATATTTGAAAGTCTATTCCAGTTGTGAGTACGGCTAATTTATTTATGTAACAAGCATTACTGCCCACCTATCTATGATCTTTTTCGCAATCTCCCGTCCTGTCTTGTTTCCTGCAGTCATCTGGTCTGTTGTTCTTTCCATCTATCTGTCGTCTTCCATTCTATATGACATGCTCAAGACGTTTATTTCTTGGAACATATTAAGATGGGTATCGGAGGCGGGGTTTAGCTTTTGATACCCACGTATAGCTTGGGGGTATCAAAAACTAAATACGATAAAATAAATGGGCCTCATTGCCGTGACTACGAAAAAGCCCCCCGATACGGCGTAAAATTTGAGGGCCATTCAAAGGATCCCCTAAATCGCAAAGGACTACGGTGACGATCTGTACCTATAATGCACGCACGCTCGCACTTGAGTCCTCGATAGAAGATTTGATCATTCAGGTAAGAAAAATAAGGTAAGACATCATCTGACTGTGCGACACGAGACAATGGCTTTCATTAAACGGCGTCTATGACACCGAAGAAGAACTTTTCCTCGGAACATGCTACAATAGAAGAGTAAGCGGCGTCGGCGTTCTCATCAACACAAGTTTGGCGCAGAACGTCGATTCCTTCGAACAACTAATAACACGAATCGGACGTGTATGATTGAAGAGATGTGCATCAATATCGACTAATTCGTCATCTACGCACCGACATTAAGCTATGACGAAGACGAAATCGAAGCGTTCTACATAGACTTGGAAGAGTTCTGTAGAGATGACCATGCACTGCTCAATGTCATCATTAGGGATTTTTAACGCTAGGATGAGGTGCAAAAAGAATGTCTGAAGAAAGTCATATTCGGAGCCACGGATTGGAATCGAACGATCAGAGTGAACGGCTATCATGATAACCAAGACCATTCATGGTAACTCGCAATGCCAAAATGTCGCACTCCTAACGCTGAACGTGGGAGACTCTGAATGAAGAGTGTCATAAGGACATAGACCACATCGCAGCAAATCGAAGGTTTTACCCTAACCGATGCCGTTATTGTCCTAAAATTTTACTCTGGATCGAACATCGTCTCCTTCTGCACAATTTGATTCCTCGCAGAATGCAGAAAAAAGCCGCTGTCTCACTTTCATCGATTTACAGAAGGCCTTTGATTCAACTGAGAAAGAAGCAGTCATAGAAGCCCTTGATAGTCAAGGAGTCCCTACTCAGTACGCAAAGATTCTTCGTGAGCTGTACATAATTTTCACAACCAAGATACCATCATTCCATAACGATATTAGAAGCGACGTCTAAAGAGGTGCTAGGCAAGGCGACACCATCTCGCAAAAAATTATTTACCGCCACCTTCCAAAATATCATGCGAACATTGGAGTGGGATAATATGGGAGTGAAAATCGATGGTTGCCAGTTACACCATTTTCGCATCGCTGATGACATCGTCCTTACAACATCAAACATTAGCCAAGCGGAGCGAATGCTGGCCGACTTCGATAGAGCCTGTTGAAAGACTGGTCTTCGACTAAATCTCACAAAAACGATGTTTATGAGGAACGGATAGGTTTCGTATGCCCCATTCACGCTCAATGGAACGAATATCTCTGAATGCTCCAGTTATGTCTATCTAGGTCGGGAAAATCAACATGTTGAACGACTTAGCTCCAGAGTTGAGTAGAAGGAAACGAACGGCTTGCGGAGCTTTGAAGAGCATCGAGGATGTTGTGAAAACGACAAAGAACTTGTGATTCCCTTCCCACCTCTTTGACTCGACGATTCTCCTTACTTTACTGAATTCGTAAGAAACTTGGTCGATGCACAGGAAAGATGAAAGATCACTCAGCGTTATCGAAAGCACAGTCAAAGAAAGGACGTTACTAGGAGTATCCCGTGTCACACAAGTAAAGGAAGAGGTCCGATGCTCCGACTTGCGTCAACGATCAAAAATCAAAGATGCCGTTCTGTACGCCAAACAGTCGAAAGATAAGGTGGGCTGGACACGTATTGCGCATGAGTGACAACCGATGGACAAGAGCTGTCAGTGACAGGATTCCTCGGGATGTCAAACGCACTGCAGGAAGATTACCGACCCCATGGTCAAAGTTATTCACGAAAAGCGTGATGCTCTCCCTGGAGCGAGCAGAAGCCACTGGGTTACTCTTGCACCCGACAGGGGAAAAACGGAAAATTTACTGGCATCCGCTTGAGTCACTCTGCAATCAATGTGGCGACGGGTGATAGGTGGTCGGAGACGGGGGCATTCTTCAGTGATGTGAATTGCGGAAATGGTGTTAAGTGTGTTGGTTCATCCTCACAAGACATCATTCGCATGTCCCCGATGTGGTCCATCACCTTTTCGATACTGCTGAAATATCATTCTCTGTTCATGCTGGGAGCTGGAAGAGTCATTCCGTCAATTAAGTGAGCACTTAAGTCGGCTTCTCTAAGTTGATTAGTGGTCTTTGCCAATGTCCCGAGCGAGACAGGTGCTGCTCGCTGTCTCACGCGGAGTTCTTCTGGCAAGTCCTTAGGTCCGTCCGTTTAGTGCTCCAAACATGCGCCTTGTGTGGTCTCTTCAGTTGGCGTGCAGTTCAGGGCATTCTATTCTTTTTGACATAGATTTTCTTCGAATCGATTCACTCTCGGATTTTTTTCGTTGTCTTGATGAGCTCGTTGAGCATTGTCTTTTGTTTCTGCAATATCGTTTGAAGATGAAACAGTGTTTTCGGTAAAAGAAAAGCTGCAAAGGAATCGTCTATAAGCACGGAACCTTTTGTTGTCTCAGAATGTATACATCATTGTGGCACAGCGGTTAAAAGCTTCGGCGAAGTTCCGTGACCTCGCGGTTGTTCTTTATTAATTAATGATTGGAATAATGAGTGGTCCGTGAAGAAACCGTGTAGTCGTTGTTCAACGATTAATGCGGTCCGTAATTTTTCTTTATCGGTCGTGTCTCCACTGTACTTAGCTGAAGCAGACGATACAGCATTGATTTCTACACTGTCAAATACTTTCCCGTAGTCAAGGAAGGACTAGCAGCAGATCGTATTCCCTTGCTTTTTTCGGCGGTCAGTATTGGTCATATGACAAGTCCACTTGAGCATGAAGTTCACACCTTCCAACTGATTGTTGGAAATGTCGTCAACCTACTGATACTAACACTCAAATATTTCCCTTGATTTCTTTCGACACGCTTGATCCGTTTTATCAATATTCTTCGAAGTTTGACGCCGACAAGCCGAATCTATTTTCGGAGGAATTACTTTCAGGTTAGATGGTGTAACTTATAGTTCTAGCTACTTGAAACTGTGAGAGATTGCTAAAGAAGCTGTGCAGACTTAACTGTGAAAGGCGTTTTAATCAGCGAGTATGTTTAACAAAGCCGAAATCAGTAGGTGTTGAGGATAGCTGTACAGATTTAAAGATGCGGTTATAGATTCTCTACTTGGTTTAAGCAGAGTTACCTCCAAAGTTTGGCGTTCTTTCTAGTGAAACAACGCGTCTGCAGATATTTCTTCCTTAGTAAAATTTTTTTTGCTGAGTAAATAAACGTCGGAGGAAAACCAGCAGCTCCTAGTTTCCTTAATGGAATGTCTTCTCGGACAGTATTTGGTTTTTTAAAATGGTCATTCTATGAATCAAGAACTTTATGCTACTTTTTTGTCGTTGAGATTAGACTTAACATAGCACCGAAGAGGATATGTCAGACAAGTTCCTACACAGTGTATGTCCATGGAAATAGATGAATCCGAAGAAATATTGTGTATCTATAGCCTTTATGTAGAGTCTTTAGCGAGTTACGGAACCCGAGGTTTTGTCGTTTCTCATCAACAGCTAGACCTATCGGATACCGGACGCATTGGAGTTGTTGGTGAATGCTGGATTGTAAGGTTATAAGGATGATATGTAGAGTCTTTGACCTAGCAAACCTGAGGTTTTCTCATTTTTCATCAGAGCCACATCATCGGATACCGAAAGCGTTGTTATTGGAGAAGGTTGAAGTGTGAAGTTATAAGGATGCCCTTATGCTCCTTCGACTTACTAGCAGTTAACCTTGCTGACTTACATTATCTCAAGTCATTGTCGAAGGCTGTCGTTAACTCTGTGAGCCTTTCACCTTTTAACTATTCGACGTTCGATAAAAATTCGGAACAATATAAACAGTGGCAGAACAGAGTACTAAATGGTCCCTTGGTTTTCCAGTCAAGTGCTCCTAAATGGTGCCCATCTAGGAAAGTGAGTATTGTGTGATATGCTGCTTAGTTAATGTTTGCTTTCCTAAAATTCATAACAAGGAAGCATCCACATTGTGCTTCCATAAAAAGCTTCATTCATTCATAACTCACTAGCCGAAATTATCGGCAACAACTTCGAAGCCTCTAAAAGAGTTCTTAGTACGAATACTTCTGATCAAATGCACTTAAGTCACAAAAAAATATGAACATTAACAAATTATCGTCGTAAAAGATAGAAAACCATATGTGTTTGTACAAATAGCAGGACTAAATCATCTAAAAAAATAGAAATGTACAACCCGGATAAATCCTCCCACATACTGCTTGCATTGAAAAAACTGATTCTGTAGGGGAATGATAGGAAAGATCGAGATCATAGCTTGCTAGGTTCCCATGAACATCAAAACTAATGAAGTTTGGATATATTGTTAGATTCATAACCCGGAGGTCATGAATGGTAACACCTTGCAAAAACAGGATTTTATTCTACGACAACTTTCGAAGCTTTGTCAAACCAGTTATACAAATAAAAAAGTAACTATTTTTCCTAATTGTGAAGGAGCTTATCGAAATTCTCCTTCTCGCTCGAATTCTTCATTCGAACGTCTCAGTTGTTTTTGCATATGATGGTCCTTGGGGGTTTTTTTCCAGAAGATGACGGCTCAAGTCGAGAGCTTTTCTGGTTCATTCCAACTGCGTCACACAACTGCTTTTTCGGACGGCACTGTCACGGTAGACGAGGGTGTTCATCCGTACCGCTTGCCATTTCGTTGACTGACCACTCGTCACGGAGTACTTTTTCGCATTTTTATCCCATCCACACTAAATTCGTTAGTTAAATATGAAGACAGACATCGAGTTCAGTACACATAAACAGGATAAAATGAAGTGCTCAAGATGAGAAGTACTCAGCTCGACCTAGAACAGTGGTCTCTTGAAAATGGTGGTAAAGTCAATAGAGTTTAAATGCTTTAACAAGTTTTCACGCTTAAAAAGACAGATATAATATGAAAGATAGCGGAGTAAAAACAAAGCCTTTGGAGTAAAAGATATGGAGAAGGCCTTTATCAGCTCATTTATTGATAAACCACTTTATGCACAGAAATGCAACAATGGAGCCCGCTACTTACCACCCTACTCATAGAGAAGCGGCATAGGTAAGGGAGTAAATCAGCGGCCGTGGGCGACAGCAATAAGAGCTATTCAACAAAGATTAAGGGTCACCATTTGTTCTTTACTTGTTAGCACATAACGGACAATGCTGGCTTCTAGATAACAAGCGATAATTTTCAGATAGCTAGGGATGTTGAGAGCTTAGAAATTGATAGGTCCATGCATCGAACTTTACCTTAAAAGCATGGACAATTCTTAGAAATTACTTTTTTTCACCTATTGAATTGATTATTCTCAAAATGTACAAAAAGTCCTAACAGATAGTCAACCATCCAATTGTTCCAAAGTAATCCCCACAGGTGAGAAAGTCGACGATGCACACGTTAAGGTGCACCATCGCGGTCCGTTCTACGAAATTCCCCGACTACTCAATCGCTCTGACGTTCAAAATATGAGCCTCAATGAAGGAAAGCGGAAAAATTGTGTTATGTGAGCAATAGTAAAGTAATACTTTACTAAATCGACTTTAACTCAATCCTGGAATGAAAAATCTACACCTTTGGCTAATAATGCTTGGAGGATCTCCGTTGGAGGCGAAAGATGAGTAAGTCAATATTGATAGTCCATTCTACTCTAATAGCCCAAAAGACTAAGGTAACCTCGAGCAGAAAATTCCAAAATCTACTAAACCAACTCATAAATCAGCTTCTGATAAATTAAGAAAACACCGTTTACGAAAGTCCAAAGAGTCAAACTGGGATCAACATCATAGGTCCGAACAAGAAATGAATCGTAGTGGAAAGTACGGCATGTTTAAAACCACAAGTTATTTCGGAACATGAAATTGAACTACCAACATGTCCCGCTTTCCCTTACTTAACCATAAGTTAGCATCCACTTATGGTCTTGCGCATAGACGTGTTCTGAATAACTCCGTTTTGCAAGCCATCCTTGAATTTCTTATATAAAACGAAGAAGCAATGAACACGTGTGCTTTCCCGATTCAGCAGATCATAGCCTTCCAAAAAGAGTGCCCAAAATCCTCAATTTTTCAGATGGTACGGAAAATATTATATACGAATTAGAGGGTTGCTAATGCGATAGAGGTTGGCACAAAGCCTTGCCATTGCATTTTGTCTAAGGTGGAAGCACTAGTAATCGATATGCGGCCATCACTACTGTAAATATACAGATGATTGCTTTGTCATCTGCTCCACACGAAGAGAGTGGACAAATGCTTTGAGTTACTAAACGAATAGTCTGAGTAGATAACATCCACCCAGGCGAAGCCGAAAGAAAACTGGCTTCCATTACTGAACGTTCAAACCAGCCTATCCGAAAACGGCCACATCACTAAGTGGCACTGAAAGCGATGCAACAAGGTTCATTACTCACTCTCATCCTCACTGGTTCATTACCTCACTTCTTATCCCTCACATACAAAAACGGTGCTTCTAGGAAGCATGTTTCGAACACCCACCCACCAGTGTGTGCAGAGGAACAGAGCAGAAGGAAGAATCAGTGAAATTAGCGCGAGGCATTTCAAATGCTTACAAAACCATAGCTCCGCGGGTTAGGTTTGGGGGAAGAACCACGCCCACAACCGATAGATTTAGCGAGAATAAGGTTCCCTTCATTCTGTCTTACCGTTCCAACGAAATAAATTCAACTTCTATAATGCTGAGATGCTTGCAAAACTCCGGACCACTGATGTCTACAGTGGGAAACGAAAGCGCTATTCGCAGCATACCCTACCATTAAAAAAGAATAGGCAGGAAATAAAAAGGTTTAGACTGTGATTATAACTGTAGCCTCAGCTTAACTGGCTTCAATGTCGATTTGGTCTCCCCAAATCAACCCCGTTGACGGGTGATTGCTGATGGCAGTGATCGATAGAACCAGCTGAGAGACAGGCGAAACGAAGGACCCGCATGGCGTGGTGGTGAACGCCTTACTCCCCGGAGAGGGCAATAGCGCGTTCGTTGCCCACCGCAGACACGTGCGGTCCGGAGTTTTGCAAATATCTCAGCATTATAGAAGTCATATTTCGCAACGTACACGGCCATTAAAAAGAATAGGCAGTAAATAAAAAAGTTAAGATTGAAATAAATTCAGCTATAAAATGTTAATTACAAGCGACCGGTCGAGAGAATTCGGGAACAGTGGTTAAAGTACCACTGGGCACTCTCACACGCCAGCTAAATCGTGACGACCTATATGACCGTCTGTGCAGAACGCAAAAATGAAAACATCTAGTCGATAAGTTTAAGTTGATACCAAGTACTCCATTAGGCACGCATAGTACACAGAAACATAAAGGAGAAGATTTTATCATCATCCTAGCACTTGAATACTTGGACGGTCTGTCCTCAGTAGTTGTGTGGGCCCCAGCATAATCTCCATTTTTCGGAGATTTTCTGGCTGAGCCATTGTGGTTCCATGTAATTCCGAGGACAGCGTGGCTAAACTCTGCCCCAGGTCGTCACCACGACAGGCAGTCGCAGCCCTTGTGTATTAGAGCGAGATTTGCTACCACACGTCTGTTTTGGTACCAGGACGGTGACGGATCCTGGTATTGGTTATTTCTTAGCTAGGCTTCCTTATGGAAACGTCGAACTCCTTCTCAGCTTGGGAGATCCTGCCAGGGGATGAATCTCCCCGTTGTAAATCGCAGCCCGACATCAGGGAGCACCTCCCAGCCACGATGAGGCGGTAAACCATTAGAAGGCATCCTCGCACAGGAATCCAAAACATCAGCGCGTACCTTAAAGCGTTTTCGATAAATTCTAGAAATCCAAAAATGAATAGCAAGGAGGAGTATCTTGTGGACAAGAGTTACCAGCACCATATCTTAGACTGGTTCTCTAACCTGAGCCAAGCCCATTCCTCGCCCATGTGGGACTTTGTGTTGTTGGTCTCCACCAAATAACTGGATTACTTAAAGCGAAAAAAATAAGTTTTTTTAAAAAAAGCTGTTTATTATGTGCGTGAAAATTTACGTATTATATTCTGTCTGCTGAGGTTATGAACGTGTTTGGCTGAGTAGACTTCATGTCAACTTGATCTTTCGAGGTTCTGAAGAAGGCCAAACCGCAAAAAACGTCAGCTATTGTGTATTAATAAATGCTAACCCTCATAACAACCTCACGTTTGTTCATAAAAAAAGTTAAAGAACTATTTATGAATGCCTTGGTTAAAAACAAGTCGGTCTTGGGATTTGCCATCTTTGATTAGATTGTACAGCTCATATGAGGTTGTGCTACAACCCAATGAAGGTTATATAACAACATCTATAAAAATATATTGCGTCGTCTGAGGCCTGAAAAATCGAGAATCTATTGATGTAGAATAAGAGAATTTGAACAGTGTAGGAAAAGATCTACATATTCTTCCAAATTTTATCTTAATTAATAAGAGCAGGATAAGGTAAGATGCCTTGCTTTATTGGTAAAAGCGTCGTATGAGCTGAATCCAATGCACATAGTCCGCTGTGTGTTAAGCAACTAGTAGGTATCTTTAAATTAATTAATTGTATTAGTCAATTAACTTAGGTTTAAAATTATAAAATAGTACTTGCGAAGTTGATAATAATAGTGCTCTTCAATAGTTGGCAATGAAAGAGTGACGAAGTGAAGTTAAGCACAATTTTAACATTGTACTTATTGCCTACTACACCTTTTCACGGCAGTTATTGAAATACAACCACAACGATATTTGCAAAACTCTGAACCGCAGGTGTTCAACAGGAAGGCGAAACCAAGAGAAGGACCGTTATGGTGTGGAGGTGAATACGTGAACCCCCGGTTAGAGCAATAGTGTGTTTGATCCCCACCGCTGACACCTGCGGTCCATAGTTTTGCAAATACTAGCATCATTGCAGAAGTTGACCATAGTTGAGATTTTCTTCGGCTCTAAAGAGATTTTTTTCTACTACGGGTTTGGAACTCCATGACCTTCACTGAGGAAAAATCAACGCAGATTTTTCCCTCGGAGGTACTAATTGGAACAAGAAACATGAACATAGTTGGGCTCCACAACCACGTAACATCACGGCGGACTTTTTAAGCAAGAGGGACAATTTTCTACATGCCTGAGCTGACACAAGGTTGATACAAAAGATTTTATTCGCCTAATGTTTCGGTGCATTCGCCTTCGTTAGAGCCGTGTTGATCCGAGTCGATGGGCAACTTCTGGTTGTTGTCGCGATTCGGGTGAGGCCATTCGACGGTGCTCCCTCTGGATTTGTCTCTGGCTTGTCTTTGTCTATAAACATTCCCCAACGATTTCTTTATAGCCCATACTGTAGACTTTCTGCCTCAGTATGAAGCCTAACCAGTTGATCAAGCAAGATTTTTAAAAGTAACATTGTTTTATATGGCACATGCAACAGTGATTAGGTCAAAAAAGTCTGTCAGCGGGAGTATCCCTTATCTTTTTTTCTTATCAATATCGACGGATTATTAGAAACGTCCAACAAAAGCGTCGTTTTGCTCGCTAACTATTAACCTATTCGAAAAGCACCTGTTAAGCATAAGAAATATTTACTCACTTGATTCTTGAGGCCAGTTCTCACTGGTTGTGCGGGCCCCAGCATAAACTCCTTTTTTCGGAGATTTCCTGATTAAGCCATTGTGGTTCTATGAAATTCCGAGGTCAACTTGGCCAAAGTCTGCCTCAGGTCTTCACCACCACAAGTGGTCCAGCCCTTGTGGATCAGAGGGAGATTTGTTTGCCACCATGCGATAGTTTGATACCAGGACGGTGGTGGATCTTGGTATTCGTTTTGTTCTAGCTAGGGTTCCTGATTTAAACGCCGGACTCCTCAGCTTGGGGGGACCCTGCCAAGGGATGAATCCCCCCGCTGTAAATTGCAATCAGACAACCAGGAGCACTTCCCAACCACGACGAGGCTGTAAACCGTTAGGAGGAGCATAAGCAATATGCAAATAAATGTAATGAGATCGCAGATGGGATTCATTGTTTCGACTGCAGAAAAGAACATCCCAGGGTGTAGAATTAACATAGATATGGGCATAAAGGAAAACTAAACAGAAGAGAGAGGCTTAGACAGCATTTGCTCAGCTTATGACTGCCAACGACCAGCTGATCGAACTAAAGTTCTGCTTCTATCAGTTCGACTCAGCAATTTTGTCAACACTTTCTGTACATGGACTAGGCTCCTTAACTTGATGGGGAGCTCTTCGCTCTCTCAACAAAGCTCTGGAACGATGTTCCTCTGAGTAGTTAACGACGACCATCTGCAGTCGACCATCGAAGGGCTTTTTTTTAAGAACTACTAAAACGGTCCTCCAAAAAGTCAATTTTAGTCAATCAACCAAACTTTGTTATTTCAAAAAGCTCGATAAGGAGATGCTGCATGAACTTGTGGGAAACAAAGAGGTCGTCGCTGTGAAACTGGTCCGGAATCATGTGGAGTTTTTCCTCCATTGTACACTTGGAAGACAACCCCTTGTCCATGATTTCATGAAATTTCGAGAGCCAACTGCTGACGGATCCCTTGGGATTGATAAACATCTAGTGCTTTATCCTTTACTCTTAACCTACTAATATCGACAAATATTTCTATTATCTGTATCCCTGCAAAAAAGGAAGCTTTAGAAAATTGAATTAATTATACTCACAGCGATGCCGAGGTATGAACAAAACGAGATAGCATTGTAATGCTGAGATAATTGCAAAACCTGGACCCTAGGCTAAACTCGAACTTATGATTGCCTTTTTCGGTGCCTCACCTGTTACCTGCTGCACCACTCAGGCCATTGATTTGCCTTCCTCTCAACCGATTTACTACCCTAACAGTGGCATCAGCAGTCACTCGCCAACGGGAATGATTTAAGGAGAACAGATCGGCACTAAAACCCACTTAAGCTAAAGCTGTAGCCGAAATCATAATGTTCAGCTTTTTTATTCACTGCATATTGCTTTCTTCACTGCAGCGTATGATGTGAACTACATGCATAAATATGAATGCATTTCACATAATACTCTACCGTGAGGAAATAATAGGCAGTAAATAAAAAATTAAAACTAGGAACCTCAACTGGGCTTTAAATCGCAATTACCCCACCCCCACGGCGGCTTACGTGCTATCAAGCACACCAACTGAGTGTCTTGCTTTTCCTTCCTCTCAGCCATGTTTTTTATCCCAGAGGTGCTATCAGCAACTCCTCGTTAACGAGAATAACCTAGGGAGCACAAATCAGTACTTGAACGTTTCGTCCTGAGCGGTTGTGCGGGCCCCAGCAAAACTCCATTTTTCTGAAATTTGCTGGTCAAGCCATTGTGGTTCCCTGGAATCCCGAGGTCAGCCTGGCCAAAGTCTGCCACAGGTCTTCACCACCACAGGCAATCGCAGCCTTTGTAGATCGGAGGGAGATTTGCCACCATGCGCTTCCTGATGGAAACGCCGGACTCCTCAGCCTGGGAGACCGTGTCAGAGGGATGAATCGCCTTGCTGCATATCGCACCCCGACAACATGGAACACCTCCCAACCATGTAAACGCGCTAAATAGTTGGGAGGAAGAGTAAAGAGATAACTTTAACGAACCCATAGTCGCTGAATACGACAAAACGTTTGAACGGAATTCCGAAACATTAAGCAAAAAAAGGTTTATTATGAAGTAGGATATGCAACCTCTGAGCCAAATCTCAAGAATATGAAATGCTTTGAAGGCAATGTTGCTGCTATACAGCAAGATTTTGCACACACTAATTTTTCCACTGAAGAAGCTCTTTGTGTAAAGGTTTTGATTAGAGCAGAGATCTAGGATTTTATGCCAGGATCTTGCTTGCCAGCCGTCTTGCGCAAATGACAGTAGGCCTAACCTACTGTTCTCACTTTTACAACCATTTTATTGAGACAACACCAAAATGAAAGGGCTAGTGATATCAATTAATTAGAAGAAGTTTATATTTTATTTTTTAGTTGCATAGAAATATATAGGTGGCAATGTTACTGAAACATTTTTTGCGATACTTACCCTGTTTCTGATGATGATAAGAAGTCTCCTTCTGAAGAAAGCTGATGACATACAGAAAAGCACGAAATTCATAACCTAAATACGCGCTATGATTTAACGCCGAGCATTAGAGAAATCTCGAGTATCTGTCACAGTAATCTACAGTATCCATTCGGTCTTCAAACTTTGCTAAACTTTTTTTTACTTGGTACTATTATTCAAGTACATACATCACCCGTGATAAGATTACTATTAAGCCTTATCACGCATGCTTCTAGTCATTTTAGGAATGCTAAAAACTGTAAAAAATAGAAAAATGCCGTAGTATCTTGTTAAAACAACGCTTTCACGAAAATAGATGGTAAAAGATGGAATATCCTATGGATACCTTTGCATCATCTAAGCGCTGTGATGATCACCAGCAACTCACCTTTCCTGTTAAAAGCCAACCATGTACGATCGGACCAAGCCCAGGCATAAGTCGACGGACGAATTCCTTTTGAGGAGGCGTCATGAGAGGTGAGATTAGCTCCAAGATAAATGGTAATGTCGATGGAGTCTGAAGAAAATCGGGTGTCTTCGCGATTCTTCTAAAAAAGGTCTACACAGAAAGAATGCGATTGAGTACATGAGTGAGGAAGAAGCAGGTGATGATGGCGAGTACGGTAATCGTCACTTTGCGGTCACGTCTCTGACGGGAATCAGTGTCACTGAATAGAATCTGCTTGAAAATAGTTTTCCGCAATTTATTAAGACATTTTTAATTTGAACAGTAAGACGTGATTTTTCAACAGATAATTTTCTTCTGGAGAGCAGCACCTCTGCAAAAATTTTGACTACATTTTATCTCTTTCTAGATTTGACAATTTTCTAACTATAAAGGGTAGTAACAACGGTTTATACACTTTCCAGTAACAAATACATATCTTTGAGTAGAGCTCAGAAATTTCCAATCAGAGCTGGAAGAAATTTCTGTCACCTCCCAGGATTTTTTTTGATAACCGGTGTACTTGAGTGGCTCAGGACCGAAACCCTTATCAAAGAGGTCATTTTGGGTCATGCTCGCATTGAAAGTACTTTCTGAAGTGTTATTTTCGTTGTCCTCCTAACGATTTGCCAACGGTCATCGTGAATGGAAGGTGTTCCTGGGTGTCGACCTGCGATGCAGAGCGGAGCGATTCATCCTCCTAGCAGGGGTTTCCAAGCTGAGAAGGTGTCCGGCATTTCCATCAGGAAGCCCAACTGACAATAAACCAATACCAGGATCCGCCTCTGTCCTGGTATCAAATTAGTCACACGGTGGCAAATCTCTGGTCCACAAGGGCGGCGACTGCCTGTGGTGGTGACGACCTGGGGCAGACTTTACCTAGGCTGTCCTCGAAACCGCAGCGAACCACGAGACGGCTACACTAGCAGACACAATCGGTGAAGACAGGCCATCCAAGTATCCAAGTATCCAAGTACTTTCTTTGTAGTTTTTGTTGAAAACCGAAACTTTCAAAATTGCGAAGCAAGTTTGAAAATCTGATTTTTTAAAGTACAAACCCCACTAGCAAAAACACCTAATGATACATTTGAGATACGATGGTATCACAATTTCGCCCATTCTATTTGTTTCGCTGTTAGATGAAGCGCAACGTTGACGGTAAAAAAGACGTTGAAGGGGGCTTCTTGCAAAGTTCCACTCTTAAAACCCTCTTCGCTTTCTTGAAAAAGACGACGGATTTCTTTCTCGGCGATTAAAGCTTTTTTTTAAAGCTCTGCGCTGCTTGCAAGTTTTTTCTTGTTTAGAAGATGCAAGACGATTTCGAACCCAGATGAAGCAGAGCAAAGTATGCTGCTTAATCAGAATAAATACCTAATTAAAGAAAAACGTTTATAACTTTGTTTTTTGGGCCATTTCTTCTTTAAAAAATACCTAGAATTGTGAAGAAACCATGAAAAATATGTAACTGTGCTCTTCAACAAAAAACTTGGATGGATGGATGATGCATTTTATCAGAGTGACGGACCGTAGGAATTCGTCATTGTGGTCCTCGCTGCTGATTCTCGTTGACCTGGTCACAAGCACACTACTGCGTCTCAGCACGACGATTATCTTCAGGTTGAGCACAACCACTCCTACTAACGGAAGAACGACAACCAGAGCGATTTGTGACACTTTTAAGACTGTCATAATCCGCACTTGTATCCTGGAGATGTACGGTACGAGCTGAAAGGGCAAAGGATAAATGTAGAAAAAATCGAGAGATTATTTAGAAGCACTGTATTTTCTAGCCGATCGCTGCTAGCTATTGCGTCCACATGAGGGAAAAATTGGAGATTTAATGCAGACCAAGAACAATCTTCTATATTCTTTTGTACGCGAACGGATTTGGGACGAAGGGTATTCTTTTCCTGCTTGGGCTGGCTCACTTATACCACTCACGTGTAGTCATACATTTACATGTATGCATGGATGGGAATGCGTAGTTTTTTGGAGATCATATCCCACATGCCGATTCGGCGATAAAACTAAGTGAAGGAGCTGGATAAGAAAGTATGTACATACCCGTTCTTCCACGACATCTCGGCAAGCTACCAGTGAATACGTTTCCGCTAGGCATTGCAAAAAGGACATATTGAAAAGCAATGATCTTTTATAGAAAAACGATACAAAATGAGAAGCACTTTGTGCCGTTCGAACTAAAGGGGCTTTGCTGAGAGCTCTAGGGACAACATAAAAAGAAACTCTGTTGGGTGCTTGCTCGAATCACATCTGACAGAGGTGATGCCGTTTTAAAGCCGTCCTTACCTGCTATCTTTCACTTTTTCTCGCACTTCCAGAAAATATCTCAAGAACTTCTTCCTATCAGTTTCAGATAAAAAACCTACCCACCACCGTCTACAACACGAAGTACTATTTGTTCGCGGATTTTATGATGTTTTAGTGTAGATGAAAATAAATGGCGAACCTTTTCTAGGTGGACGAGTTTAGCGTAGGTAAGAGTACCATTGCACACTGTAGTATAACCGTATTTGTATTCGAAATGATGAAAAGCCGTCAACAACAAACTGCCCATTACGATGAACAGCACCAAATACCGCACACGAGATTCGCGCCATTCACACCGCGTATGCATCGGCGAAGAAATGCCCATATACCTATAAAAAAGATAAAGCTCTCGGCTTTGATCAATCCTTGGGAGATGCGCTATGCATTCGACTTCATTAAGCATCAATGGAGGTGATTGAATGCATATCTCGGCCTTTACAATGATCCGCGGTGTCTAGCGATGTATCGAGCCAATGCTGCTATCCTCCTGGACAAGTCTGGTTTCAATTTGCCGAACCCGGAGTGATGGAAGGGTTGGTGAGCCACGGGCGCGGAGATGGACCCCATATGTGTGCTGCAGGGCGCCTCCGACCACTGCGCCACACGCGCTATATACCTCTAGCCGCCAAATTGAACAAATTATTTTCTTGATTCTACGGAAATATTTGCACAAACTAATCATATGGAAACAGGGATGTTCTAGAAAAACCTTTGTAATATTGCAAAATACGTCTGTTACTGCTCGCTGAACGAGCGCATCACGACGGACTTAACTAACCTTGCCGATTAAAAAAATCCGGACGGAATTTTGCACACAATCGAATACCATCAACTGCACTATCGGAAAGTTTTTAGCTGTTTAAAAAATAATATCAGGTTCTGCCGAAAAGTGTGCTTCCTGAGAGAGAACTCGGTCCGATAAAATGCTATAATCTATGGAATACAATGAGGATTCTTGCTTGGGACTTTTTCCCCTGGTCGACAACAGAGCCGGTTGGTTTTTCTTAATTTCAGGATCGTGATTTTAAGCAAACGGAACCCACCTCTCAACCGAAACTGCTAGGATCAACCATGATGCCATACATGAGAATACATTGGAGAACCAGTGACGCATTGTATGAGAACGATAATAAAACCGCCTAACAACTATGTATTTATCGATTTCTTTTTACTTTCTTACTCAGAAGTTTTAAATCCACCTGAAGAGATCGTTTGTATAGAATATCCTCCATACTCCTAAAGCTTCTGGGAGTAATGTTAGGAATAGCAATACATCAGCAATAGCGAGAGCGGATAACAAATAATTGGCCTGAAGATGCTGGGATAACGAAAGACTAACGACCATTTCATGGAACTAACAACATTTTCCAGTATTACAAGGTTAATTGTATTCACTAGGTAGTTTTTGAATATACTGGAAATAAATCTACAACGCATATGAAAGAAATCGTTGACAAAATATAAAATGAAAAATCACAGACGTCTTTAAATCAACACTCTCTGCTAATCGATACGCACCAATTGCATGGTAGGTGTTAACTCGACTCAAAGACGGTTCCTCACCTCACTTTGCATATGTCGGCTGAGCAGAACACAAAGATTTAGTGCGTTGCCGATAACTCCGAGGAAAAATTGTATTGGAAAGACGTACATGTAGAAGGCGTTCATGCCTCCTGTCATCAACGGCTTGTACATCTCCGGACAAGTGCTGTTGACAAACTGAATTGTCATCTTTTCAACAATCAAAAAGCTTCTAATAAATTTATTTATACGACCTTATAAGCTGATCAAAAAGACCACTTTATAAAGTCGCATAAATAAATATAACAACTATTTATGCCGAGGTTTACAGAAAGTCAGTCTTTTGACTTCTAATAAATGTTTGTTTCTAGAAGAAGACAAACAGCTCAACGAGCTTTCTATGCGAAAATATTCCGCACTATATTTTGATATTTGATTATTGTCTTACCATCAAGATACCTTCTAAAACAATTTAAATGACAAAGAATAAAGGATAAAGCTCTCGGCGTTGATCAATCCCTTAGGGATGCGCCATACATTCGACTTCATTAAGCATCGTTTGGAAGTGACTGAATGCATATCTGGCCTTTACAATGGCTCGCGGTGGCCTACCGATGTATCGAGCCAGTGCTGCTATCCTCCCAGAAAAGTCTGGCACCAATTTGCCGACCCCGCAGAGATGGAAGGCTTGGTGAGCCTAAGGCGCGGAGATCGATTCCACGTGTGTGCTGCAGCGCGCCTCCAACCACTGCGCCACAAGCGCCCAAAAGAATTTAAATGATAGTAGTACTATATACCAAAGGTTCCAAAGAAGTCGTTAACTGCTTGCTTTTCCTTCCAATCTTTACATCTTCTATGAAAATATTTTTCTCTCGTCGTAAGTTTTTTGACAAAAATATTCATTGGGAGTAGAGTCACTAAAAAACTTAAGGCAAAAAATGGTTTGCAATTACGAGCTAAATATAGTCCTTTTGCACAAAATGCGGAATATGGTTGAAAAGTCATAAGCATGAAAACAAAAGAAAAAAAGCAAATGTGTAGCATAAAATGATTATGTTGGGAAAAAGAAAAGAGGATTGGAAAACTTATCCTAAAAAATCTCGTTACGCACAATGTTTCTTGATGCCCAGAGTTGAACATCGTAATCGAGATCGCCGGTGATGATCATCCTGTAATGGAATGGACGTTGGTGACTGTGGAGCTTTTTTTGTTGGAGTTCATAAAAAGGATTGCTTAGCACGAAATAAGGAAGTGTTAAAAGCGATCGGCGGACTTTTTATTGGAGTTCACAAAAAGACTGGGCAGGAAGGAATGAGGGAGTTCTCAACGTTTTGGCGGGGTTTCCTTTTGAGCTCACGAAAATAACTGGAAGGTACAAGAGAAGTAAGTACTCAACACGACTGGTACGGTGTTTTGTTGGAGTTCTTGAAAAGGACGGAACAGGAGGAGAAATGGAAGTGGTCAACGTGTTCGGAAGGGATCATTAATGTACGACGGACCTTCAATGAAAATCGAACGCGAAGACGAGTTGTCGTTGCTAACGAGGTTTAATCAACTAGATGACGGCCGACAACGTT
This sequence comes from Angiostrongylus vasorum, assembly GCA_018806985.1. Taxonomy (NCBI): domain Eukaryota; kingdom Metazoa; phylum Nematoda; class Chromadorea; order Rhabditida; family Metastrongylidae; genus Angiostrongylus; species Angiostrongylus vasorum. The sequence goes on from JADANN010000409.1 coordinate 1,542,184, forward strand.
GTCAGATATGCACAAGTCATCTGACTGTCTTCAAAAATTCCCATTATGTGAACAACTGGGCGTCTAGCTGAAGCCTCTTTTTTTGTTGTTGTACTCACATAACTGACAATGAAGATCATCTAGTTTGTTTCTAGAAAGATTCTGATTTCTTGAAGTTCCCTGTACTCGGGTAGAAAATGAATGTTTAAGAAGCGTGTAAAATATGAACAGCGATTGAACAGCGCTCAATGTGTTTTTTTAGCCTAAATGGGATAAAAAATGAAAAAATCCTTTTATGCTTGTTTAGGCTCTTTTTGATTTTCAAACCTATAGTGGAATTCTTCTTCGGACCAACACATCCGCAATTTGTCTATCCATCCTGAGTCTTCAGTCATTGAAGTGGGAACTTCTCTGTACAAATTTTATTAAATAATTAAATTCTGAAATGACTTTGTTGGTTAGTTTTTGCTAGGAAACGTGAAATACTGGACAATTGCCTAGCAAGAAAGTGAATGGAAGTTTTTATGATGAACACATCCTTCCGTTGAACTACACGTATACAATACAATAAATAGAGGTGTTTAAAGAGACCACTAACCTTCGATGATCCGACATGAGCGATGTGTGATGATTACCTGAAAAGAAAAGTGCACAACGACGAAGCACATCTACGATTTACGACTGACAAAGACGATTTTATAGCACTTGAGTGCCACGTCATGGTGATTTCTTTCGCAAACAAAGTACGCCGTTAAGAACGTGAACACGATCAAAAACCTAAATTTTGATGTCGTACTGTACCTTCCCGATTACATTTCCACTTCAAGTACATTATTAATATTTTTATGATAAGATGAAACGAGGTATATCTGAATAGGAAATCATTGCGTGGAACTTGTTTATTAACAATGTATATGATATCCACACAACACTCGGCGATATCAAATGAATATACCTTGCAATCACAATGATGCTAAGATATTTGCAAAACTCCGGACCGCAGGTGTCTGCGGTGAAGAGCGAACGCGCTAGCTCCCTTCCGGGGGGCTAACGCGTTCACCACCACACCATGCGGGTCCTTCGTTTGGCCTTCGTCTCTTCCATACCTAACAATGTTCCCACGGTAACGGATAAACAGCAAATACAAACGTTTTTAGTACAAAAAGCTGCTGTTCCCAAAAAAACTTTATTTATTTTATCATACATAACCCATCACCACATCTACCGTCCGGATCCTGCACTTCTTGCATTCGATTCGTTTTCCTGGCATTCATCGTCCACAAAGCTGCTCGAAAGCTACTCGTGTTGTTTTGACTGCTGCTTGACGATTTCTTCTTTATGAATGCCGTAAAATGATGGTCGATCGATTCTTCTTGGAATCTTAGAGCTAGCCGAGCTAAGACGCTCCTACATGGATTAGAGGATGGTGCTCGGCAGGGAAGTGGAACTATCATCTTTGTTTCTTGGTCAACGACATCACTAACGCAGTGGCGCAGTAGTTCGAAGTGTAATGCAATACATAGCTTCTCATTCCATTCTGACTAAAATCTTGAGCTAACAAAACCTCCCGCCTCCTCAATCCGGGTTCAAAAGAATTTCTACCGGACTTATGCAGAGACGAGGGAAAAAAACACTGTCGTGATAATTCTTCATATTCTTGTTGAGCAAACGCGAGGTGTTATTTTGTCCTTTATTCAAGAACAAGCTGACGCTTCGGCGGATTTCGCCTTCCTCAGAGCCTGGAAAGGTCAAGTTGACCGCAATCTACCCAGCCGAACACTTAACCAAACAGAGAAAAATGCTAAACCAAGATTTCAATCACATTGAACACAGAATTATTTGATCAATGCCGAGGTTAGTAGAATGTCAGTCGTGGGAATTATTACGAGACTGCCATGATGCTTCGGTAGGCATCTTAAAGTCATTATAGGGGTCAGGTTTGCATTAAATCACCTCTACGAACTGATGAAGTCGACTACACGGCTTATCCTTGAAAAACTGATTAACGCTGAACACATTTAATGATGCTGAGATATTTGCAAAACTCCGGACCGCAGGTGTGTACGGTGGGGAACTAACGCGCTATTGTCCTTTCCGGGGAGTAACGCGTTCACTCACCACACCATGCAAGGACCAGTTTTGCAAATATCTCAGCATCATCAAAGTTATATTTCGCAATACATATCCTGCCGCTAAAAAGAGTAGGCAGTAAATAATAAGTCAAAATTGTGATTATAACTGCAGCCTCAGCTTAACTGGGTTCGTTGCCGATTTGGGCCCCCCAGATCAATCCCGCTGACGGGTGATTGCTGATGGCAAAAAAATCAATAGAACTAGCTGAGAGACAGGCGAAACGAAGGACCCGCATGGTGTGGTGGTGAGCGCGCTACTCCCGGAAAAGACAATAGCGCGTTCGTTCCCCCACCGTAGACACCTGCGGTCCGGAGTTTTGCAAATATCTCAGCATCATTAAAGTTATATTTCGCAATACATACCCTGCCGCTAAAAAAGAGTAGGCAGTAAATAATAAGTCAAAAATTGTTGAACACATTATTCTTCATCCCATAGATGGCCCGCACATGAATGCCTTGCAAGCAACATCCTCTCTACCATTCGTTTCATCCTCTTGTAACCGACATTTGCGGAGGTATTCGGTTTTCTCTGTAAGAATGGGTAGCAAGGCTGCATCTCCTTCTCACTGACGTGATGGCAATGATTTTTTATGAAATCTGGATTGAGGCATATAGAGGGCAATGGCTCAGTCCTCTCCCACTACATGCAAATTCCTTCCCATAGATACTGACTAATTTATCGGTTCGCAGTGACCACTGCCGATATAGTTCAAATGCTTTCCACTTCTGACTTCAATAGATGGGGCTAAATACAAGCTCATAATTGAAATCAAAAGAGGCCAATTTGTCTAACCGATTTCTGAACTAACGCCGAGATTTACGAGTAAACCATAGAGCTGAAATGAACACGTCTCTTCAGTGAGAAGCTAATATAACTATGTCTCGGTCTTTTTTTAATATTAGATCTGGGTGCAATGATTTGCAATTTTCTTATGCGACAAAGGATCATTTTTGTTTGCTTGATAAAGTTCCACTACTCATGGGTCACCACCTTTCGTGGATGTTCGCATTACTATGTTTTTTGAATGGATAAAAATATCCAGGAAATTAGAATCCCACCATCTCTCAATGTCTTTTAGACGACATGAGAAAAAAAATTTCGATCTAAGCCAATGATCAGGACACAACGTGAACATGGCTGGATCATTCGACAACGAGTTGGATGTCCTCAATTAAGGAAACTCGGCCGTGTGTCGAAGCAAAATCGGCAGAGGCGCTTGGTGAAAGTTAGTAGCCTGGTAAAACTTTCCCTCATTCCGGAATAAATAAGTCTTAAATCTGCGGAAAACAACTTGTTTTCGAGAGATTAATGAAACGCTGCCGATTTGGTGTCTCTTCTCTCATGCTTACTTGTATCTCTCACTCGTATTACCACGACAGACCTTTACTTGAGTTTAGATCTTTCTGTGTTATTGGTTAACTTACTAGTTAGAATTACTAGAAAAGTAAATGGAACTTAGGTTATGATAAAATTCGATAGCAATAAAGTGGGTACAAACAATTACTTCTCGTAGAGTTTGACAAATTCGCGTGCATTCTATCCAGTGGTCCTCAGCGATTTCAACAATTCCACTCTGGAAGTACAATCTAGAATGAACTTGTTCGACGTCAGAGAGCTAACAGTAGACCTATGCGATGTTTGAACCTTACGAGGTGCCCTTGGCTACTTCCTCGTCGAGAACAGCAAAACTAGGGCTTTGTGCTAAAGCCGCGACACAATCTGTGCCCCCTTCAACAGCCTACTGAGCAATTTGGTAGCCCAACGGCGGTCAGTGAAGCGTAGTGGTATCCGTTCAAGTTACTCGATGACTGCCTGGATTCATATTAGCGAGGAATAGAAAGGATCTAAATGATTAGATGAATAGATGAGTGGTTGAAAGGATAAATGATAAAGCCTTGAGCATTTGCCATTTCCCCTTAAGGACCTGCCATGTACTCGACATAATTAAACGTCTTAGATATGGTCGAGCATATTTAATCTATACAGTGACTAGCGAGGATCTACCCATCTACCCTTCTTATCCTTATCCTACTAAGTTATGTATGACATAACCACAACGGAGAGGTGCTCATTGCATAGTTTCCACAAAAAATCGAACGATGGACCATGTTTGTGTTGCAGAGCATCTTTGACCACTGCATTACGCTCAACTTATTCCCTTTCTCTGTTTTATACCACCGGTCTTTCACATCGACTGTGCGGATTCCAGCACTTCTTGCAATCGATTCGTTTCCTGGCATCCACCGTTTATAAAGGTCTTACAACTTTTTTGTGCTGGGATTCGGCTGCTGCTTGAAGATTGCCGTCGTCTTTATGAATGATATCCAGTGCTGGTCGACTCGATTCATCCTGGAATGCCGAGAGAGCTGGGCTACAGCCTTCCCACTACACGCATCTTGTCACAGTAACAAAAAAGTATTCTAGAATAAATAAAAAAGAACTTCCAAAACGGATAGGGATAGTGGTAGATGGAAACATGTTGACTCATTTACTATGCAACTCCAAGCATGCATTGAATGCATTTGGCGCAAAAATAAGGACTACATAGAATTTTATCCTAAGGTATCTCACCTTGTATTGAAGCTTATTAAATCAAATAAAGGCAATTGGCTCACATAGATTTTCCTAAAGAGGTAGAGGTTCCCCTTTTCTAGCAAGATAAAATCACAACATTCTGGAGCTTACAAAACGTGTTTTCCCAATTTTTTTCTTTTCTAACTATAATGAGATCACTTCAATATGCTGCTCCATGGAAGTCGAAATATCTCTCTGATTTCTACAACTTTGATTTAAGTGGTGGATTTGCCACATTGATATTTACCGCCAGTTCCCTTACATGTCCGAAGAAGTCTCTTGTAAAACACTAAAGTATTTCTCGCATATTCCTTCATTAAGAGGTGGGATTCGTGTTAATAAATGCGAAAGAAAAAAAAGGCTTCTTGTTGAAAACGAGAATATAAATTCAGAGCAGAATGCTTGATAACAGATAAGAATAACATAACAGAATGATAAGAATGCAGTGGATCTGTCCACGAAAGAAATTACGTGAATGAAGGGAAGGACTCAAACAAGAGGTGTTCTCTCTTTAGGAAGATGAAAGCCGTCTGCTTAACATCACTTTTTTCTATCAACCAATCGCGTCACTGTCGATTGTTAGGCCATTCGTGAAATGGCTACAGAACGTCTTAAGAAGAAAAGAAAAACACTTCTCTTAGCCGATATATGCTCATTCAGTCTCACATATAAAATCGAGTTTAGACTTCATTGACCTCATTTTCTTTCAGAGCAGTTCATTTGCCAACCAGTTTTCAAACCACTTACAGTGCTTTGGCTAATGCAAATCATACCTGAAACTATGAAAAGATAGATCTAAGTTTACAAGACTTTCTATGTTAAAGAAGGAAAGCATCAGTAATCACAGATTGATCAATGGTAAATGATATAGGGAAAGGTCTTGATATTATGATGACGACATTTGGATGGTATGAAATTGACTCCAAGATCTATGAATAGACAGAGAAATATGGTAAACATTGCTGTTACTCTGAGAAGAGTTGTTACGAATTGATTGAACTTGAGGAGTTCATTGGGTTGTTCGATTCCAAGAGAACGGTAAGATATCAAATCAGTGAAGATGGGAATGAGAACGACACCACATTGCGCAATGCTAAACACCTCACCACGATTTCAAGCAGTACGCTAATAAAGCGCTCGGCATTTGGTTCATAAGGGGAACGTCAAGCTTTCGACCACATTAATCATCAGAGAGATGATTGAATACATATGTAGCCCAGACGATAACTTTTGATGGCCTTCCAGTGCCGGCGTTTCTTATCCACTGAGCAAATGTGGTACCAATTTGACCCAAGAAGGGTTAGTTTAAGGCGCGATGTGGAACCAACGATCGTCTACGTCCTACAGACGGTTTTTAAATTTTTGGGATATGGAAAGGTCAACCAGTTTTTCTAAGGTGGAAATAAAGACACTTGAAATTTTAATAAACGGTCAATTTTCCTTTTTGTTCGTTTTGCCGAGGAATTTTATCACTTCATTCATCTTTCCAACGCCCTTTCTTAATTAAAGAAATTTTTTGGGAAGCGAGTGGCATTGCAGAAATGGTGCTTATTATGCCGAAAGCGAAAATAGCCAGGCGCTGGCTCCATTCAACAGCACCCACGAAGCCGCCCATACCTCTTGGGTCGGGAAATTGCTATCAGAGTTGTTTAAAACCAGCTCATATTCTCTAATCCACGTGAGAAGGTTTTAGCACGGCTATCCCAGGACACTCGACGGAGAGCCGACTCGACTAGCATGAAGAAGACAAAAATCCTTAGGCACCAAGCGAACTCGAACACAAAGATTTTACAGACCTTGATGAATAGTGGATGCGAAGAAATGAATCAAATCACCTGTGCTATCAGATATGCTCAGACTAGATTAATCAATTAACAAATAAACAATTAAAATTGACATGGATATTTATTAATATTGTCATTTTCTTAATGATCGAATCTCGTCACTTCTAATTCATTTGGTCACTGCGTTCGTAAGAATAATAATCCATGTAGAAAAAAATATTTCGGACTAAGTTATATCTTCCTCAAACGTTTCAAGATCATATAATCAGCCAGTTTAATAAATATTTTTTCGCGTTTAGGTTGGATTATAGTTAAAATTTCAATTATTAATGTTTATGGACGTGTATAGTGCAGTAGTTAGGAGTGCCTGGCCACTCTCTGGGTCAATCCCGCCCTCCGGGCTCACCAAGCGTAATATCACTCCGATGGGAGGATAACGGACACCACCTGATAGCTTCAATAGGCACCCGCAAGCCATTGTAAAGGCTGCACATATTCACTTTATCATTTATACGATGTTACGAATGGAATCGTTTGCATGGCGCCCATTTAGTAATAAGGTGCTGTTTGACCTCCGTGCCCCCCATGTTCTTCTTCAATCCACGTGAGAACTTGGCTATCTCCAAGATTCCAAAGAGATTTGACTCGACCAGTTTTCAACGACATTCATAAAGAAGACGAAATCCTTTAACACCAGCCGAAACAACATGCAAAATGTTCGGAAACCTTTGCGGATGGTAGATGCGAGGAAAACGAGTCCAATGCAAGAAGTGCTGTGATCCGCGCAGTAGTTGTGATCACAGGACATGTGAAAAAATAAGTCAATAAAATTATAAGGAAGTAACAATATTTCTAAAGTGTACTTCTCACTTCGACCTTATTTAAAATTCAAACCCTTAAATAGTAATTTAGTTGTTTATGGCAGCAGAATATAAAATGTGTACATTGTTTATAGGGATTCTCTGGAGCACAAAAGGTTCTTTTTCAATCGATAAATTCCATTATGAGCTAGGATATGGTTGTCGAGAGGCGTGATTGCTCTTGCTGTGGTATAAGTCGGAAACAAAGATCGGTCAGTAGTTTGAAAATTTTGCATTTAGCTCTCGGTGCAGAAACCATAGTCATTCTTTTACCCTTTATTTTCTGCCTACTGCAATTTTCACGGCAGGGTACTAAACGAAATACAACCACAACGTTGCTGAGATATTTGCAAAACTCTGGACCACAGGTGTCTAAGGTGGGAAACGAACACGCTATTGTCCTTTCCGAGGAGTAACGCGTTCACCACAACACCATGCGCACCCTTCGTTTCGCCTGTCTCTCAGCTAGTTCTATGGCGCTGATCGATAGAACAAGCTGAGAGACAGGCGAAACGAAGGACTCACATGGTGTGGTGGTGAACGCGTTACTCCCCGAGAAGGATAATAGCGTGTTCGTTTCCCACCTTAGACACCTGTGGTCCAGAGTTTTGCAAATATCTCATAGTCGTTGTTCTTTGACCTTTGAGGAATTTTTTGAATGGTATCGAAAGAGGCGTGTGTAGCGTAGTGGTCGGCGGCGTAGTGCAATACACGTGAGATCTGTACCCGCGCCCATAGCTCACCAAGCCTTTTATCCCTCCGTGGAAGCCAGATTGGTATCAGACTTGTCTGGAAGGACAGCAGGCCTGCTTTGATACATCGATAGGCGACCGCGAGTCATTGTAAAGGCCAAATATGCGTCCAGTCACCTTCAACGATGCTTAATGAAGTCGAGTCCATGGCGCATCCCTAAGGGACTGATCAACGCCAGGAGATCTATTCCCTTATTTCTTTTTATCGTCGTTCAGTTGTTGCTCCATCGTTCTGTTATGCTCCCCCAGCATGCTCTTTCTCTTTCAATAAGCTTTTCTTCGAGAGTGACATTGAAGAAGTTAAAGATGAGGGCGGTAGTGCTTTCTGTTGGAGAGACTAAATAAGTCTGTTGGCAAACTTCTATCTTGCAGAGACAGTAACGCGCTACATACTAGATAGGTTGTATAAGAATAAGCCGCTAATCGATCTCATTAGCACGAAGAGCAGAGCAATGTGCAGATCCCATGTCTTTTAAAGGCGGGGTAGTTTTTCCCTCAGTATATAGCACATAAAAAACAAGAATGAATTTAGGTTATCAACACTGTATACGATAACTACACTTACAGAGTTTTGGCATATACTTTTTACATGGACCATCACATGTACTGCCTGGATTCCAACAGTTCTTAAGCTCGATTTGTTTCCAACTCATCCACCATCCACAAAGCTCTTCGAACAGTTCGCGTGTTATTTCGGACGCTGCTTTAAGATTTCGACTTCTTTATGGAACGATGAATGCTGCTCAAGTCGATTTCTCTCGAAACGCAAAATTAGACATAGTGGCTAAGGCGTTCCTACGTGGACTGGAGGAGTGCGTTGGGGAAGGGGTCAAACCAGTGTCTACCTTTTTGATCAACTGCTTCAATAACCACTGCACTACCTCTTTCTTCCTCACTCGTTATTATATATTGACAAGCGATCCTGAGATGGTGTAGCGCAGCGGTTAGTGATGCCGTCTCACAAGAAGCAAAGGCGCTAGTTCGACCTCCCTCCCCAACGCTCTCTTCCAATTTACATGGGAACGCCACTTCCAAGATTTCTAAGAGAATCGACTCCATCAAGATTTTACCACATTCAAAAGACGAAATCCTTATGCAGCACCCAGAACAACACGCAAAATATTCAAAGATCGTTCTGGATGGTGGATATGAGGAAAAACGAATCGAATGCAGGAGGTGTTGAGATCCCTTAAGTAGGAGTGACGAATAGTCAGGCAAAATGTAAGATGCAAAGAAAAATTTCTCTACAACTGGAGATGTGGAACACTATGTGGTGCTGATTCTCACGTCTGATTCATAAGACTAAGAAAAGCATCTCTGCACTTATAACTCTTAGCGAATTTTCCTTCGACCAAAGATTTATTGAGGTGAAGAACTCACTTTTACTGCATGCTGTAGGAAACTCATAGACAGTATACAACGAGCACGTGCAAGGAACGTCGACAAATGACTTCCAGATGAACATCCACTTGTGTCAGATCAGATGCGGGGCTCTTTGAACACTCTCGACTTCTCATTTCGTTGAAGAGAGCTGCACAGAGGTTCGAAAAAAGTGAAGACAATGTGTGGAATCTCACAAGTAAGTCAGAGACCAGCAATATTGGAAATGCCCTGCTGAACGTGCTAGAGGGGTTGCTGCTACATGCAATCGATGTGTCAAATATTTTCGTTTAGAATGTCTCAATAGACCTCATAGGATACGTAGAGCATCGGAACGATCCTCTATGCGAACATTATTTGTCCTACGCAAGAACTGGAAGTCTTATGATAGGATTGGAAGTGCTCTCGGATACGCATCGATGATCTCTGGATGACCCTCGTCCACTTTTATTTTAGGCAGTAAGTGTTATTTGCAATTATCTTTGAGTTATCATTTGTTATTGTCAAGTTATATGCGTATAAATTGACTGTGTATCACAAAATAAATGTGGAATAAAAAAGGTAGTAATATTTGACAACTACAACGATGATGAGATATCGGCAAAACTAGGACCAGATAAAGCCACGATTTTCCTTTCCAGGGACTCGCGCATAGCACACTGCACCACAGAGACCAGTGCCCTACGTTTCTCTCAGCTAGTTTTTCACCTAAGGCTGCCATCAGCAATCACACAAATCGGCATTGAACCCTGTCAAGCTGAGGGTGTAGTCAAAATCACAATGTTAACCTTTTATTTTCTGCCTACTATAATTTTTCACGGCAGAGTATGATGTAATTTATAACCACAGCGATGCTGACATCCAAGATATCTGCAGAACTTGGACCCCAGGCCAGACTGAACCAAGATTTCACTTTCCGGGAGCTCGCGTATTACACACTAGTGTAGCTGAGAGAAACGCCGAGCAAGGGACTCCGTAGGGCAGTGTGGAATGCGCGAGCCCCGGAGACGGAAACCGTGGTTCGATCTGGCCTGGGGTCCAAGTTTTGCCGATGTCTCAGCATCGCTGTGGTTGTAATTGACATTATACCCTGTTGTTAAAATTATACTTACTTGATACTTGAACGGCCCGTCCTCACTGGTTGTGTGGGCCCCAGCATAATCTCCACTTTTCGGAGATTTGCTGGTTAAGCCATTATGGTTCCCTGGAGTCCCAAGGTCAGCCTGCCCAAAGTCTGCCCCCAAGTCTTCACCACCACAGGTACTCGCAGCCCTTGTGGATCAGAGGAGGATTTGGCATCATACGACTTTGATACCAGAACGGTGGTGGATTATTCTGGTATTGGTTTACTCTTAGCTACTAGGCTTCCTGATGGAAACGCCGGACTCCTTCTCAGCTTGGGAGACCCTACCAGGGGATGAATCCCCCGCTGTACATCGCAGCCCGACACCCAGGAACATCTCCCAGCCACGATGAGGCGGTAAACGGTTGGGAGGCGTAAAAAATTATAATAAGCAGAAATTAAGAGGTTAATATTTGATAACTGTTTTGAATGACAAAGTGTGTTGAATACACTTGATGAAAGCATGCACTTTGAATATGGAGTTACTCAGTAGATGACTCTTCAGTGGCCTGTAATCTTATCCTAGCGCAAAGCTCTCTCTAAGTTTCCAAGTCCAGTGCAAAAACAGAACAATTTCTGCGCGATTTCGCCTAGAACACTATGCTACATTTCCTCTTCAGCAGCAGTAAACTTTGGGCGCAAAATTAACCTAAGAGGGACTTTTTGTATTTTAATGGGCGTAGAAAACGTCTCTTCAAGAGCAATGTCTGACAAGAGATCTACGCTTGGCGATCTATCGATGGGATATAAAAAGTTCTGCCAAAAAACCTCTTCTGCTGAAAATGTGGGTACTAATTTAAGTAAATGTGGTCCCTGTACTTGTTGAAAATTCTTCAGATCTTCCATTGACTCGTTCTTGTTGGTTGTTCATTGTTATTGATGCTTTCAAGTTTTGAAAAGGGGTTTTTTTGTAAGCATGAATTATGAAGAATTGTGTGAATCTAATTAAGCTGGTATAGATAAAAATTATGGATGACGTGCCCGACATCTGAGCTCAAACCAAATGGAGTCAGTGTTAATTGGGTTGAGTTGAGTAAATGAAAAAAAAGTCGATAAGTAGATACTGAAGCTGAGTGGATAACCGAACTCAGTGATTCACTCAAAAAACGTCGATCTCTCAATCGTCGACGTTCCACGTACTGGTTGGAACGAGGCTGAGTTCCTAAGCAGGTATTAAGGCCGAGTTAGCATCAAAAAATGAGATTTCTATTTATTCATCTTCCGTTATGGGGTTGTCAAATAAACTGTCTTCGTTTATAATGGGACGATCTCAGAAAAGGTCTTTTTAGACGACCTGTTTTCGCATCTACTATGTGGTTTCCAGCACTTCTTGCATTCCATTCGTTTCCTCGCATCCATCAGCCGCGAAAGTCTTTGAACATTTCACACGTGGGATCGGTGGCTACTTGGCGATTGTTGTCTTATTTCTGAATGATGTTGAATGCTGCTCGAATCGATTCTTCCTGGAGTCCTGGGATAGCTGAGCTAGAACTTCCCTATACGAATTTGATGGAGCGAGTTGAACCCAGAGGAGTCTGATACCACTTTTTCCAACCCCGAAGACATGACAGCTTTGACGAGTTCGGGGGCAAGGTTTAACCAGTACGGTGTTCGCGATGAATGGCATCACCACCACTGCGCTACCCATCCTGTCAACAGAGTTACCTTACGAACTTAGTGGAATCCTACGAGTTACAAGTCAGCGTATTCACTCTCCCACACAATTCATGCATCAATTTGCACACGACGGAAGGACGGAGGGCTTGGATATCCCAGTACGTGGAATCGCACTAACCACCCTGTATGTATGGCACCTTTACTCACTACGTTACAAGTGCTCACGTGCCATGCATAGACGCATCTTACAATAAGAGAGGAAAGACATTTTTTTAGAGGATGATCGAGATTGGTCAATGAACGAAGGTCATTTAGCACGGTAAGCAGTGTCGACATGCATTAATGTCAATGCATTTGGTTCGAAAATGGAAGACACATTCAGTTCAAGACAAAACGGCTTAAATCACACTGGTCTTCACTGACTGAAATAAAAATTACTGGAATCTGTAGACCTTTCCTGGAAAGATGCAAGCTCTTTTGCTTCATTGAGACGAAATTCTTTTTGTGGAAGTCAGATTTTTTGGCATTTTTTGCGTCAAGGCGCATATTTTGAACACTCAAGCAGTTGAACAGCAGCTACTTTGTACTGTACGACAAGACGGTGTTCCTCAAAGCACTACTGGTGTTTGTGACTGTCGCAATCATGACAGAATTTTTTTAAAAAATTAGATACTGTTCTTATTTCTTTAACAATTTCATCTGTGAGCAAGCTGAAAATTAATAGGAATGTTTTATATATGTTATATATATATATATATATATATATATATATATATATAACGGATAAAAGGATAAAGCTCTCGACGTTGATCTATCCCTGGAGATGCGTCATGCACTGGACTTCATTAAGCATCGTTGGAGGTGAATGAATTCATATCTGGCCTTTACAATGACTCGTGGTGCCAACTGATGTGTGGAGCCAGTGCTGCTATCTTCTTAGACAGGTCTGGTACCAATTTGCTGACCCCGGAGTGAAGGAGGGCTTGGTAAGCCTAAGAAGCGGGATCGATCCCATGTGTATTGCAGGGGCGCACCTGACCACTGCGCTGCACGCACACCATATTATATATATATATATATATATATATATATATATATAGAGAGAGAGAGAGAGAGAGAGAAAGAGAAAGAGAGATAGAGAGGGGAGAGATAGGGTGAGAGATGATTTGAGATGATAGAGCAAAGTCTCTTCTGTAAAAACCCTATAGTCCTCCACTCCACAAATATAGTTTCTCCTCTACTGACCGCAACACTAACTTCAGTTGTCGAACAACTTCAGGCATTTTATGTTAAACAAACAGTTGCGTAAAAAAAATACGAAATTTCAGAAAATCGTATGGAGGTTAAAAAACTGCAAAAAAATGCCGTGTAAATGGTGTGTACTCATACAAATGAAAAAAAAGAAATGATTTCAGATGTGTAAGTGCTGCGCTGGTCCTCGATCCACTAGGATCCTCTGCGGGACCAAACTACACATGGGACAGATGTGGGCTTCGAAAGGTGCGGTTTTCAGTCATTTGACGATCACTTGACGAGTTTGCAAGAGAAAACGTAGCAGCAGTGCCAAGGAGACTTGTGTTGAGCAGATTGAAGGTCTGGTGAGGAGTAAAATATGGATCTGGCCTTAGCATAGTCAGACCTTAGTGAAGTAGTGAACGTTGCATGGGATAAAAGAGTTAGCTTTCTTGAAATAACCAGGGTTTTTCCTATTTTCCATGAATCTGCTTGCGATGCGTGATTGACGCCTCTTAGTATTGCATTTATGCTTCCTCGTGACCATGGAAAATATTCTATACTGAATGTGTTTTTGCTCACTGATAAAATAACATGGGGGTTGATTAAAACAAACTTTATTTGGCTTACTTTTCTACATTGAATATTCAGAGTACGTAATACTTAAAACATTTCGAATCTCCCACAAATTTGGACCAAGTCTCAAAAAACATTAAATTCTTCTAAATGTTTCAGAAACTATAAAACTTCTCTGGTTATCACAGTGTATAGCGCGAGTGTAGCGTAGTAGTTAAAGTATCCTGCACGACATTGTGATCGCTGGTTCGATACTGATCCTGGCCAACGAAATCGCACACTTCCGCGATCGACAAATTTGTGTTAGACTTTTAGGGAAGCCATTCATTTCGATCGAGAAAGGACGACGAAACCTGGCAGTGAAGACAGGACAACGTGTTATCATAGCTAAGGCTATCTGCGAAATTCCAGGTAGAATCCCGCTCGAGTAGGAATAACCGACATTTATGAGGAAGACAAAATTCTCAAAAAGCTGCGAATCCCACATGCAAGTGCAAACAACATTGTTAGTGATAGGTGTAATTCAACGAACCGAATAGAAGAATGCAGGGACCGATGCAATATTTTAAGAGAGCTACCAAGGGTAGTTCGTCCACGCCGAATAATTTTAGTTCATACGCATTTAAATATGATCATCGAAACGACAACACCTACGATCAAAGTGAATAAAGAAACAAGCGAGTGGGTAGAAGATATGGTTAAATGTCCGCAAGAATCTGATCAGGGTGGAGAGCCATAAAAGTTCGCTCAGCAATGCATCCTTCACCTTTTTGAGATTTACCCCAACTTAGTTATGCTATTTATAAAAAGGATAAAGCGTTCGGCCTTGATCAATCTCTCAGGGAAGCGCCATGCATTCGACTTCGTCAAGCTTGTTTGGAGGCGATTAAATGCAAATCTGGCCTTTACAGTGACTCGTGGTGACATAACGATGTATCCAGCCAGTGCTGCTCTCTTCTCAGACAAGCCTGGTACCAATTTGCTGACCCCCGATGGATGGAAGGCTTGCCTGGCCATGGGCGCGGGAGTCGATTCCACGTGTGTGTTGCAGGGCGCATCGGACCACTGCGCTACACGCAACGCTATTTATAGTTTATTCATTTCGTAATTCCGAAATTCCAGACTTTTGGAAAGTCTTCTGTAAAATTTTCTTACAGCGGTTCGGTTGTTGAAGTTTTTCTCAGAAGTAAGTTATTGCCTCTCAACTGTTTACCGCCTCATCGTGGCTGGAAGGTGTACCTAGGTGTCGGATTGCGATTTACAGCGGGGAATTCGTCCCCGCGGGAGGGTCTTCCAAGCTGAGAAGAAGTTCGTTTCCATCAGGAAGCCTAGCTAAGAGTAAACCAATACTAGGATCCACCACCGTCCTGGTATCAAAGTCGCATGGTGGCAAATCTCCTTCTGATCCGCAAGGGTTGCGACGGCCTGTGGTGGTGAAGTCCTGGAGCAGACTCTGGCCAGGCTGATTTCGGGATTGCAGGGAACCACAATGGCTTAACCAGCAAATCTCCGAAAAATGGCGATTATGCTGAGGCCCGTACAACCAGTGAGGACGGGTCGTTCAAGTTTCAAGTAAGTAGGTTTGTTATTGAAGTCCTTCAAAATTTGGTAGCTTGTAGGCTAGATGAGGTAAAGCTTCGTGGATTTCCTTCCGGTTTTCTCAGCTGCGATTTGTTGGGATACAAAATATCGCAGTCCATGACTCCATTTGCTACGCACAAATGCCGTTGTGGCCCTCTATGACCTATTTAGATAAATAGACGACCGTCCTCACATGTTGGTCAGCTCCTAGCACTTCCACCGTTTCTCTTGCTGCCCTACCATCGTCATTTGCAAGGTGGTAGGCCCTAGATGTCTACATGGTTGCAACTTCAGGATGCGTGGTCTTCTGCCCTACATGAATCGCCAAATATTGGTCTGGCATGATTTTCTCTGTGAACCTCAGAAAGCCGTGGAAGGTTGTTCTCAGGTTACCACCGCATGCGCTTGCGATCCTTAATAGATCGCAAGAAAGTATGCAGCCTTAAGATTCATCAGTTACGAGAATGGGTCTTGTAAGTGCAACGAATTTCTTGGTTTTTCGACCGAGGAATCGACGACAATCCATTATAACAGGCCGAACATACTTATTCCAACTCCTCATTGACGTCAAATTTAAGCTCTTTTCATCTTACACTTTGTATGACCAGCCATTATATCTTCTGCAAGCCGTGGCACTTCTTCCACTTTACTCGTTGTCTTGGATTCGACATTCACAAATACGGCCAAATTTTCATATGGATTCGGCTGCCTATTGAGGAATGACGAGAATATTGCTGAATGCTGGTCGAGAATAACGCTGTCTAAAATCACCATTTACCCCTAGTACGTTAAATCTTCATCACAGACGATCGCCGACCCTTTTTTGAATCGGAAGACGCCTTTCCCAAATAAGCTTGTCACAAATTGACGAGCCTTAAGAGATGGAAGGCTTTGCCGACTAGGAATTCACGTCTAGAATGAATTAATGCTTCAATACTTCGTCGTTATCTAGATCTCCGCAGTATTTTAAACCCACATATCTCAATACGATCAAGAGACAGGTCAATCTTCTTGAAAAAAAAAGAGCAGCAAATGAAGAACCGAATATCATCGTGACGACGGTCTCTTCTCCTTGCTTTTTACTAATTCAAGAGACATTCATTTGTCGAGTTTTTCGGTGTTTCACTTTGGTTGATTGTTGCGAATTTGCTGCTTTGTCCGATGCCATGTGCTTCACCTTCTTTTCTCCAACCCTCCATATAGTCCCCTGACTCCAAGTAAAGTCGCTGCCGATGATTCCATCAAGCTCTACCGTAAATAAAATGGATAAAGCTTTCGGAGTTGGTCAATCCCCTGACAGATGTGCCATGCATTCGAGTTCATTAAACATCGTTGCATAGCCTTTACAATGACTCGCGGTGGCCTACCGGTGTAACGAGCCAGTGCTGCTATCCTCCCAGACATGTCTGCTACCAATTTGCCGACCCCAGAGGGATGGAAGCCTTGATGGGCCATGGCGCAAGGATTGATTCCACGTTTGTGTTGCAAGGCGCCTCCGACCACTGCGCCATACGCGCCCTTTTAAGCTCTACCGTACGATCGTTAATGGTTCACTAGCTAATGCACCTTAAATAAGTTTTAGGTCTATGTTCGAAATCATGCAAGTATTACTTTCCTTTTAGCTATGATTTTTTTGATCTTCACTTAAATTTCTTAGATTCAAAAAAACCGAAACAAACCATGAAAATCAGAGAAATTGTGGAAGAACACGTAGAACTATGTGGAAATAAAAGACACTCGACGTTATTTCTCTAGCAGGCTTGTATTTTTATTTAGCTCCTATTGATTTCCGCACTCAAATATCCCTCATAAATTAAACAAATCGTCAAAAAACACTGCCAAAACGGAATAATCTAGTGATTTCTGAAGGCGACAAACCACTAAGAAGTAGAAGTGGACACCAAACGATTGAGAGACGAGGGAGAAAAAAGTAGAAGAGAATTAGGGATAATTCCAGACCTTCTCCACTTTTTTTGATTAGAAGTAATGAAAATCGACCCTACGTTATTTTCCATAAAGGTATGACAACTTCCTTATTTGCTTGGATACTTGGATGGCCCGTCTTCACTTTTGCGGGCCCTAGTACAATTTCCATTTTCCGGAGACTAGCTGGTTTAACCACTGTGGTTCTCTGGAGTCTCAAAGACGGCCTAGCCAAAGTCTGCCCCAGGTCGTCACCACCACAGGCAGTCGCCGCCCTTGTGGACTAGAGGGAGATTTGCTACCATGCGACTAGTTTGATACCAGGACGGTGGTGGATCCTGGTGTCGGTTTACTCTTAGCTGGGCTTGTTGATGGGAACGCCGGACTTCTGCTCAGCTTGGGAGATCCTGCCGGGGTGATGAATCCCCCGCTATACATCGCAGCCCGACACCAAGGAACACCTCCCATCCACGATGAAGCGGTAAGCCGTTGAGAGGAAGATATGACAATATAAAAACAAATAGAACAAGACGAGAAAAATGAAGTTATTTAGGCTTAAGAGCTTTCGGAAGCAATAAATGATGCTTCCTTAAAAGTGCGATGATAAAAATATATTGAAAAACTACGTACTAATTTTAATTTTTAATAACTGCAAAAAAAAACAGAGAAATCAGATAGAGTGGGAAGTTCCATAATGTCGTGACTAAAAGTCATTATAGGAAAGTTAAGAGATGCTGACATAATTAAACTTTAATGAACACAAATCCTTAATGACACTTTCTCATGTTTTACAACCCAATACCCTATAAAGTGTGGCGCAGTGGTCGTAGGCGGCTGCAGCACACACGTGGAATTGACCCCGCGCCCTTGGCTCACCAAGTTTCCCTTCCCTCCGGGGTCGGCAAATTTATACCAGACTTGTCTGGGAGGATAGCAATACTGGCTCAATACATCGGTAGGCCACCGCGAGTCACTGTAAAGGCCATATACGCATTCAATCACCTCCAACGATGCTTAATGAAGTCGAATGCATGGCGCATTCCTCAGAGGTTGATCAACGCCAAAAGCTTTATCCTTTATCCTTTTACCCTATAAAAGTGCGTAAAGGATTTTTGCCACGTCTTCTATAAACATCAGCCTAAATATTGCGCAAAAGCACTAAGATTTATGATATACTTTCGACAACAAAGCTTTATTTCTTTCTGGAAAAGTATCAAGATCAGAGGTAACAATTCCCTAAATTTTCCACTGAAGTTATAAACCGCAAATGAGGCAAAGAGTTATGGTATAAGAATGGAACGACTGAAAGAATGACGGACATCGATTGGACAAGATGTCAGCACCATTGATCACACCTTCATGAGCAACAAAAGGGTATTTGAAAAATTATCAGACTCTGTGTAGATAACGGTGAAGCGTAAGAAGGTAGAAAATATTGAAATATTTCACGTTTAAGGAACTATAATTAATACGAGGAAGGAAAGTGCAGGAGATTTAGCGTATTAATACACTCATGGCTCGAGCTCTTCCTCGGCTAACAGGACTCTCATCTTTACCGAGTGGCTAATTTTAGCACATGGTCTATTCGATCGAATATTTTTACAAGGAAAAATCTAAGACAAAGATTCCAACCAGATAAAAACAGGTTTATACCTTATGAACGTTCACCGCTTTTTTTTCTTTGCCTTTTCGGTTTTTGTTGAGTAAAACCATCACCGTGTAGATTACAAGGCAGAGGAAATATGTCCGCCGCATGTGAAAAATTGGCCTCATTATGGAGACAGAAGAGGCTATCAGAAATTGGTCGCTTCAGTTAATTCCAAATTTCTGGAGTTGATTCTGGACAATTCGTGACCTGTACAAGTTAACGTTTTTGATTCTTATGAGGGAATTTCCTTCTCCGCTTACCATCCGTACCTGAGCTCGAAGTTTAGGCTTCTCATCAGTGAATTCTTCTTTGTGAGCACGAACCGGTCTACCCGATTCGCCGATTTATTTCATCACCGCATGCTTCACAAGAGACCAGGCATACTACACTTTATCCCAAGTAATGGCTGCATCTGACGTTTGAGTAACTAGGCAACGTAAGAGTAACTCTATATTGTTAAAAAGTGTGAAGCGCAGTGCTTAACGATCCCCTGCATTAAACGCGTCGTGTACCACGTTCAACCACTACCCATTGGCCAATCGAACCTTATTTCTGCGCTGAGGTGACAAATTGATATTAAATTTGTCTGGGAAGAGGTCCGTATTATCCATTAAAGCCATCGAAGGCTTGCGGTGAATACCTGAGAACTCTAGTAGAGGTGTCCTATGAATATTAATGTCGGATTACAACTATTTTTTAAAGCAGCATTTCTTAGCTCCAAGAAAACTTTATGAGTGCAAGTAAAAAACATTAAAGGCTGTAAATTTTTTGCCAACAAGAGGCAAGTTTACTTGTATAAATAGTAAAAAAAATTCTGTACTTAAGGAGTTGATGAAGTAATTGAACACGCTTTCGACCGCGACATGATTTTTTGCAGAATTTATATCGAGATTCTTGGAAAAGTGTTAAACGGCAGGCAGATAGCCTGCCAAGTATGATGGGTGAGGTAGACCTTCGTAGCCCAACTCGTCCAACTTTTGCAGCGTTTACCAAACCGTTAGCAATCACCCGTCAACGGGATTGATCTGGGGAGCCCACATCAGCATTGAACCCAGTTAGTCAGTTAACTCAAGCCCTGCCTTGAAAAATTATGGTAGGCAGTAAATAAAAAAGTTAACATTGTGATTACTGCGGCCACAGCTTAACAGGGGTTCAATCTCGATGTGGGCTTTCCAGATTAACCCCTGTTGACGGGTGACTGCTGATGGCACTGGAAGATAGCAGCCGAGAGAAAGACTAAACGAAGGACAGGCGTGGTATAGTGGTGAACGCGTTGGTCCTGAAAAGAGCAACAACGTGTTCGATCCCCACCGCAGACACCTGCCGTCCGGAGTTTTGCAAATATCTCAGCATCATTAAAGTTATATTTCGCAATATATACCCTGCCGCTAAAAAAGAGTTAGCAGTAAATAATAAGTCAAAATTGTGATTATAACTGCAGCCTCAGCTTAACTGGGTTCGTTGCCGATTTGGGCCCCCCAGATCAATCCCGCTGACGGGTGATTGCTGATGGCAAAAGATCGATAGAAGTAGCTGAGAGACAGGCAAAACGAAGGACGTCATTTTGGTTGATTTTCGCATAAAACCCTGCGATGAACATTGTAGTAGGCAGGAGATAAGAAAGTTAACATTTCGCAGCGCTGATTGTACGATGCGTTGCCGAACTTCATCGTAAAAAAGGATTCGTCCTTTCCTGTTGACTAATGTGGGGAGCCGCCAAAGTTCCTCGTACATTTCGTCTATTTTCTTGACGTATTATTCCAGTGTAAACGTTCCACATGGATTAAGGAAGCTCTAATAAGTCAAGCCAACAGCAAACAATCAACCTGCTAACATGAACTTCTCTTGGTTCAACTTAAGCTGTGGAAAGTGCTGCGGAGGTTCATTTAGTACAATCACTGAGCCGCTCGTCGCCGTTTAACACTGAGGATCTACAACCACAACGTTGCTGAGATATTTGCAAAACTCTGGACCACAGGTGTCTAAGGTGGGGAACGAACGAACTATTGTCCTTTCCGGGGGAGTAACGCGTTCACCACCACACCATGCGGTTCCTTCTGTTTCGCCTGTCTCTCAGCTGGTTCTATCGATCACTGCCATCAGCAATCACCCGTCAACGGGATTAATATTTCTTTCAGTTAATTAATCAGTTTCCCACCTTAGACACATGTGATCTAGAGTTTTGCAAATATCTGAGCAACATTGTGGTTGTATTTCGTTCAGTACCCTGCCGTGAAAATTGTAGTAAGTAGAAAATAAAAAGTAATAACACTGAGGATCTACCTTCGTCGAATGTTGCAATATGGTCAAGAAACGGATGGTTCTGGTTGCACAAAAAGAAACGCGTATTAAACCTCAAGACAGCGATTTCTTTGATTGTCCTTCAATTCTTGTGGCACTCATTTGCCGAGCTTTTTGACTTCCCGATATTGTTAAGGTGCTTTGAAATAGTTGAGACGCTTACTTGGAATCACTCTGCAGGTTCTCGAACAGTCGTGCGTGTTGTGATTACAAGGAATCCTGCAATTCACCGTCGTCAATATCAGAAGGACGCTCGCGATCCTACTTATCCTCAAGGTGCAATTTGCCATAACGAATTTTTTCCAACCCAGCGTTGCACCGAGCGTTCGCTAACACTTCATTGTCCCTATACCTAATGTTTCAATCCAATAGTGCTACGTACAACCGAGTTTGAATTTGCAGAAGTAGATTTGGCGAAATTGTTGTCTTGATAGCCGAAATTCTAACCTCTAAAACTTTTCAACGGCGTGTGTGGCGCAGTGGTCGGAGGTGCCGCGCAACACACAGGCGGAATAGATCGCAGCACCCATGGCCCACCAAGCCTTCCATCCCTCCGGAGTCAGCAAATTGGTACCAGAGTTGTCTGGGAGGATAGCAGCATTGGCTCGATACATCGGTAGGCCACCGCAAGTCATTGTAAAGGCCATGGGTGCTGCGATGCATTCACTCACCTCCAAGCGATGCTTAATGAGGTCGAATGCATGGCGCATTCCTCACGGATTGATCAACGCCGTAAGCTTTGTCCTTTCATCGTCTTAAAATTTTTCCAAAAATCTGCACTGCAATGATGCAAAGCAGTGCTGCGTCCGAAAAAAAAGCTGTTGCTAAGATAAGTACAGAAAAAATTAAATTACAGACCGAACGTTAATTCCTGGAAAACCTGGTGCTTCGCTAGTATTCAACGACTTTTATGAGGAAAACAAGATCACGCACACATAATTTCGAAATATTCATGGGTAACGAATGTGAGACTGCGGACCGAATGACGAGTGTTCTGGAATGCTCAAAAAATCTGATGTCGAGGCATATAAAACTAGTTCTTTGCTGTCACTGTGGCAATCTCTAGGACTTCAAAACGTTAATGAAGAGAGAGATAGAAGACAAAAACATGAGCTAATAAATAAGAAACAGAGGAGATATTAAAGCGTAATATAACACGGATTTAAACGACCCACTACCAACCAAACCCTTAGACAACATCAACTTTGATGATGCTGAAATATTTGCAAAACTCCGGACCGCAGGTGTTGGCGATGGGGAACGAACGCGCTATTACGCCTTCCGGGGGCTAATGCTTTCACCACCACACCATGCGGGTCGTTCGTTTCGCGTGTCTCTCAACTAGTTCTATCGATCAGTGCCATCGGCAATCATCCGTCAGCAGGATAGATCTGGGGAGCGCAAATCGGCAATGAACCCAGTTAAGCTGAGGCTTCTAGTTATAATCACAATTTTAACTTAATATTCAGTGCCTAATATGTCAACTTTGCTATTTGGCTTTTCTAGCGGAACTTCTCTACACGGGTCAGAAGATGAACTGAAGAAAATGGGAATTTGCCATCACCATTTAGGTATCGAAAATCTTAGTGCAACAGAGATCTTTGGAATCCAGCTTTGTGTGTTTTTGATAAATTTTCATTGAACAATAAGGAAAGGGTAGCGGGTAGCGCAATGGTAATGATGCTGTTCACATCGCTAACGGCCCAAAAGCCCGAGACGTTGGTTAGATCTCGCATCAGATTCACCAAGCCCTTCGTCGCTTCGAGGCTGAAATATTGGTACCACACTTGTCTGGGACAACCTCACTCCCTCTAATACACATGGGAGCGCTATCACACAGCTATGTTAGGACTCCAGAAAAGATTGAGTCTACCAGAATCTAACGAGATTTGTGACGAAAATGAAAAATTCTTGAAGCAGCAGCCGAACCCACATCCGAAAAAATGGTCTAAGTCCTCAATGGATAAAGGATGCGAGGAAACAAATCGGACACTAGCGGTGTTGGATTCGCACAGTGCGATATATGTGATGTAGTATCATCTAATAATAAGAAAGCTAGTAGGACTCAGATAATAATCCATCCTCTTTTCGTACATACATCACCTCACCTTCGGCACTCAGTCCTGGCTGAATAACAACTTCATGCCACCGAATCGATTAAGTGTAACATATTCGGTGGCAATAGTGACTTTCTCATCACAAAACTTGCATGCGAAGCATCTGAGCAGATTGCTGAACGGAACATTTGGATGACATTCCATATGGGAACTAGGCTCTACCTTTCCATAACAAGTAATAAAAGAACACGCAGTACTTCATGGTAGGGAGGGGGTAAAGAGACCGAAAATATTTTGTTATATTCGTGAGCTTATAGAAGTTGTCTTGCAACTTTTATTCGGGTAACATTTCAAAGTCTTTGTTTTCTCAAGGGGGAAAAGTATAGAGGCCATTCTTTATCCTCGTAGGGAGTACTGTCTACTTCATTATGTTGTTACTGCACTTTTCATATCGTTATTTGCTCTATAGGCATTGTCTACGGATGCTTCCTGTTGACATGATCACTTACTTATTTCGTTCAGTCCTAGCAACATGGCCCATCTCCTCCTTGGAAGAAAGCCCCACTTGGCAGGCGAGAAAAAGGACATCTGTTCACTTTTAGCAAAGAATTTTTGCTGAATTAACACATTCCTTTTAAGTGGCTTCAATCATCGATCTGGATTGTATTCATCATTCTTGGCCATATAATACATCTATAAGTAGAAATGTCTATTTTAGTAACTAAATGTCAAAAAAACTGGCAGTATCGGTCAACTTGTGTCCAAAGGCGAACTTCTAACCACCACTAGAGAAGAGAAATAAAGTAAAAATGAAATAGAAAAACTGTCATCAAGAAAGTTGCAAAAAAGAAAGAGTTTGTAAAAAGAGACGGTTTGAATCAAAAAATTTGGGTGAGAATGTTAAGGTGCGGAAAAGGGTTGGATTGTGAAGATGATGTCTTTGAAAAGCAATTGCTAGGCGCGCATCATAAGAATAACCATTAAGAGGGCCACGGCAGAGGATTCACAAATCATCACAAATGTGGAGTTGTTTTGAATTATTTAAGCAGTCACAATGAATGTGCTTGTTTCCAAAGCAATTCTCGTCAATCGGAAAACAATGGAGTCTTATGATCTGATGTATAGGGATGACAGGCAGCTGTGACAACTGCTATCATACCACTCGCATGAATGTAACGGAACGATGCGACGACAAAGAGGATCCATAGGACAAGCACCCGTCAGACACCGGTGCTAAGTGAGCGGTGAGAAAACGCTCCCCTCTTAACGGAAGACAAACAGCGTCATTCGACAGAATTCTCAGGCTAATACGGCCCTCTTGAAATTCACTTGATTAGGCAACGCCATTAGCTCGTCGTTCAGCCTCAAGGCAACAATGAATTTTTGATTCTTTGACCTGCCGTACAATGTGATACGTCAGAAGCGATTTCGTCCAAAAAACACACGAATTCTACATGTATATGTACGTGCATATAAAACCACACGTGTAGCATTAGAAGTTAGAGGTGACTAGCAATGAACACTTGTTCGTCGATTCCATCAACGCACTAGGTTCACCAAGTCTTCCATCGCAATGCGGTCAGCAATTTGTCACTCAGTGAAATTTTTGTACCATACTTGTCCGGAAGGGTAGCGGCACTGAGACGATACATCGATAGGCTACCAAAAGTCATTGTATATACCAGATATGTATTAAATTACCTTCAGCGATGTTTAGTGAAATCAAATGCATGCCTTCTCCCTCAAAGATTGATTAACGCTAAACGAGTTATTCCTTATCCCCCTTTATAAACAGTGGGGTGCTAAGAGGCGCCTTTCTATCCATACACGGTCGTCGGCTTTTTATCCCGCGTCTAGGATTTACCAAAGCGTCCATAGCTTCGGCGTTGCAAAGTACTACCAGACTTGTCCAGGAGAATAGAAAAATCCAAAATTCACACATTTGAATGCCCGCTGCAAGTCACTGGTAAGCCTAAATATGCATTTAACTACCTCCACAATGATTCAATTATCTTTACAATGCTACGAATACGTTAGAATGCATGGCTCATCATGACGACTAGTCAACATCGCATCTTTTCATGTCTCGTTTGAAAGTTTACAGGAAATAAAAAAATAGGCGAAAAAGTCAACAAACATCAACAAATACTTTGGCAATGCTTTCTTGGAATGTTGAGCTAACAAGATATTAATAAAGGTGTTTCTTCGACTATTCTTCCGACTATTCGACTTCTTTCGACGTCTTCATCTTCCTCAGAGCCGATGTTTAGAGTTGATCGTCCACAGTCGTTCGTCCTCTCGAAGTGACGTCTTCGCCTTCCTATCGAGGAGATGCTGAAAATGGTGCTCCACTGAAGAAGACTCGACTCGGCGAACAATAGTGAACCATCAAGTTGGATCATCGTCTCTGTGAAATACGAAGACGTCGAAAGGTTAGCCGAATAAACATCTTTATCAACTTGGTGCTAGGGTTTATAACCCCAGAAGGTATTAATTATTTATGCTGAGGTTTAATGACTGTCACTTTGAAAAGTATAGTAATAGTTAATGAATGAATGTAAATTTGTGCCGGTACCGACAAAATTGCAGTACAGCTAAGGCTAAGCCATAGTTCCTTTCTTCCTGTGTCATGAGGAAGAACATAAGAAAGCAGCGCTAAACTCCAAAGGCTAAGCAAATGTGCTATCGCTTTCAGGTCTCATTTAAGTTATCTCAGAAATTAAGCGCTATGTGTAACATATCGAAATTAATCACAACATAACCTAGTTCATTGTTGAAAATCTCTGCTTTCAAATTTAAAATTCCTTCAAATTTCAGATTAAGAAATCGTGTTACAGAAATAGTCTCATGGGTCCGATCCCTTCATAATCCGATTTATTTTCAATGTATAGTTTTTTCTTCGGAATTCCATTCCACTAAGGGGTATAGATTTGGGTAAAGCTAGAACGCCGACTCAGGTATAGCTTTTAGACTTGCCATTATCACCTTCTACATTCTTAAGTTTTACGTTAACATTTATTTTAAAAAGATTCTAAAGAGCTAAAATAGAGGATGCCGTTTAAAAAGAAAGAAGAAGAAAACGTCTCTGGAAAGAACGCGATGAGGAAAGGAAAGAGGAAAGGATGAGGAAAGAATGCGGAGTTTGTAGGACAAACACGTAATGTTGAAACGTGAGCTAAATAACATAGGAAAGATCGCGTAGCAAAAAAAATAAGCAGATGCAATAGAACGAAAAGGACTTCTTGGGAAACTCACTTCTATTCAACAAGAAGATGCAGTACAACAAAAAGGATTTCGTGGGAAACCCATCTCTCCAACTTCGGTAAAGCTGAGTGCTCGAAGAAATTAACGTTTCTCACGTTTCGGCGCCACCGCTCTCTTCAGAGCTGCAGTGATTCCGGTCGAGTTTTCATAGTGAAATTATTCTGCGCATCGTGAGAGATTTTATTGTCATACAGAGATGAAGGGCGTGTGTGGCGCAGTGGTTGAGGTGCACTGCGCACACGTGGAATCGATCTCCGCAAGGTTCGAAAATTTGAACCAGACTTGTCTGGGAGGATAGCAGCATTGACTCGATACATCGGTAGGCCACCGCGAGTCATTGTAAAGGGCCAGATATGCATTCAATCATCTCTAACGATACTTAATGAAGTCGAATGCATGGAGCATCCCTGAGGGATTGATCAACGCCTAGAGCTTTACCCTTTAGCTTTATCGAGACGAAAACTAAATACAAAGCATTTTCGTTCTAAGCTAACCAGTTTAAAAAACTGCCAAAGAATGCATTGCTGCAACGAGAACAGGTAACAGCCTTCGAGTGGAATTCGATCAAGAACTGTCCTGCCTGCCAACGTCACTTCCTCATGAAGGCACTTCTTTCGTGCCGTGTTTGTTCAAGCGTATCGACAAAAGGACATATTAAGAAAAAGATTTTTATTGGAAGCCCACTGAAACCTACTTTAAGTCAAGAATTCTTTCAAAAACCGTTCTGTATGTGAGAGCACTTCTCCGCCAGATTATCTCATTCTTGCTGTGCTCCACTCCACTACATTTGACCCCATGCACCTACGAAGACACATTTGGCAAGGAGGAACGGTTTCGGACACTTTAGTCGAATCACTGTGCCTCTGATGATAGCGAGTTGCCACTAGTCGTTTTGGTTGGTCAATGCAACAAGATATTGAGAAGATGACTATATCGTAGTCTGTAGGGCCGGATCACATCCGAAATGCTCAATTGAACCGTAAATGAATCTATTAACTCTCACGTTGCTTTCGAAAACGTTTCCCACTTTGCGCTGTTGTTTGTGGTCACGTTTTTTAATGCAGGTGACTTAGAAAGTGAGTAGATAAAATCTATAATAAATAACTAAGTAATATTCATTCTTGTTATCATTATTATATGACCAGCCGTCACATCAACTCTGCGGGTCCCGGCACTTCTTGCGTTCAATTCATTCTCCTGGGATTCATCGTCCACAAAGGTCTTCCAACGTTTCGCACTGTTTCGGCTGCTGCTTGGGAGGGCGAGGGAAAGGTCAGGGGTTCACTAACCACTCCTCTACTTCTCCCTCTTTCCCCCTTTACAGTGACTTTTGATGACCTAACAATATACCAATCTGCCTTGTATGGGACAAAGACATTCATTTGTACTGGACAGAGTGTCTGACGTTCTTGCTGTAAAAACTTTCCGTAACGACCTATACAGTCATGGAGCGGAGAAACGGTTTTGCAAGAGCGTAATGAAGACGTATGTTTAAAAGTAAAATTTGAAGAGAAATATGAAGAAAAAACTGAGAGATAAACCTTTCAACCAACTGAACAAATTAAAATGAGCAAAGAAGAAAACCATTTCATTCAAGGGAGGTACATAACTGATGGACAGATGATTCATTACATTTCAGCGTTATCCAGTCTATAGTGGTGAATATTTCCATCCTGTAGCTCATCTAGAAATAATCGTTTATCGCAGCACAGCCTCAAAGGCTATCCACTTTTTTTTCTGTGCCACTGAACGAGCGACGCTCGCCTAGTGGCCCTGGTAGAGCAAGAAGGTTGAGTTAAGATTTTACTGGTGTCAAACAGAGTTACATGACGACTTAACAGTCTACTAGCCTACTAGCAATAAAGGTGCCGAACTTCTAGAAAACATAGTTGCAACGAGGTTGATTGCTTAAACTGTTTACTATAAGTATCCGCAAACAGAACTTGAGTAATGCATCACCGGCTACAAGTGCGTCGATTAACATCATCTGCTCATCAAAAACTAAACGCCGCAGCTGATGTAAAGAAGACTCATCTGTCTACTCAGTTTTTCTCATTTTCGTAAGAGCCATTCAATGAGCTGGATCCGAGCCATTCAATGAGCTGGAACCGCTGCTGATTTTAACGTGTTAACATTGGTATTGTTATAATGAGAAGGTTCATTTTCATCTACAGCGAGAGGATATGAATAAAGAACTTGATTATTTGCACTTAAAAAGCCTTATATATTAAAAAAATATAAAAAGCATTTGGGTGTAGATTAATGGCGCTTCATTTTTAAGTGATAGAAATCGGTTTCGATTCCTCATGAGCTACTTACCACATGACAGGAATCGCGCTTGAGATGATGAGACGAGCGAAACAACTCATCGAAGCGATGATTTGACCCTGCTTGTGCCCACCGTCCCGCTTATCCCTCCAAGGTTAGAAAATTTTTAGCAGACTTGTCTGGAACAAGCTCACTCCATCTAAACGATGTGGGGTTCATCGGACACATCCATCTCTGGATTACAAGGACATTCATTTCGACAAGAATTCACAGAAAATCGCAATGAAAACGGGAAAAAATTCTCAAACAGCAGCCGAATCCACGCCGAAGAAAGAAGTTCGAAGATCTCCACGGGTTATGGATGCGCAGAAACGAGTCGGATGCAGAAAGTGTTGGGCTCTGCACATTATGATATAGATTGTTGTAATAAATAAAACAACTACTGAAAATTCAAAGCCATGTTGCACGCGATGGCAAGAGACGACCTGTACTACACACGTGGTCGTTAGGGTTCGATCGCGTGCTCAAGGCAAACGAAGCGCGCTATATCTCGGAGGTCGGTAAACTAGTGGCGAGAGTTCTCTGTGATAATAAAAACATCGGCTCAACTAAGCGATAAGCCACTGCATGTCATTGTATTGGTCAGATCCACTCGATTACTTCTAGGGTCCTCAATGAAGTCACATGAATGGAGGATCCCTAAGAGACTGATCAACATCGAGTGCTTTATCCTTTTGTCATTCTTGGGCAAGCAATTACGAGATTTTCCTTAGAAAATGAGAATGGGTGTGTTTAAAAAACAGTATTAAGCCTTTGTCAAAGCAGCCAACATGCTAATGGGCTGTTGTAGCATAACAAGCTCGTCATAATGGATTGTAAAGAAATCTGCAAATGTTGTCCTGCTACAGCAGCTGAATATTTTACAATTTTTTATGCAGTTATGATCGCTAGTGGCAACTTGCTGAAATATTTTTTAAAATTACTGCACTATTTTTGCAGATATAGGGGGTGGATAGCACAGTGGTAGTGATGTCATCATCACCAGCATGGTGCTAGTTCGATTCCGCTCCAAGCCAACCAAGCCTCTCATCCATCCGAGGTCAGAAAATTGGTAGCGGAATTGTCCGAGGAAAAAAAACGTTTTCTGTAATCCAGCTGGGAACATTCCACCCGGCTATGTCAGGACTCCAGGGAGAATTGACTAGACCGGCATTCTACGACGTTCAGGAGAAATGAAAATTCTCAAGTAGCAGCCGAAACCACACGTAAAAGTTGGAAGATAGTCTCGGATAGTGGGTGCGAGGAAACGAATTGAATGTGAGAAGTGCTGGGACCAGCACAGTAGACGAGAAGACGGGTCATATAAAATAAATAAATGATAAATATTTAGATATTTTCATATATAAACCAGGGAATAAGTAGTTTTATACTGATGAATTCTTAGTTAAAAGCATTCATCCACCTCTGATGTGAGAGGCTCGTGGAGGAAACGCGCTAAATGAAGGCGTTCTCCAATAGATTGATGGCAATGTGCTCGATTGCACAGATGTGAACATTCAATCAATCATAAGATTTGAAGATGTTCTCAGTTTAGAGTCCCCCAATTTAATAAAATCATGAAAAAAATTTTTCGATTTTACCTGAACGGTAGTGCAAATGGTGGTGAGAAGAAGAAGCAAAAGAAGAATCTCTCGAAGTTTTCCGAGAAACGAAATAAATGAAGGCTTAGCAAGTTTTCGCTAGGATCGCAAAGTAGTAAGACTTTAGAAGTAACGAATAGCAAGTTAGAGACTTCCTCAGCATCCAGGGAATCTTTAACATCGTTTGATATCCAAAAGACATTCTGCCAACCAACCTCCACTTTATAAGCCTGGTCCATGAAATTTCTTTAATACTCAAGCTAGAAAGGGATCTGACAGCTTTCGTACTGGCATAAGCTGCAAAACTGCAACGTCTGCTTCATTTTAAAGGCGAAAGACGAGTGGTTTCATTAAGAAAAGTTGTTTGGAATGCATGACATTTAGGCGTGCTTGGAAATAATGCCAAAGAGAACGAGTAAATATGCAAATGTTGTTCCGAACAGCTCCTTTTTCGTTTGAAACAAGGTGAAACGGTTCATCCTGTTAGGATCGGTCCTGGACATCTCAGTAACCTAAAGGTGTGCTCGCTACGTATAAATGACTCATTACATTCACCATCGTTTAAGAGAAGAAATAAAGGCAATAGAAAATTATCAGAAATGTACGATTATTCAAAAAGATATTTGCAGACATTCGCCGAGAAGTTCTTCTTTGCAGCAACCGTAAGAAAAAGTTGCAATTATCAAAGAAGTCTTGGGCCATCAAAGCTTCTGTAGGAAATGCAGAAATCACTACGTGTCCAGTTCTTCACCATTCTACAACAAGCTGCTAATGTCCAGAAATAAGAATGCGAAAAGGCCTTGTCATCACTGTGGTTAAGTGGGTACAGAATGTCGGCTGGTTTTGACTGAATGCAAGAATTATATATATATATATATATATATATATTTATATATACATATATATATAATGTTAATTTACTTTCTACCTACTAGATTTTCCATGGGAGGATATCATTCCACAACGATGCTGAGATATTCGCAAAACTTGGATCGCGGGTCAAATCGAGACCACGATTTTTTCTTTCCGGGGGGCACGTGCATTGCACACTGCGCCACGGAGCTTCAGTTTAGCTGGGTTCAATGCCGATTTGTTCTTCTCAGATCAATCCCACTAACGGTTGATTGCTGATGGCAACGCTAGGTAGCAAACTAGCTGAAAGAAACGCAGATCAAGGGCCTCCGCTGCACAGCGTGTAATGGGCGAGCCCCTGTAAGGAAATATATATATTTATATATGAGTGAGCGAAAGCTAAATCCGAATCGAGCAAAAAAGTTTTCTCTCGATATGCTCAGAGCGAAATTATGTCTTAGTAAAAGTGTGCAGTACTTCATTAGTAAGAATCCCAAGAAGAATGCATTATTTTTTTAAATATTCACAGAAATATGAGAAAAGGGTGCCCCTCCAATAGATTTCCCGGCCATGGATATGCTGCGCAATTTCATATTTTTTTCCCTTGAATTCAAACACGTTTACCGACCATTTCCAACAATTCAAGGCATAAGTCACACCACTATGCACTTCCTTGACAAGTTTTTAATTAGACATAACTTCCTTTTAAGTGCTAGCAAAGACGTTTCTTTCAAGGCTTTCTAGCTCCTGCTGACCGTTGTCCGTGAAAAATACGAGGGTGCAGCGTAAGGAAAGGGCAAACAGCAAAGCTGTCTTTCGCACATTCGCGATGACGTCTAATTGTGCTGTCGGCCACAGTTGACCACGCCTAGTATTCGACCTTTACGGACTTGCTACTTTTGAAAATAAACAATAGTTGAGTTTTTATTTACTGCCCTTTACTAGCTTTCACGGCAGGATATTATTTGTGAAACAACCACAATGATGCTGAGACATTTGCAAAACTCCGGACCGCTGGTGTCTGCGGTGGGGAACGAACGCGCTATTGTCCTTTCTGGGGAGTAACGCGCTCAGCACCACACCATGCGAGTCTTTCGTTTCGCCTGTCTAGCTAGGAGACCTGCGGTCCGGAGTTTTGCAAATATCTCAGCATCATTGTGGCTGTTTCACAAATAAACAATAGTTTCCCAACAACGACAGAACTGTGGATCAGTGGTTGTGAAGACGAGTTCACTGTAGAGTAGATCTTGGTCTATAGGTATGAATGGCATGCATACATCATTCACCATGTACTGCTAGTGTCCATCATACAAGCATGTTGCTGTATGCACTTGAAGGGTTTTAAAGTTTATGTTGAGTTGTTACCAAATATTTATTCGGCTAATGTTTCGATGTCTTCGTCCTCCTCAGAGCCGATAATCCAAGTCGATGTCCACAGGAATTCGCAATCTCGATGTGGCGTCTTCGTCGTCGTATAGAGTCGGATCTTCTTCAGTGGAACGCGGCTCAAAAGAGGCCATCTCACTGGGCGATGCTCTTTTATACAGCATGATTGTTGTTGTGTTGAGAATTCCTTCGATTCGCACTTTTTCGGTTGAGCAGCGATGTTGTCTTGGTTGCACCGAAAAGAGTCGAGTAGTAGTGCCATTTCGATGTCCATGCTTGTTAGTTGTCCTCTGGTAGACTGCATAGATCATGTTGTCGCTAACATTTGATGAAGTTCGGCACGACTCCGTGTTTTAGGCAGCTATGGAAAAAATAATGTCGTTTGTCTGAGACAATTTTCTGTCTTAGTGACAGGACCTCTTTTATTATTCTGCTGGCACTTCATGTATCAAATACCGAGACCGACTTTCTATTAACCTCGGCATTGATCAATGAGTAACTGTTTTTTCTTCAATAAGCAAACACGAGGTTGGTATTGTAGCATTTATTAGCATACAACACCCGACGTTTCGGCGGTTTCGCCTTCTTCAGAGCCTGGAAAGGTCAAACTGAAATGCAATCTATTCAGCCAAACACTTTCATAACCTTAGGAGGTAGAAATTAGTAAATAAACTTGCATTCGCATAATAAACAGCCTCTTTTAACATCTACCGTTTTATTCCTTGCAAGTATTCCAATGAATTAGTGGAGAGGAACCGCACAGAGTAATACATGGACAAGGACTGTGCCTGCGTCAGGTCGTAGAATCAGCTCTGAGGTATGGCGCGAAGCCACGCGTGATAACAAGACCCTGCTCCTTGCTGTTAAATTTGGATTCTTGGAATTAATCCAAAACCCTTCAAGAGTTTTACGCGCCGATGCTTTGGATTCCTGCGCCAGGATAGTGAGTTTCGCTTCATAATTACTTGGGAATCATCTTGGTTATTTTTTTGTCCCATGCGTGCCTAGTGGAGTATTTGGCTGCACCACGCTTTTTTAAAAGAGATCAGATAAATCGTACTCGAGCTCATGCCATCACCGTCTCTACCATTGGGCATATCATAGAGTTCTGCTTTTCACATAGACGGTCATGGGCGGTTGGGAACTAGGTGGGTTTTAAGAGTGCTCGATGGTATTTCAATCACTATTACCGAACTCTCTGCACAGGCGTTTCTTAAGCAACGTTTTGCAACCGCACTTATTACGTTGGGGTTGTAGGGAAGAATAAGAAGGACCTTATTCTTGCTCTCTTTTGGTTTGTGGGGGTAAGACAAGTGGTAATGAACCACAGTGTTTTTACTAACTGGCTTTCGATACTACTTTATCATATTGCTGTATTCGATTAAGTTAATTTGAGCGTTCAGAAATGAAGCCAGTATTCTTTCGGTTCCTCTCAGGTGACTTTTATTTACTCTGACTACGTTCAATAACTCAAAACATTTGGTCCATGGGCTACGCAAGGTTATATAGTTACGGTGCACCTAATTTCTTGTAAAGCATGTGTGTAGATGAACACATTAGAGAAAAGGGAAGACCACTCTGCGCAAATATAAAAAACACCTAGTCTGTAAATTAAAGTTAGGCCAAATACCCCAGGGGTTCGCATAGAGCACAGAGACCAAACAGGAGATTGTGAAGCAAAAGTCACTATTCTGGCACAGGAATCCAAAACATCAGCTCGTAAAACTCTTGAAGAGTTATGGATTACTTCCAAAATCTAAAATTGAATATTAAGTAGGAGTGTCTTGTGTTCACGGGTGGCCCAGAGCCATACCCCAAGCGGATTCCCTTTGACCTGATCGAGGCATATTCATCTCCCATGTATTATCATGTGCTGTTAATCTCCAATAATTAACTGAAACACGAAGCGAATAAAACGGTGAGCGTTCATAACAAACCGTTTATTATGCGAATGCAAATTTATGTGTCAAGTCTTAAGTGCTAAAGTGATAAAACTGCTTGGCTGTGCTGATTGCATATCAATCAGACCTCATTTGCCGTAAAAGAAGGCAGAGACAGGCGAAACTTCAGTCACTGTGTGCTAAAAAAGGTTACGACGCCACCCAAGTGTTTGTTCATTGAAGAAAACAGTGACTAACGACATTCAGATTATGAGCGTGACACGACATGGACTGCGCTACAGAACCACAACCTGTGAGTTTTAAAGTTCATGTTGAGCTTGTTAATTTAACGACCAGTGCAAATACAGCTCGAGTAAGAGACCAACTAGATATGGAAAGAAATTAACTGCGTGTACGCGACGAAAGTTTCAGGGTGTAAAACGGTTGCTCCCGGTGAGACTCGAATTAACGACGTTCAGATTATAAGAATGATGCGCTACCGACTGCGCTACGGAAGCCCGAACAGGTTGTTTTGATGCTGCGTTTGGTTTGCACCACTTCATGAGAAAATAGAGGCAAAAATACGTGGAGTAGTAAACAAGTAGGATATGGAAGGACCATTCATCTCCTCGCCGAGACGCAGTTTGAGATTATAAAAACGGTGGCTGCTGGTGAGGCACGAACTCTTGACCTTCAGATTATGAGAGCGACGCGCTACCGACCGACTGCACTACGGAAGCACGCAACGGTTGTTTTGATTTTTGCGTTTGGTTTGTATCAATTCGATGACTAGATAGAAGCCAAAACATGTGGTGTAGGAAAGAAATATGACATCGAAAGAGCACTCCTCTCCTCTCCGCGCAACAATCTGAGGGTGTAAACGGTTGCTCCCGGTCAGTCTTGAACTCATGACCGTCAGATTATGAGAATGACTCGCAAGCGACCGCACTACGGAAGCCCACATCGGTTGTTTTGAAGTTGCGATCGGTTTGCAGCAATTCATGAGTAGATAGAGAGCAAAAATACGTGGAGTAGTAGACAAGTATGATATGGAAATAGCCCTGCTTGATGAGGGTCGAAATCACGACCTTGAGATTGTGAGACTGGTTCGCTACTTGCTGTACTACGTAAGCCAATACCGGTTCTTTTGATGTTGCGCTTGGTCCTCTATCTACTCATGAATTGGTTCAAACCTCAATCGCAACTTCATAATAATCGATGTGGGCTTCCGTAGCGCAGTCGGTAGCGCGTCAGTCTCATAATCTGAAGGTCGTGAGTTCGAGCCTCACCGGGAGCAACCGTTTTGTAATCTCAAACTTCGTCCCTGCGAGGGAGATGAAGGTTCCTTTAACATCATACTTGTCTATACTCCACATATTTTTGCCTGTATATACTCATGAATAGGTTCAAACCAATCGGAAACTTCATAATAATCGATGTTGGCTACCGTTGCGCAGTCGGTAGCGCGTCAGTCTCATAATCTGAAGGTCGTGAGTTCGAGCCTCACCGGGAGCAACCGTTTTGTAATCTCAAACTTCGTCCCTGCGAGGAGACGAAAGTTCTTTTCACATCGTACTTGTCTATACTCCACATATTTTTTGCCTGTATATACTCATGAATAGGTTCAAACCAATCGGAAACTTCCTAATAATCGATGTTGGCTACCGTTGCGCAGTCGGTAGCGCGTCAGTCTCATAATCTGAAGGTCGTGAGTTCGAGCCTCACCGGGAGCAACCGTTTTATAATCTCAAACTTCGTCCCTGCGAGGAGATGAAGGTTCCTTTAACATCATACTTGTCTATACTCCACATATTTTTGCCTGTATATACTCATGAATAGGTTCAAACCAATCGGAAACTTCCTAATAATCGATGTTGGCTACCGTTGCGCAGTCGGTAGCGCGTCAGTCTCATAATCTGAAGGTCGTGAGTTCGAGCCTCACCGGGAGCAACCGTTTTATAATCTCAAACTTCGTCAATGCGAGGAGATGAAGGTTCCTTTAACATCATACTTGTCTATGCTCCACATATTTTTGCCTGTATATACTCATGAATAGGTTCAAACCAATCGGAAACTTCCTAATAATCGATGTTGGCTACCGTTGCGCAGTCGGTAGCGCGTCAGTCTCATAATCTGAAGGTCGTGATTTCGAGCCTCACCGGGAGCAACCGTTTTATAATCTCAAACTTCGTCCCTGCGAGGAGATGAAAGGTTCCTTTTCACATCATACTTGTCTATACTCCACATATTTCTTGCCTCTATATACTCATGAATTGGTTCAGACCAATCGCAACTTCATAATAATCGATGTCGGGCTTCCGTAGCGCAGTCGGTAGCGCGTCAGTCTACATAATCTGAAGGTCGTGATTTCGAGCCTCACCGGGAGCAAACCCGTTTTATAATCTCAAACTTTCCACATCATACTTGTCTATACTCCACATATTTTTGCCTCTATATACTCGTGAATTGGTTCACCCCAATCGCAACTTCATAATAATCGATGTGGGCTTCCGTAGCGCAGTCGGTAGCGCGTCAGTCTCGTAATCTGAAGGTCGTTAGTTTCGAGCCTCACCGGGAGCAACCGTTTTATAATCTCAAACTTCGTCGCTGCGAGGAGATGAAGAGTTCTGTCTCACATCATATACTTTGTCTATACTCACACATGTTTTGCCTGTATATACTCATGGGTAGGTTCGACAATCGCTGGAAACTTCGCTAATAATCGATGTTGGCTTCCGTTGCGCAGTCGGTAGCGCGTCAGTCTCTCGTCAAATCTGGTAGGCCGTGAGTTTCGAGCCTCACCCGGGAGCAACCGTTTTGTCAATCTCAAACTTCCGTCGCGGCGGGGAGATGAAGGTTCTTTTCACTATCATACTTGTCTATGCTCCACCACATATTTTTGCATCCATATACTCTCGTGAATTGGTTCACAATCGCAACTTCATATTAATCGATCACGCTTCCGTGGTAGCGCAGTCGGTAGCGCACGTCCAGTCTCGTAATCTGAAGGTCGTTAGGTTTCGGCCCCACCGAGCAACCGTTTTATATTCGCAAACTTTCGTCCCTGCGAGGAGATGAAGAGTTCTTTTCACATCATACTTGTCTATGCTCCACATATTTTTGCATCTATATACTCGTGTCAATTGGTTCCACACCGCAAATTCATAATAATCGACTTTGGGCTTCCGTATGGCGCAGTCGGTAGCGCGTCAGTCTCTCATATTCTGAAAGGTCGTGAGTTCGGTGGCTCTCACGGGAGAAACCGATGTTTTGTATATCTCTACTTCGTCGCTGCGGCGAGGAGATGAAGCTTCTCTCTTCACATCATACTAACTGTCTATACTCCCTCATATTTTTGTATCTATATACTCATGAATTGGTTCAAACCAATCGCAGCTTCATACACCGATGTGGGCCTTTCGTAGGGCAGTCGGTGAGCTGCGTCAGTCTCTCGTAATCTGAAGGTCGTTATTTCGAGGCCTCACCGGGAGCAACCGTTTTATAATCTCAAACTTTCCCTACATCATACTTGTCTATACTCCACATATTTTTGCCTCTATATACTCGTGAATTGGTTCACCCCTAATCGCAAAATTCATAATAATCGATGTGGGCTTCCGTAGCGCAGTCGGTAGCGCGTCAGTCTCATATTCTGAAGGTCTGTGATTTCGAGCCTCACCGGGAGCAACCGTTTTGTAATCTCAAACTTCGTCGCTGCGAGGAGATGAAGGTTCTTTTCACACATCATACTTGTCTATACTCCACATATTTTGCCTCTATATACTCATGAATTGGTTCACCCCCAATCGCAAATTCATAATAATCGATGTGGGCTTCCGTAGCGCAGTCGGTAGCGCGTCAGTCTCATATTCTGAAGGTCGTGAGTTTCGAGCCTCACCGGGAGCAACCGTTTTGTAGTCTCAAACTTCGTCGCTGCGAGGAGATGAAGCTTCTCTTCACATCATACTTGTCTATACTCCACATATTTTTGCATCTATATACTTATGAATTGGTTCACCCCAATCGCAAATTCATAATAATCGATGTGGGCTTCCGTAGCGCAGTCGGTAGCGCGTCAGTCTCATATTCTGAAGGTCGTGAGTTCGAGCCTCACCGGGAGCAACCGTTTTGTAGTCTCAAACTTCGTCGCTGCGAGGAGATGAAGGTTCTTTTCACATCATACTTGTCTATACTCCACACATTTTTGCATCTGTGTACTCATGAACTGGTGCAGACCTATTGCAACTTCATAACAGTCGCTGTCGGCTTCCGTAGCGCAGTCGGTAGCGCGTCAGTCTCATAATCTGAAGGTCGTGAGTTCGAGCCTCACCGGGAGCAACCGTTTTGTAGTCTCAAACTTCGTCGCTGCGAGGAGATGAAGGTTCTTTTCACATCATACTTGTCTATACTCCACATATTTTTGCCTCTATATACTCGTGAATTGGTTCACCCCAATCGCAAATTCATAATAATCGATGTGGGCTTCCGTAGCGCAGTCGGTAGCGCGTCAGTCTCATATTCTGAAGGTCGTGAGTTCGAGCCTCACCGGGAGCAACCGTTTTGTAGTCTCAAACTTCGTCGCTGCGAGGAGATGAAGGTTCTTTTCACATCATACTTGTCTATACTCCACATATTTTTGCCTCTATATACTCATGAATTGGTTTCACCCCAATCGCAAATTCATAATAATCGATGTGGGCTTCCGTAGCGCAGTCGGTAGCGCGTCAGTCTCATATTCTGAAGGTCTTTGAGTTTCGGGCCTCACCGGGAGCAACCGTTTTGTAGTCTCAAACTTCGTCGCTGCGAGGAGATGAAGGTTCTTTTCACATCATACTTGTCTATACTCCACATATTTTTGCATCTATATACTCATGAATTGGTTCACCCCCAATCGCAAATTCATAATAATCGATGTGGGCTTCCGTAGCGCAGTCGGTAGCGCGTCAGTCTCATATTCTGAAGGTCGTGAGTTCGAGCCTCACCGGGAGCAACCGTTTTGTAGTCTCAAACTTCGTCGCTGCGAGGAGATGAAGGTTCTTTTCACATCATACTTGTCTATACTCCACATATTTTTGCATCTATATACTCATGAATTGGTTCACCCCCAATCGCAAATTCATAATAATCGATGTGGGCTTCCGTAGCGCAGTCGGTAGCGCGTCAGTCTCATATTCTGAAGGTCGTGAGTTCGAGCCTCACCGGGAGCAACCGTTTTGTAGTCTCAAACTTCGTCGCTGCGAGGAGATGAAGGTTCTTTTCACATCATACTTGTCTATACTCCACATATTTTTGCATCTGTGTACTCATGAACTGGTGCAGACCTATTGCAACTTCATAACAGTCGCTGTCGGGCTTCCGTAGCGCAGTCGGTAGCGCGTCAGTCTCATAATCTGAAGGTCGTGAGTTCGAGCCTCACCGGGAGCAACCGTTTTGTAGTCTCAAACTTCGTCGCTGCGAGGAGATGAAGGTTCTTTTCACATCATACTTGTCTATACTCCACATATTTTTGCCTCTATATACTCGTGAATTGGTTCACCCCAATCGCAAATTCATAATAATCGATGTGGGCTTCCGTAGCGCAGTCGGTAGCGCGTCAGTCTCATATTCTGAAGGTCGTGAGTTCGAGCCTCACCGGGAGCAACCGTTTTGTAGTCTCAAACTTCGTCGCTGCGAGGAGATGAAGGTTCTTTTCACATCATACTTGTCTATACTCCACATATTTTTGCCTCTATATACTCATGAATTGGTTCACCCCAATCGCAAATTCATAATAATCGATGTGGGCTTCCGTAGCGCAGTCGGTAGCGCGTCAGTCTCATAATCTGAAGGTCGTGAGTTCGAGCCTCACCGGGAGCAACCGTTTTGTAGTCTCAAACTTCGTCGCTGCGAGGAGATGAAGGTTCTTTTCACATCATACTTGTCTATACTCCACATATTTTTGCATCTATATACTCATGAATTGGTTCACCCCAATCGCAAATTCATAATAATCGATGTGGGCTTCCGTAGCGCAGTCGGTAGCGCGTCAGTCTCATATTCTGAAGGTCGTGAGTTCGAGCCTCACCGGGAGCAACCGTTTTGTAGTCTCAAACTTCGTCGCTGCGAGGAGATGAAGGTTCTTTTCACATCATACTTGTCTATACTCCACATATTTTTGCCTCTATATACTCGTGAATTGGTTCACCCCAATCGCAAATTCATAATAATCGATGTGGGCTTCCGTAGCGCAGTCGGTAGCGCGTCAGTCTCATATTCTGAAGGTCGTGAGTTCGAGCCTCACCGGGAGCAACCGTTTTGTAGTCTCAAACTTCGTCGCTGCGAGGAGATGAAGGTTCTTTTCACATCATACTTGTCTATACTCCACATATTTTTGCCTCTATATACTCATGAATTGGTTCACCCCAATCGCAAATTCATAATAATCGATGTGGGCTTCCGTAGCGCAGTCGGTAGCGCGTCAGTCTCATATTCTGAAGGTCGTGAGTTCGAGCCTCACCGGGAGCAACCGTTTTGTAGTCTCAAACTTCGTCGCTGCGAGGAGATGAAGGTTCTTTTCACATCATACTTGTCTATACTCCACATATTTTTGCATCTATATACTCATGAATTGGTTCACCCCAATCGCAAATTCATAATAATCGATGTGGGCTTCCGTAGCGCAGTCGGTAGCGCGTCAGTCTCATATTCTGAAGGTCGTGAGTTCGAGCCTCACCGGGAGCAACCGTTTTGTAGTCTCAAACTTCGTCGCTGCGAGGAGATGAAGGTTCTTTTCACATCATACTTGTCTATACTCCACATATTTTTGCCTCTATATACTCATGAATTGGTTCACCCCAATCGCAAATTCATAATAATCGATGTGGGCTTCCGTAGCGCAGTCGGTAGCGCGTCAGTCTCATATTCTGAAGGTCGTGAGTTCGAGCCTCACCGGGAGCAACCGTTTTGTAGTCTCAAACTTCGTCGCTGCGAGGAGATGAAGGTTCTTTTCAC
Source organism: Angiostrongylus vasorum (assembly GCA_018806985.1). NCBI lineage: Eukaryota > Metazoa > Nematoda > Chromadorea > Rhabditida > Metastrongylidae > Angiostrongylus > Angiostrongylus vasorum. The sequence continues at coordinate 1,583,985 of JADANN010000409.1, forward strand.
ATCATACTTGTCTATACTCCACATATTTTTGCATCTATATACTTATGAATTGGTTCACCCCAATCGCAAATTCATAATAATCGATGTGGGCTTCCGTAGCGCAGTCGGTAGCGCGTCAGTCTCATATTCTGAAGGTCGTGAGTTCGAGCCTCACCGGGAGCAACCGTTTTGTAGTCTCAAACTTCGTCGCTGCGAGGAGATGAAGGTTCTTTTCACATCATACTTGTCTATACTCCACACATTTTTGCATCTGTGTACTCATGAACTGGTGCAGACCTATTGCAACTTCATAACAGTCGCTGTCGGCTTCCGTAGCGCAGTCGGTAGCGCGTCAGTCTCATAATCTGAAGGTCGTGAGTTCGAGCCTCACCGGGAGCAACCGTTTTGTAGTCTCAAACTTCGTCGCTGCGAGGAGATGAAGGTTCTTTTCACATCATACTTGTCTATACTCCACATATTTTTGCCTCTATATACTCGTGAATTGGTTCACCCCAATCGCAAATTCATAATAATCGATGTGGGCTTCCGTAGCGCAGTCGGTAGCGCGTCAGTCTCATATTCTGAAGGTCGTGAGTTCGAGCCTCACCGGGAGCAACCGTTTTGTAGTCTCAAACTTCGTCGCTGCGAGGAGATGAAGGTTCTTTTCACATCATACTTGTCTATACTCCACATATTTTTGCCTCTATATACTCATGAATTGGTTCACCCCAATCGCAAATTCATAATAATCGATGTGGGCTTCCGTAGCGCAGTCGGTAGCGCGTCAGTCTCATATTCTGAAGGTCGTGAGTTCGAGCCTCACCGGGAGCAACCGTTTTGTAGTCTCAAACTTCGTCGCTGCGAGGAGATGAAGGTTCTTTTCACATCATACTTGTCTATACTCCACATATTTTTGCATCTATATACTCATGAATTGGTTCACCCCAATCGCAAATTCATAATAATCGATGTGGGCTTCCGTAGCGCAGTCGGTAGCGCGTCAGTCTCATAATCTGAAGGTCGTGAGTTCGAGCCTCACCGGGAGCAACCGTTTTGTAGTCTCAAACTTCGTCGCTGCGAGGAGATGAAGGTTCTTTTCACATCATACTTGTCTATACTCCACATATTTTTGCATCTATATACTCATGAATTGGTTCACCCCAATCGCAAATTCATAATAATCGATGTGGGCTTCCGTAGCGCAGTCGGTAGCGCGTCAGTCTCATATTCTGAAGGTCGTGAGTTCGAGCCTCACCGGGAGCAACCGTTTTGTAGTCTCAAACTTCGTCGCTGCGAGGAGATGAAGGTTCTTTTCACATCATACTTGTCTATACTCCACATATTTTTGCATCTATATACTCATGAATTGGTTCACCCCAATCGCAAATTCATAATAATCGATGTGGGCTTCCGTAGCGCAGTCGGTAGCGCGTCAGTCTCATATTCTGAAGGTCGTGAGTTTCGAGCCTCACCGGGAGCAACCGTTTTGTAGTCTCAAACTTCGTCGCTGCGAGGAGATGAAGGTTCTTTTCACATCATACTTGTCTATACTCCACATATTTTTGCATCTATATACTCATGAATTGGTTCACCCCAATCGCAAATTCATAATAATCGATGTGGGCTTCCGTAGCGCAGTCGGTAGCGCGTCAGTCTCATATTCTGAAGGTCGTGAGTTCGAGCCTCACCGGGAGCAACCGTTTTGTAGTCTCAAACTTCGTCGCTGCGAGGAGATGAAGGTTCTTTTCACATCATACTTGTCTATACTCCACATATTTTTGCCTCTATATACTCATGAATTGGTTCACCCCAATCGCAAATTCATAATAATCGATGTGGGCTTCCGTAGCGCAGTCGGTAGCGCGTCAGTCTCATATTCTGAAGGTCGTGAGTTCGAGCCTCACCGGGAGCAACCGTTTTGTAGTCTCAAACTTCGTCGCTGCGAGGAGATGAAGGTTCTTTTCACATCATACTTGTCTATACTCCACATATTTTTGCCTCTATATACTCATGAATTGGTTCACCCCAATCGCAAATTCATAATAATCGATGTGGGCTTCCGTAGCGCAGTCGGTAGCGCGTCAGTCTCATATTCTGAAGGTCGTGAGTTCGAGCCTCACCGGGAGCAACCGTTTTGTAGTCTCAAACTTCGTCGCTGCGAGGAGATGAAGGTTCTTTTCACATCATACTTGTCTATACTCCACATATTTTTGCATCTATATACTCATGAATTGGTTCACCCCAATCGCAAATTCATAATAATCGATGTGGGCTTCCGTAGCGCAGTCGGTAGCGCGTCAGTCTCATATTCTGAAGGTCGTGAGTTTCGAGCCTCACCGGGAGCAACCGTTTTGTAGTCTCAAACTTCGTCGCTGCGAGGAGATGAAGGTTCTCTTTCACATCATACTTGTCTATACTCCACATATTTTTGCATCTATATACTCATGAATTGGTTCACCCCAATCGCAAATTCATAATAATCGATGTGGGCTTCCGTAGCGCAGTCGGTAGCGCGTCAGTCTCATATTCTGAAGGTCGTGAGTTCGAGCCTCACCGGGAGCAACCGTTTTGTAGTCTCAAACTTCGTCGCTGCGAGGAGATGAAGGTTCTTTTCACATCATACTTGTCTATACTCCACATATTTTTGCCTCTATATACTCATGAATTGGTTCACCCCAATCGCAAATTCATAATAATCGATGTGGGCTTCCGTAGCGCAGTCGGTAGCGCGTCAGTCTCATATTCTGAAGGTCGTGAGTTCGAGCCTCACCGGGAGCAACCGTTTTGTAGTCTCAAACTTCGTCGCTGCGAGGAGATGAAGGTTCTTTTCACATCATACTTGTCTATACTCCACATATTTTTGCATCTATATACTCATGAATTGGTTCACCCCAATCGCAAATTCATAATAATCGATGTGGGCTTCCGTAGCGCAGTCGGTAGCGCGTCAGTCTCATATTCTGAAGGTCGTGAGTTCGAGCCTCACCGGGAGCAACCGTTTTGTAGTCTCAAACTTCGTCGCTGCGAGGAGATGAAGGTTCTTTTCACATCATACTTGTCTATACTCCACATATTTTTGCCTCTATATACTCATGAATTGGTTCACCCCAATCGCAAATTCATAATAATCGATGTGGGCTTCCCGTAGCGCAGTCGGTAGCGCGTCAGTCTCATATTCTGAAGGTCTTTGAGTTCGAGCCTCACCGGGAGCAACCGTTTTGTAGTCTCAAACTTCGTCGCTGCGAGGAGATGAAGGTTCTTTTCACATCATACTTGTCTATACTCCACATATTTTTGCATCTATATACTTATGAATTGGTTCACCCCAATCGCAAATTCATAATAATCGATGTGGGCTTCCGTAGCGCAGTCGGTAGCGCGTCAGTCTCATATTCTGAAGGTCGTGAGTTCGAGCCTCACCGGGAGCAACCGTTTTGTAGTCTCAAACTTCGTCGCTGCGAGGAGATGAAGGTTCTTTTCACATCATACTTGTCTATACTCCACATATTTTTGCATCTATATACTCATGAATTGGTTCACCCCCAATCGCAAATTCATAATAATCGATGTGGGCTTCCGTAGCGCAGTCGGTAGCGCGTCAGTCTCATATTCTGAAGGTCTTTATTTCGGGCCTCACCGGGAGCAACCGTTTTTGTAGTCTCAAACTTCGTCGCTGCGAGGAGATGAAGCGTTCTCTTTCACATCATACTTGTCTATACTCCACATATTTTTGCATCTATATACTCATGAATTGGTTCACCCCAATCGCAAATTCATAATAATCGATGTGGGCTTCCGTAGCGCAGTCGGTAGCGCGTCAGTCTCATATTCTGAAGGTCGTGAGTTCGAGCCTCACCGGGAGCAACCGTTTTGTAGTCTCAAACTTCGTCGCTGCGAGGAGATGAAGGTTCTTTTCACATCATACTTGTCTATACTCCACATATTTTTGCCTCTATATACTCGTGAATTGGTTCACCCCAATCGCAAATTCATAATAATCGATGTGGGCTTCCGTAGCGCAGTCGGTAGCGCGTCAGTCTCATAATCTGAAGGTCGTGAGTTCGAGCCTCACCGGGAGCAACCGTTTTGTAGTCTCAAACTTCGTCGCTGCGAGGAGATGAAGGTTCTTTTCACATCATACTTGTCTATACTCCACATATTTTGCCTCTATATACTCGTGAATTGGTTCACCCCAATCGCAAATTCATAATAATCGATGTGGGCTTCCGTAGCGCAGTCGGTAGCGCGTCAGTCTCGTAATCTGAAGGTCGTTTAGTTTCGAGCCTCACCGGGAGCAACCGTTTTTGTAATCTCAAACTTCGTCGCTGCGAGGAGATGAAGGTTCTTTTCACATCATACTTGTCTATACTCCACATATTTTTGCCTCTATATACTCGTGAATTGGTTCACCCCAATCGCAAATTCATAATAATCGATGTGGGCTTCCGTAGCGCAGTCGGTAGCGCGTCAGTCTCATAATCTGAAGGTCGTTAGTTCGAGCCTCACCGGGAGCAACCGTTTTGTAATCTCAAACTTCGTCGCTGCGAGGAGATGAAGGTTCTTTTCACATCATACTTGTCTATACTCCACATATTTTTGCCTCTATATACTCGTGAATTGGTTCACCCCCAATCGCAAATTCATAATAATCGATGTGGGCTTCCGTAGCGCAGTCGGTAGCGCGTCAGTCTCATATTCTGAAGGTCGTTAGTTTCGAGCCTCACCGGGAGCAACCGTTTTGTAATCTCAAACTTCGTCGCTGCGAGGAGATGAAGGTTCTTTTCACATCATACTTGTCTATACTCCACATATTTTTGCCTCTATATACTCGTGAATTGGTTCACCCCAATCGCAAATTCATAATAATCGATGTGGGCTTCCGTAGCGCAGTCGGTAGCGCGTCAGTCTCATATTCTGAAGGTCGTTAGTTCGAGCCTCACCGGGAGCAACCGTTTTGTAATCTCAAACTTCGTCGCTGCGAGGAGATGAAGGTTCTTTTCACATCATACTTGTCTATACCCCACATATTTTTGCCTCTATATACTCGTGAATTGGTTCACCCCAATCGCAAATTCATAATAATCGATGTGGGCTTCCGTAGCGCAGTCGGTAGCGGGTCAGTCTCGTAATCTGAAGGTCGTTAGTTCGAGCCTCACCGGGAGCAACCGTTTTGTAATCTCAAACTTCGTCGCTGCGAGGAGATGAAGGTTCTTTTCACATCATACTTGTCTATACTCCACATATTTTGCCTCTATATACTCGTGAATTGGTTCACCCCAATCGCAAATTCATAATAATCGATGTGGGCTTCCGTAGCGCAGTCGGTAGCGCGTCAGTCTCGTAATCTGAAGGTCGTTTAGTTCGAGCCTCACCGGGAGCAACCGTTTTGTAATCTCAAACTTCGTCGCTGCGAGGAGATGAAGGTTCTTTTCACATCATACTTGTCTATACCCCACATATTTTGCCTCTATATACTCGTGAATTGGTTCACCCCAATCGCAAATTCATAATAATCGATGTGGGCTTCCGTAGCGCAGTCGGTGCGCGTAGTCTCGTAATCTGAAGGTCGTTAGTTCGAGCCTCACCGGGAGTAACCGTTTTGTAATCTTAAACTTCGTCGCTGCGAGGAGATGAAGGTTCTTTTTCACATCATACTTGTCTATACTCCACATATTTTGCCTCTATATACTCGTGAATTGGTTCACCCCAATCGCAAATTCATAATGATCGATGTGGGCTTCCGTAGCGCAGTCGGTAGCGGGTCAGTCTCGTAATCTGAAGGTCGTTAGTTCGAGCCTCACCGGGAGCAACCGTTTTGTAATCTTAAACTTCGTCGCTGCGAGGAGATGAAGGTTCTTTTCACATCATACTTGTCTATACCCCACATATTTTTGCCTCTATATACTCGTGAATTGGTTCACCCCAATCGCAAATTCATAATAATCGATGTGGGCTTCCGTAGCGCAGTCGGGAGCGCGTCAGTCTCGTAATCTGAAGGTCGTTAGTTCGAGCCTCACCGGGAGTAACCGTTTTGTAATCTTAAACTTCGTCGCTGCGAGGAGATGAAGGTTCTTTTTCACATCATACTTGTCTATACTCCACATATTTTGCCTCTATATACTCGTGAATTGGTTCACCCCAATCGCAAATTCATAATAATCGATGTGGGCTTCCGTAGCGCAGTCGGTAGCGCGTCAGTCTCATAATCTGAAGGTCGTGAGTTCGAGCCTCACCGGGAGCAACCGTTTTGTAATCTCAAACTTCGTCGCTGCGAGGAGATGAAGGTTCTTTTCACATCATACTTGTCTATACCCCACATATTTTTGCCTCTATATACTCGTGAATTGGTTCACCCCAATCGCAAATTCATAATAATCGATGTGGGCTTCCGTAGCGGGTCAGTCTCGTAATCTGAAGGTCGTTAGTTCGAGCCTCACCGGGAGTAACCGTTTTATATTCGCAAACTTCGTCGCTGCGAGGAGATGAAGCGTTCTTTTCACATCATACTTGTCTATACTCCACATATTTTTGCCTCTATATACTCGTGAATTGGTTCACCCCAATCGCAAATTCATAATGATCGATGTGGGCTTCCGTAGCGCAGTCGGTAGCGGGTCAGTCTCGTAATCTGAAGGTCGTTAGTTCGAGCCTCACCGGGAGCAACCGTTTTGTAATCTTAAACTTCGTCGCTGCGAGGAGATGAAGGTTCTTTTCACATCATACTTGTCTATACCCCACATATTTTTGCCTCTATATACTCGTGAATTGGTTCACCCCAATCGCAAATTCATAATAATCGATGTGGGCTTCCGTAGCGCAGTCGGTAGCGCGTCAGTCTCGTAATCTGAAGGTCGTTTAGTTCGAGCCTCACCGGGAGTAACCGTTTTGTATTCGCAAACTTCGTCCCTGCGAGGAGATGAACGTTCTTTTCACATCATACTTGTCTATACTCCACATATTTTTGCCTCTATATACTCGTGAATTGGTTCACCCCAATCGCAAATTCATAATAATCGATGTGGGCTTCCGTAGCGCAGTCGGTAGCGCGTCAGTCTCATATTCTGGAAGGTCGTATTTCGAGAATCAGCGGAGCAACCGTTTTGTAATCGCAAAACTGTCCCCAAGGAGGAGATGAACGTTCTTTCACATCAGACTTGTCTATACTCCACATGTTTTGCACCTATATACTCGTGAAATTGGTTCACCCCAATCGCAGCTTCATACACCGATGTGGGGTTCCGTAGCGCAGTCGGTGAGACGCGTCAGTCTCATATTCTGAAGGTCGTGAGTTCGCAGGCCTCAACGAGCAACCGTTTTGTAATCTCAAACTTCGTCGCTGCGAGGAAATGAAGGTTCTTTCCACATCATACTTGGTCTCATACTCCATATTTTGCATCTATATGCTCATGAAATTGGTTCACCCCAATCGCAAACTTGATATTAATCGATCTGGGCTTCCGTATGCGCAGTCGGTAGCGCGTCAGTCTCATAATCTGAAGGTCGTGAGTTCGAGCTCTCACCGAAGCAACCGTTTTATAATCTCAAACTTTCCACATCATACTCTTGCTCTATACTCCACATATTTTGCCTCTATATACTCGTGAATTGGTTCACCCCAATCGCAAATTCGTAATAATCGACAGCGCCTTCCGTAGTGCAGTCGGTAGCGCCTCAGTCTCGTAATCTGAAGGCCGTGAGTTCGAGCCTCACCGGGAGCAACCGTTTTATAATCTCAAACTTTCCACATCATACTTGTCTATAGTCCACATATTTTGCCTCTATATACTCAAAATTGGTTCACCCCAATCGCAAATTCATAATAATCGATGTGGGCTTCCGTAGCGGGTCAGTCTCATATTCTGGAAGGTCGTTAGTTTCGAGAAAATCAGCGGGAGCAACCGTTTTGTAATCGCAAACTTCGTCGCTGCGAGGAGATGAACGCTTCTCTTTCACATCAGACTTGTCTATACTCCACATATTTTGCCTCTATATACTCGTGAATTGGTTCACCCCAATCGCAAATTCATAATAATCGATGTGGGCTTCCGTAGCGCAGTCGGTAGCGCGTCAGTCTCGTAATCTGAAGGTCTGTGAGTTCGAGCACATCACGGGAGCAACCGTTTTGTAATCTCAAACTTCGTCGCTGCGAGGAGATGAAGGGTTCTTTTCACATCATACTTGTCTCATACTCCCCATATTTTTTGCCTCTATATACTCAGGAATTGGTTCACCCCAATCGCAACTTGAAATTAATCGATCTGGGCTTCCGTATGGCAGTCGGTAGCGCGTCCGTCTCATAATCTGGAAGGTCGTGAGTTCGAGCCTCACCGGGAGGAACCATTTTGTATTCGCAAACTTCGTCGCTGCGAGGAGATGAAGGTTCTCTTTCACATCATACTTGTCTATACTCCACATATTCTTTGCATCTATATACTTATGAATTGGTTCACCCCAATCGCAAATTCATAATAATCGATGTGGGCTTCCGTGGGCAGTCGGTGAGTCAGTCTCGTAATCTGAAGGTCGTTTAGTTCGAGCCTCACCGGGAGCAACCGTTTTGTAATCTCAAACTTCGTCGCTGCGAGGAGATGAAGGTTCTCTTTCACATCATACTTGTCTATACTCCACATATTTTTGCCTCTATATACTCGTGAATTGGTTCACCCCAATCGCAAATTCATAATAATCGATGTGGGCTTCCGTAGCGCAGTCGGTAGCGCGTCAGTCTCATAATCTGAAGGTCGTGAGTTCGAGCCTCACCGGGAGCAACCGTTTTGTAATCTCAAACTTCGTCCCTGCGAGGAGATGAAAGTTCTTTTCACATCATACTTGTCTATACTCCACATATTTTTGCATCTATATACTCATGAACTGGTGCAGACCAATCGCAACTTCATAACAGTCGCTGTCGGCTTCCGTAGCGCAGTCGGTAGCGCGTCAGTCTCATAATCTGAAGGTCGTGAGTTCGAGCCTCACCGGGAGCAACCGTTTTGTAATCTCAAACTTCGTCGCTGCGAGGAGATGAAGGTTCTTTTCACATCATACTTGTCTATACTCCACATATTTTTGCCTCTATATACTCATGAACTGGTGCAGACCCAATCGCAAACTTCATAATAATCGCTGTCGGCTTCCGTAGCGCAGTCGGTAGCGCGTCAGTCTCATAATCTGAAGGTCGTGAGTTCGAGCCTCACCGGGAGCAACCGTTTTGTAATCTCAAACTTCGTCCCTGCGAGGAGATGAAAGGTTCTTTTCACATCATACTTGTCTATACTCCACATATTTTTGCATCTATATACTCATGAACTGGTGCAGACCAATCTGCAACTTCATAACAGTCGCTGTCGGCTTCCGTAGCGCAGTCGGTAGCGCGTCAGTCTCATAATCTGAAGGTCGTGAGTTCGAGCCTCACCGGGAGCAACCGTTTTGTAATCTCAAACTTCGTCGCTGCGAGGAGATGAAGGTTCTTTTCACATCATACTTGTCTATACTCCACATATTTTTGCCTCTATATACTCATGAATTGGTTCACCCCAATCGCAAACTTCATAACAATCGATGTGGGCTTCCGTAGCGCAGTCGGTAGCGCGTCAGTCTCATATTCTGAAGGTCGTGAGTTCGAGCCTCACCGGGAGCAACCGTTTTGTAATCTCAAACTTCGTCGCTGCGAGGAGATGAAAGGTTCTTTTCACATCATACTTGTCTATACTCCACATATTTTTTGCCTCTATATACTCATGAATGGTTCACCCCAATCGCAACTTCATAACTAATCGATGCGTGGGCTTCCGTAGCGCAGTCGGTAGCGCGTCAGTCTCATAATCTGAAGGTCGTTAGTTCGAGCCTCACCGGAAGCAACCGTTTTTATAATCTCAAACTTTCCACATCATACTTGTCTATACTCCACATACTTTCTTTGCATCTATATACTTATAAATTGGTTCAAACCAATCGCAGCTTCATAATAATCGATGTGGGCTTCCGTAGCGCAGTCGGTAGCGCGTCAGTCTCATAATCTGAAGGTCGTGATTTTGAGACCTCAACCCTGAGCAACCGTTTTATAATCTCAAACTTTCCACATCATACTTGTCTATACTCCACATATTTTTGCCTCTATATACTCGTGAATTGGTTCACCCTAATCGCAAATTCGTACATAATCGATGCGGGGCTTCCCGTAGCGCAGTCGGTAGCGCGTCAGTCTCATAATCTGAAGGTCGTGAGTTCGAGCCTCACCGGGAGCAACCGTTTTGTAATCTCAAACTTCGTCGCTGCGAGAGATGAAGGTTCTTTTCACATCATACTTGTCTATACTCCACATATTTTTGCATCTATATACTCGTGAATTGGTTCACCCCAATCGCAAATTCATAATAATCGATGTGGGCTTCCGTAGCGGGTCAGTCTCGTAATCTGAAGGTCGTTAGTTCGAGCCCCTCACCGGGAGTAACCGTTTTTATATTCGCAAACTTCGTCCTCTGCGAGGAGATGAAGCGTTCTTTTCACATCATACTTGTCTATGCTCCACATATTTTGCATCTATATACTCGTGAATTGGTTCACCCCAATCGCAAATTCATAATAATCGATTTGGGCTTCCGTAGCGCAGTCGGTAGCGCGTCAGTCTCATATTCTGAAGGTCGTGAGTTCGAGCCTCACCGGGAGAAACCATTTGTAATCTCTACTTCGTCGCTGCGAGGAGATGAAGCGTTTCCTCTTCACATCATACTTGTCTATACTCCACATATTTTTTGTATCTATATACTCATGAATTGGTTCAAACCAATCGCAGCTTCATAATAATCGATCTGGGCTTTCGTAGTGCAGTCGGTAGCGCGTCAGTCTCATAATCTGAAGGTCGTTATTTCGAGGCCTCACCGGGAGCAACCGTTTTATAATCTCAAACTTTCCACATCGTACCTTCTATACTCCGCTTATTTTGCATCTATATGCTTATAAATTGGTTCAAACCAATCACCAGCCTACCATAATAATCGATGTGGGCTCTGCCGTAGCGCAGTCGGTAGCGCGTCAGTCTCATAATCTGAAGGTCGTGATTTTGAGCCTCAGCTTGAGTGAACCCGTGTAATCTCAAACTTTCCACATCATGCGTCTGCCACATATTTTGCCTCTATACTCGTGAATTGGTTTCACACCGCAACTTCATATTAATCGATCTGGGCTTTCGGTAGCGCAGCTCGGTAGCGCGTCAGTCTCGGATCTGAAGGCCGTGAGTTCGGGCCTCACCGGAGGCAACCGTATATTCGCAAACTTCGTCGCTGCGAGGAGATGAAGCTTCTCTTCACATCGTACTTGTCTATAACTCCACATATTTTGCCTGTATATGCTCGTGAATTGGTTCGCAATCGCAAATTCTCGTAATAATCGATGCTGCGGAGCTTCCGTAGCGCAGTCGGTCGCGCGTCAGTCTCGTATTCTGAAGGTCGTGAGTTCGAGCCTCAGCGGGAGCAACCGTTTTGTAATCTCAAACTTCGTCGCTGCGAGGAGATGTAAGAGGTTCTTTTTCACACATCATACTTGTCCACATGCTCCACATATTTTTGCCTCTATATACTCGTGAATTGGTTCACTAATCGCAAATTCATAATAATCGATGTGGGCTTCCCGTAGCGCAGTCGGTAGCGCGTCAGTCTCATATTCTGAAGGTCGTTTATTTCGAGCCTCACCGGGAGCAACCGTTTTGTAGTCGCAAACTTCGTCGCTGCGAGGAGATGAAGCGTTCTTTTCACATCATACTTGTCTATACTCCACATATTTTTGCCTCTATATACTCGTGAATTGGTTCACACCCCAATCGCAAATTCATAATAATCGATGTGGGCTTCCGTAGCGCAGTCGGTAGCGCGTCAGTCTCATATTCTGAAGGTCGTGAGTTCGAGCCTCACCGGGAGCAACCGTTTTGTAATCTCAAACTTCGTCGCTGCGAGGAGATGAAGGTTCTTTTCACATCATACTTGTCTATACTCCACATATTTTTGCCTCTATATACTCATGAATTGGTTCACCCCCAATCGCAAATTCATAATAATCGATGTGGGCTTCCGTAGCGCAGTCGGTAGCGCGTCAGTCTCATATTCTGAAGGTCGTGAGTTCGAGCCTCACCGGGAGCAACCGTTTTGTAGTCTCAAACTTCGTCGCTGCGAGGAGATGAAGCTTCTCTTCACATCATACTTGTCTATACTCCACATATTTTTGCATCTATATACTTATGAATTGGTTCACCCCAATCGCAAATTCATAATAATCGATGTGGGCTTCCGTAGCGCAGTCGGTAGCGCGTCAGTCTCATATTCTGAAGGTCGTGAGTTCGAGCCTCACCGGGAGCAACCGTTTTGTAGTCTCAAACTTCGTCGCTGCGAGGAGATGAAGGTTCTTTTCACATCATACTTGTCTATACTCCACACATTTTTGCATCTGTGTACTCATGAACTGGTGCAGACCTATTGCAACTTCATAACAGTCGCTGTCGGCTTCCGTAGCGCAGTCGGTAGCGCGTCAGTCTCATAATCTGAAGGTCGTGAGTTCGAGCCTCACCGGGAGCAACCGTTTTGTAGTCTCAAACTTCGTCGCTGCGAGGAGATGAAGGTTCTTTTCACATCATACTTGTCTATACTCCACATATTTTTGCCTCTATATACTCATGAATTGGTTCACCCCCAATCGCAAATTCATAATAATCGATGTGGGCTTCCGTAGCGCAGTCGGTAGCGCGTCAGTCTCATATTCTGAAGGTCGTGAGTTCGAGCCTCACCGGGAGCAACCGTTTTGTAGTCTCAAACTTCGTCGCTGCGAGGAGATGAAGGTTCTTTTCACATCATACTTGTCTATACTCCACATATTTTTGCATCTGTATACTCATGAACTGGTGCAGACCTATTGCAACTTCATAACAGTCGCTGTCGGCTTCCGTAGCGCAGTCGGTAGCGCGTCAGTCTCATAATCTGAAGGTCGTGAGTTCGAGCCTCACCGGGAGCAACCGTTTTGTAATCTCAAACTTCGTCGCTGCGAGGAGATGAAGGTTCTTTTCACATCATACTTGTCTATACTCCACATATTTTTGCCTCTATATACTCGTGAATTGGTTCACCCCAATCGCAAATTCATAATAATCGATGTGGGCTTCCGTAGCGCAGTCGGTAGCGCGTCAGTCTCATATTCTGAAGGTCGTGAGTTCGAGCCTCACCGGGAGCAACCGTTTTGTAATCTCAAACTTCGTCGCTGCGAGGAGATGAAGGTTCTTTTCACATCATACTTGTCTATACTCCACATATTTTTGCCTCTATATACTCATGAATTGGTTCACCCCAATCGCAAATTCATAATAATCGATGTGGGCTTCCGTAGCGCAGTCGGTAGCGCGTCAGTCTCATATTCTGAAGGTCGTGATTTCGAGCCTCACCGGGAGCAACCGTTTTGTAGTCTCAAACTTCGTCGCTGCGAGGAGATGAAGGTTCTTTTCACATCATACTTGTCTATACTCCACACATTTTTGCATCTGTGTACTCATGAACTGGTGCAGACCTATTGCAACTTCATAACAGTCGCTGTCGGCTTCCGTAGCGCAGTCGGTAGCGCGTCAGTCTCATAATCTGAAGGTCGTGAGTTCGAGCCTCACCGGGAGCAACCGTTTTGTAATCTCAAACTTCGTCGCTGCGAGGAGATGAAGGTTCTTTTCACATCATACTTGTCTATACTCCACATATTTTTGCCTCTATATACTCATGAATAGGTTCAAACCCAATCGCAACTTCATAATAATCGATGTTGGCTACCGTTGCGCAGTCGGTAGCGCGTCAGTCTCATAATCTGAAGGTCGTGAGTTCGAGCCTCACCGGGAGCAACCGTTTTATAATCTCAAACTTCGTCCCTGCGAGGAGATGAAGGTTCCTTTAACATCATACTTGTCTATACTCCACATATTTTTGCCTCTATATACTCATGAACTAGGTTCAAACCAATCGCAACTTCATAATAATCGATGTTGGCTTCCGTAGCGCAGTCGGTAGCGCGTCAGTCTCATAATCTGAAGGTCGTGAGTTCGAGCCTCACCGGGAGCAACCGTTTTATAATCTCAAACTTCGTCAATGCGAGGAGATGAAGGTTCCTTTAACATCATACTTGTCTATGCTCCACATATTTTTGCCTGTATATACTCATGAATAGGTTCAAACCAATCGGAAACTTCCTAATAATCGATGTTGGCTACCGTTGCGCAGTCGGTAGCGCGTCAGTCTCATAATCTGAAGGTCGTGATTTCGAGCCTCACCGGGAGCAACCGTTTTATAATCTCAAACTTCGTCCCTGCGAGGAGATGAAGGTTCCTTTAACATCATACTAGTCTATACTCCACATATTTTTGCCTCTATATACTCATGAACTGCTGCAGACCAATCGCAAACTTCATAACAGTCGCTGTCGGCTTCCGTAGCGCAGTCGGTAGCGCGTCAGTCTCATAATCTGAAGGTCGTGAGTTCGAGCCTCACCGGGAGCAACCGTTTTATAATCTCAAACTTCGTCAATGCGAGGAGATGAAGGTTCCTTTAACATCATACTTGTCTATGCTCCACATATTTTTGCCTGTATATACTCATGAATAGGTTCAAACCAATCGGAAACTTCCTAATAATCGATGTTGGCTACCGTTGCGCAGTCGGTAGCGCGTCAGTCTCATAATCTGAAGGTCGTGATTTCGAGCCTCACCGGGAGCAACCGTTTTATAATCTCAAACTTCGTCCCTGCGAGGAGATGAAGGTTCCTTTAACATCATACTTGTCTATACTCCACATATTTTTGCCTCTATATACTCATGAATTGGTTCAGACCAATCGCAACTTCATAATAATCGATGTCGGGCTTCCGTAGCGCAGTCGGTAGCGCGTCAGTCTCATAATCTGAAGGTCGTGAGTTCGAGCCTCACCGGGAGCAACCGTTTTGTAATCTCAAACTTCGTCACTGCGAGGAGATGAAGGTTCTTTTCACATCATACTTGTCTATACTCCACATATTTTTGCCTCTATATACTCATGAATTGGTTCACCCCAATCGCAAATTCATAATAATCGATGTGGGCTTCCGTAGCGCAGTCGGTAGCGCGTCAGTCTCGTAATCTGAAGGTCGTGAGTTCGAGCCTCACCGGGAGCAACCGTTTTGTAATCTCAAACTTCGTCGCTGCGAGGAGATGAAGGTTCTTTTCACATCATACTTGTCTATACCCCACATATTTTTGCCTCTATATACTCGTGAATTGGTTCACCCCAATCGCAAATTCATAATAATCGATGTGGGCTTCCGTAGCGCAGTCGGTAGCGCGTCAGTCTCGTAATCTGAAGGTCGTTAGTTCGAGCCTCACCGGGAGTAACCGTTTTATATTCGCAAACTTCGTCGCTGCGAGGAGATGAAGGTTCTTTTCACATCATACTTGTCTATACTCCCACATATTTTGCCTGTATATACTCGTGAATTGGTTCACCCCAATCGCAAATTCATAATAATCGATGTGGGCTTCCGTAGCGGGTCAGTCTCGTAATCTGAAGGTCGTTAGTTCGAGCCTCACCGGGAGGAACCATTTTATATTCGCAAACTTCGTCGCTGCGAGGAGATGAAGCTTCTCTTCACATCATACTTGTCTATACTCCACATATTTTTGCATCTATATACTTATGAATTGGTTCAAACCAATCGCAGCTTCATAATAATCGATCTGGGCTTCCGTAGGGCAGTCGGTAGCGCGTCAGTCTCGTAATCTGAAGGTCGTGAGTTCGAGCCTCACCGGGAGGAACCGTTTTGTAATCTCAAACTTCGTCCCTGCGAGGAGATGAAGGTTCTTTTCACGTCATACTTGTCTATACTCCACATATTTTTGCCTCTGTATACTCATGAACTGGTTCAGCAATTGCAAACTTCATAACAGTCGCTGTCGGGCTTCCGTAGCGCAGTCGGTAGCGCGTCAGTCTCGTAATCTGAAGGTCGTTAGTTCGAGCCTCACCGGGAGCAACCGTTTTGTAATCTCAAACTTCGTCGCTGCGAGGAGATGAAGCGTTCTCTTTCACATCATACTTGTCTATACTCCACATATTTTTGCCTCTATATACTCGTGAATTGGTTCACCCCAATCGCAAATTCATAATGATCGATGTGGGCTTCCGTAGCGCAGTCGGTAGCGGGTCAGTCTCGTAATCTGAAGGTCGTTAGTTCGAGCCTCACCGGGAGCAACCGTTTTGTAATCTCAAACTTCGTCGCTGCGAGGAGATGAAGGTTCTTTTCACATCATACTTGTCTATACCCCACATATTTTGCCTGTATATACTCGTGAATTGGTTCACCCCAATCGCAAATTCATAATAATCGATGTGGGCTTCCGTAGCGCAGTCGGTAGCGGGTCAGTCTCGTAATCTGAAGGTCGTTAGTTCGAGCCTCACCGGGAGGAACCATTTTTATATTCGCAAACTTCGTCGCTGCGAGGAGATGAAGCTTCTCTTCACATCATACTTGTCTATACTCCACATATTTTTGCATCTATATACTTGTGAATTGGTTCACCCCAATCGCAAATTCATAATAATCGATGTGGGCTTCCGTAGGGCAGTCGGTAGCGCGTCAGTCTCGTAATCTGAAGGTCGTTAGTTCGAGCCTCACCGGGAGGAACCGTTTTGTAATCTCAAACTTCGTCCCTGCGAGGAGATGAAGGTTCTTTTCACATCATACTTGTCTATACTCCACATATTTTTGCCTCTATATACTCGTGAATTGGTTCACCCCAATCGCAAATTCATAATAATCGATGTGGGCTTCCGTAGCGCAGTCGGTAGCGCGTCAGTCTCGTAATCTGAAGGTCGTTAGTTCGAGCCTCACCGGGAGCAACCGTTTTGTAATCTTAAACTTCGTCGCTGCGAGGAGATGAAGGTTCTTTTCACATCATACTTGTCTATACCCCACATATTTTGCCTCTATATACTCGTGAATTGGTTCACCCCAATCGCAAATTCATAATAATCGATGTGGGCTTCCGTAGCGCAGTCGGTAGCGCGTCAGTCTCGTAATCTGAAGGTCGTTAGTTCGAGCCTCACCGGGAGCAACCGTTTTGTAATCTTAAACTTCGTCGCTGCGAGGAGATGAAGGTTCTTTTCACATCATACTTGTCTATACCCCACATATTTTGCCTCTATATACTCGTGAATTGGTTCACCCCAATCGCAAATTCATAATAATCGATGTGGGCTTCCGTAGCGCAGTCGGAAGCGCGTCAGTCTCGTAATCTGAAGGTCTTTAGTTCGAGCCTCACCGGGAGTAACCGTTTTATATTCGCAAACTTCGTCCCTGCGAGGAGATGAACGTTCTTTTCACATCATACTTGTCTATACTCCACATATTTTGCCTCTATATACTCGTGAATTGGTTCACCCCAATCGCAAATTCATAATGATCGATGTGGGCTTCCGTAGCGCAGTCGGTAGCGGGTCAGTCTCGTAATCTGAAGGTCTTTAGTTCGAGCCTCACCGGGAGCAACCGTTTTGTAATCTTAAACTTCGTCGCTGCGAGGAGATGAAGGTTCTTTTCACATCATACTTGTCTATACCCCACATATTTTGCCTCTATATACTCGTGAATTGGTTCACCCCCAATCGCAAATTCATAATAATCGATGTGGGCTTCCGTAGCGCAGTCGGTAGCGCGTCAGTCTCGTAATCTGAAGGTCTTTAGTTCGAGCCTCACCGGGAGTAACCGTTTTATATTCGCAAACTTCGTCCCTGCGAGGAGATGAACGTTCTTTTCACATCATACTTGTCTATACTCCCACATATTTTGCCTCTATATACTCGTGAATTGGTTCACCCCCAATCGCAAATTCATAATGATCGATGTGGGCTTCCGTAGCGCAGTCGGTAGCGGGTCAGTCTCGTAATCTGAAGGTCGTTAGTTCGAGCCTCACCGGGAGCAACCGTTTTGTAATCTTAAACTTCGTCGCTGCGAGGAGATGAAGGTTCTTTTCACATCATACTTGTCTATACCCCACATATTTTGCCCTCTATATACTCGTGAATTGGTTCACCCCAATCGCAAACTTCATAATAATCGCTGTGGGCTTCCGTAGCGCAGTCGGTAGCGCGTCAGTCTCATAATCTGAAGGTCGTGAGTTCGAGCCTCACCGGGAGCAACCGTTTTGTAATCTCAAACTTCGTCCCTGCGAGGAGACGAAAGTTCTTTTCACATCGTACTTGTCTATACTCCACATATTTTTGCCTGTATATACTCATGAATAGGTTCAAACCAATCGGAAACTTCCTAATAATCGATGTTGGCTACCGTTGCGCAGTCGGTAGCGCGTCAGTCTCATAATCTGAAGGTCGTGAGTTCGAGCCTCACCGGGAGCAACCGTTTTATAATCTCAAACTTCGTCCCTGCGAGGAGATGAAGGTTCCTTTAACATCATACTAGTCTATACTCCACATATTTTTGCCTCTATATACTCATGAACTGCTGCAGACCAATCGCAACTTCATAACAGTCGCTGTCGGCTTCCGTAGCGCAGTCGGTAGCGCGTCAGTCTCATAATCTGAAGGTCGTGAGTTCGAGCCTCACCGGGAGCAACCGTTTTATAATCTCAAACTTCGTCAATGCGAGGAGATGAAGGTTCCTTTAACATCATACTTGTCTATGCTCCACATATTTTTTGCCTGTATATACTCATGAATAGGTTCAAACCAATCGGAAACTTCCTAATAATCGATGTTGGCTACCGTTGCGCAGTCGGTAGCGCGTCAGTCTCATAATCTGAAGGTCGTGATTTCGAGCCTCACCGGGAGCAACCGTTTTATAATCTCAAACTTCGTCCCTGCGAGGAGACGAAAGTTCTTTTCACATCGTACTTGTCTATACTCCACATATTTTTGCCTCTATATACTCATGAACTGCTGCAGACCAATCGCAACTTCATAACAGTCGCTGTCGGCTTCCGTAGCGCAGTCGGTAGCGCGTCAGTCTCATAATCTGAAGGTCGTGAGTTCGAGCCTCACCGGGAGCAACCGTTTTATAATCTCAAACTTCGTCAATGCGAGGAGATGAAGGTTCCTTTAACATCATACTTGTCTATGCTCCACATATTTTTGCCTGTATATACTCATGAATAGGTTCAAACCAATCGGAAACTTCCTAATAATCGATGTTGGCTACCGTTGCGCAGTCGGTAGCGCGTCAGTCTCATAATCTGAAGGTCGTGAGTTCGAGCCTCACCGGGAGCAACCGTTTTATAATCTCAAACTTCGTCCCTGCGAGAGATGAAGGTTCTTTTCACATCATACTTGTCTATACCCCACATATTTTTGCCTCTATATACTCGTGAATTGGTTCACCCCAATCGCAAATTCATAATAATCGATGTGGGCTTCCGTAGCGCAGTCGGATAGCGCGTCAGTCTCGTAATCTGAAGGTCGTTTAGTTCGAGCCTCACCGGGAGTAACCGTTTTATATTCGCAAACTTCGTCCCTGCGAGGAGATGAACGTTCTTTTCACATCATACTTGTCTATACTCCACATATTTTTGCCTCTATATACTCGTGAATTGGTTCACCCCAATCGCAAATTCATAATGATCGATGTGGGCTTCCGTAGCGCAGTCGGTAGCGCGTCAGTCTCGTAATCTGAAGGTCGTTAGTTCGAGCCTCACCGGGAGCAACCGTTTTGTAATCTCAAACTTCGTCGCTGCGAGGAGATGAAGGTTCTTTTCACATCATACTTGTCTATACTCCCACATATTTTGCCTCTATATACTCGTGAATTGGTTCACCCCAATCGCAAATTCATAATAATCGATGTGGGCTTCCGTAGCGCAGTCGGTAGCGGGTCAGTCTCGTAATCTGAAGGTCGTTAGTTCGAGCCTCACCGGGAGCAACCGTTTTGTAATCTTAAACTTCGTCGCTGCGAGGAGATGAAGGTTCTTTTCACATCATACTTGTCTATACCCCACATATTTTGCCTCTATATACTCGTGAATTGGTTCACCCCAATCGCAAATTCATAATAATCGATGTGGGCTTCCGTAGCGCAGTCGGTAGCGCGTCAGTCTCGTAATCTGAAGGTCGTTAGTTCGAGCCTCACCGGGAGCAACCGTTTTGTAATCTCAAACTTCGTCGCTGCGAGGAGATGAAGGTTCTTTTCACATCATACTTGTCTATACCCCACATATTTTGCCTCTATATACTCGTGAATTGGTTCACCCCAATCGCAAATTCATAATAATCGATGTGGGCTTCCGTAGCGCAGTCGGTAGCGCGTCAGTCTCGTAATCTGAAGGTCGTTAGTTCGAGCCTCACCGGGAGCAACCGTTTTGTAATCTCAAACTTCGTCGCTGCGAGGAGATGAAGGTTCTTTTCACATCATACTTGTCTATACTCCCACATATTTTTGCCTCTATATACTCGTGAATTGGTTCACCCCAATCGCAAATTCATAATAATCGATGTGGGCTTCCGTAGCGCAGTCGGTAGCGCGTCAGTCTCGTAATCTGAAGGTCTTTAGTTCGAGCCTCACCGGGAGCAACCGTTTTGTAATCGCAAACTTCGTCCCTGCGAGGAGATGAACGTTCTTTTCACATCATACTTGTCTATACTCCACATATTTTGCCTCTATATACTCGTGAATTGGTTCACCCCAATCGCAAATTCATAATAATCGATGTGGGCTTCCGTAGCGCAGTCGGTAGCGGGTCAGTCTCGTAATCTGAAGGTCGTTAGTTCGAGCCTCACCGGGAGCAACCGTTTTGTAATCTCAAACTTCGTCGCTGCGAGGAGATGAAGGTTCTTTTCACATCATACTTGTCTATACCCCACATATTTTTGCCTCTATATACTCGTGAATTGGTTCACCCCAATCGCAAATTCATAATAATCGATCTGGGCTTCCGTAGCGCAGTCGGTAGCGCGTCAGTCTCATATTCTGAAGGTCGTGAGTTCGAGCCTCACCGGGAGGAACCGTTTTGTAATCTCAAACTTCGTCGCTGCGAGGAGATGAAGGTTCTTTTCACATCATACTTGTCTATACTCCACATATTTTTGTATCTATATACTCATGAATTGGTTCAAACCAATCGCAGCTTCATAATAATCGATCTGGGCTTTCGTAGTGCAGTCGGTAGCGCGTCAGTCTCATAATCTGAAGGTCGTTAGTTTCGAGCCTCACCGGGAGGAACCGTTTTGTAATCTCAAACTTCTCGTCCCTGCGAAGAGATGAAGGTTCTTTTCACGTCATACTTGTCTATAAGTACTCCAGCGCTTACGTTTTGCATCCTGGTACTCATGAACTGGTTCACACCTAGTCGCGTAGACTTCACAATGATCGCCGTCGGGCTTCCGTGGCGCAGTCGGTAGCGCGTCAGTCTCATAATCTGAAGGTCGTGATTTTCGAGCCTCACCGGGAGCAACCGTTTTATAATCTCAAACTTTCCACATCATACTTGTCTATACTCCACATATTTTGCCTCTATATACTCGTGAATTGGTTCACCCCAATCGCAAATTCATAATAATCGATGTGGGCTTCCGTAGCGCAGTCGGTAGCGCGTCAGTCTCATAATCTGAAGGTCGTGAGTTTTCGAGCCTCAACCGGGAGCAACCGTTTTATAATCTCAAACTTTCCACATCATACTTGTCTATACTCCACATATTTTTGCCTCTATATACTCGTGAATTGGTTCACCCCAATCGCAAATTCGTAATAATCGATGTTGGGCTTCCGTTGCGCAGTCGGTAGCGCGTCAGTCTCATAATCTGAAGGTCGTGAGTTCGAGCCTCACCGGGAGCAACCGTTTTATAATCTCAAACTTCGTCCCTGCGAGGAGATGAAAGGTTCCTTTAACATCATACTTGTCTATGCTCCACATATTTTTGCCTGTATATACTCATGAATAGGTTCAAACCAATCGGAAACTTCCTAATAATCGATGTTGGCTACCGTTGCGCAGTCGGTAGCGCGTCAGTCTCATAATCTGAAGGTCGTGAGTTCGAGCCTCACCGGGAGCAACCGTTTTATAATCTCAAACTTCGTCCCTGCGAGGAGATGAAGGTTCCTTTAACATCATACTTGTCTATACTCCACATATTTTTGCCTGTATATACTCATGAATAGGTTCAAACCAATCGGAAACTTCCTAATAATCGATGTTGGCTACCGTTGCGCAGTCGGTAGCGCGTCAGTCTCATAATCTGAAGGTCGTGAGTTCGAGCCTCACCGGGAGCAACCGTTTTATAATCTCAAACTTCGTCAATGCGAGGAGATGAAGGTTCCTTTAACATCATACTTGTCTATGCTCCACATATTTTTGCCTGTATATACTCATGAATAGGTTCAAACCAATCGGAAACTTCCTAATAATCGATGTTGGCTACCGTTGCGCAGTCGGTAGCGCGTCAGTCTCATAATCTGAAGGTCGTGATTTCGAGCCTCACCGGGAGCAACCGTTTTATAATCTCAAACTTCGTCCCTGCGAGGAGACGAAAGTTCTTTTCACATCATACTTGTCTATACTCCACATATTTTTGCCTCTATATACTCATGAACTGCTGCAGACCAATCGCAACTTCATAACAGTCGCTGTCGGCTTCCGTAGCGCAGTCGGTAGCGCGTCAGTCTCATAATCTGAAGGTCGTGAGTTCGAGCCTCACCGGGAGCAACCGTTTTTATAATCTCAAACTTCGTCAATGCGAGGAGATGAAGGTTCCTTTAACATCATACTTGTCTATGCTCCACATATTTTTGCCTGTATATACTCATGAATAGGTTCAAACCAATCGGAAACTTCCTAATAATCGATGTTGGCTACCGTTGCGCAGTCGGTAGCGCGTCAGTCTCATAATCTGAAGGTCGTGATTTCGAGCCTCACCGGGAACAACCGTTTTATAATCTCAAACTTCGTCCCTGCGAGAGAAAGGTTCTTTCACATCATACTTGTCTATACTCCACATGTTTTGCATCCTATATACTCATAGATTGGTTCAAACCAATCGCAGCTTCATAATAATCGATGTGGGCTTTCCGTAGCGCAGTCGGTAGCGCGTCAGTCTCATAATCTGAAGGTCGTGATTTGCGGGCCTCACACGAGCAACCGTTTTATAATCTCAAACTTTCCACATCATACTTGTCTATACTCCACATATTTTTGCATCTATATACTTATAAATTGGTTCAAACCAATCGCAGCTTCATAATAATCGATTTGGGCTTCCGTAGCGCAGTCGGTAGCGCGTCAGTCTCATAATCTGAAGGTCGTGATTTCGGGCCTCACACGGGAGCAACCGTTTTATAATCTCAAACTTTCCACATCATACTTGTCTATACTCCA
Organism: Angiostrongylus vasorum; assembly: GCA_018806985.1. Classification (NCBI taxonomy): domain Eukaryota; kingdom Metazoa; phylum Nematoda; class Chromadorea; order Rhabditida; family Metastrongylidae; genus Angiostrongylus; species Angiostrongylus vasorum. Next base: position 1,607,317 of record JADANN010000409.1, read on the forward strand.
TATTTTGCATCTATATACTTATAAATTGGTTCACCCCAATCGCAAATTCATAATAATCGATGTGGGCTTCCGTAGCGCAGTCGGTAGCGCGTCAGTCTCATAATCTGAAGGTCGTGAGTTCGAGCCTCACCGGGAGCAACCGTTTTATAATCTCAAACTTTCCACATCATACTTGTCTATACTCCATATTTTTGCATCTATATACTTATAAATTGGTTCACCCCAATCGCAAATTCATAATAATCGATCTGGGCTTCCGTAGCGCAGTCGGTAGCGCGTCAGTCTCATAATCTGAAGGTCGTGATTTCGAGCCTCACCGGGAGCAACCGTTTTATAATCTCAAACTTTCCACATCATACTTGTCTATACTCCATATTTTTGCATCTATATACTTATAAATTGGTTCACCCCAATCGCAAATTCATAATAATCGATGTGGGCTTCCGTAGCGCAGTCGGTAGCGCGTCAGTCTCATAATCTGAAGGTCGTGATTTTGAGCCTCAACGAGCAACCGTTTTATAATCTCAAACTTTCCACATCATACTTGTCTATACTCCATATTTTTGCATCTATATGCTTATAAATTGGTTCACCCCAATCGCAAATTCATAATAATCGATTTGGGCTTCCGTAGCGCAGTCGGTAGCGCGTCAGTCTCATAATCTGAGGTCGTGAGTTCGAGCCTCACCGAGCAACCGTTTTATAATCTCAAACTTTCCACATCATACTCTTGCTCTATACTCCACATATTTTGCCTCTATATACTCGTGAATTGGTTCACCCCAATCGCAAATTCGTAATAATCGACAGCGCCTTCCGTAGTGCAGTCGGTAGCGCCTCAGTCTCGTAATCTGAAGGCCGTGAGTTCGAGCCTCACCGGGAGCAACCGTTTTATAATCTCAAACTTTCCACATCATACTTGTCTATACTCCACATATTTTTGCCTGTATATACTCATGAAATAGGTTCAACCCAATCGGAAACTTCCTAATAATCGATGTTGGGCTACCGTTGCGCAGTCGGTAGCGCGTCAGTCTCATAATCTGAAGGTCGTGAGTTCGAGCCTCACCGGGAGCAACCGTTTTATAATCTCAAACTTCGTCAATGCGAGGAGATGAAGGTTCCTTTAACATCATACTTGTCTATGCTCCACATATTTTTTGCCTGTATATACTCATGAATAGGTTCAAACCAATCGGAAACTTCCTAATAATCGATGTTGGCTACCGTTGCGCAGTCGGTAGCGCGTCAGTCTCATAATCTGAAGGTCGTGATTTCGAGCCTCACCGGGAGCAACCGTTTTATAATCTCAAACTTCGTCCCTGCGAGGAGACGAAAGTTCTTTTCACATCGTACTTGTCTATACTCCACATATTCTTGCATCTATATACTCATGAACTGCTGCAGACCAATCTCACCTTCATAACAGTCGCTGTCGGCTTCCGTAGCGCAGTCGGTAGCGCGTCAGTCTCATAATCTGAAGGTCGTGAGTTCGAGCCTCACCGGGAGCAACCGTTTTATAATCTCAAACTTCGTCAATGCGAGGAGATGAAGGTTCCTTTAACATCATACTTGTCTATGCTCCACATATTTTTTGCCTGTATATACTCATGAATAGGTTCAAACCAATCGGAAACTTCCTAATAATCGATGTTGGCTACCGTTGCGCAGTCGGTAGCGCGTCAGTCTCATAATCTGAAGGTCGTGAGTTCGAGCCTCACCGGGAGCAACCGTTTTATAATCTCAAACTTCGTCCCTGCGAGGAGACGAAAGTTCTTTTCACATCGTACTTGTCTATACTCCACATATTTTTTGCCTGTATATACTCATGAATAGGTTCAAACCAATCGGAAACTTCCTAATAATCGATGTTGGCTACCGTTGCGCAGTCGGTAGCGCGTCAGTCTCATAATCTGAAGGTCGTGAGTTCGAGCCTCACCGGGAGCAACCGTTTTATAATCTCAAACTTCGTCAATGCGAGGAGATGAAGGTTCCTTTAACATCATACTTGTCTATGCTCCACATATTTTTTGCCTGTATATACTCATGAATAGGTTCAAACCAATCGGAAACTTCCTAATAATCGATGTTGGCTACCGTTGCGCAGTCGGTAGCGCGTCAGTCTCATAATCTGAAGGTCGTGAGTTCGAGCCTCACCGGGAGCAACCGTTTTATAATCTCAAACTTCGTCCCTGCGAGGAGATGAAAGGTTCCTTTAACATCATACTTGTCTATACTCCACATATTTTTTGCCTGTATATACTCATGAATAGGTTCAAACCAATCGGAAACTTCCTAATAATCGATGTTGGCTACCGTTGCGCAGTCGGTAGCGCGTCAGTCTCATAATCTGAAGGTCGTGAGTTCGAGCCTCACCGGGAGCAACCGTTTTATAATCTCAAACTTCGTCCCTGCGAGGAGACGAAAGTTCTTTTCACATCGTACTTGTCTATACTCCACATATTTTTTGCCTGTATATACTCATGAATAGGTTCAAACCAATCGGAAACTTCCTAATAATCGATGTTGGCTACCGTTGCGCAGTCGGTAGCGCGTCAGTCTCATAATCTGAAGGTCGTGAGTTCGAGCCTCACCGGGAGCAACCGTTTTATAATCTCAAACTTTCCACTTCGATAATCTTGCTCTATACCCACATATTTTGCCTCTATATACTCGTGGAATTGGTTCACCCCAATCGCAAATTCATAATAATCGATGTGGGCTTCCCGTGGCGCAGTCGGTCTCAGTCTCGTAATCTGGAGGTCGTGTCTGAGCCTCACCGGGAGCAACCGTTTTATAATCTCAAACTTTCCACATCATACTTGTCTATACTCCACATATTTTGCCTCTATATACTCTCGTGAATTGGTCTCACCCTAATCGCACAGCCTCGTCATATTAATCTCCGATGCTGGGCTTCCGTGAAGCGCAGTCGGTAGCGCGTCAGTCTCAGTAATCTGGAAGGTCGTGAGTTCGAGCCTCACCGGGAGCAACCGTTTTATAATCTCAAACTTCGTCGCTGCGAGGAGATGAAGGGTTCCTTTCACATCATACTTGTCTATGCTCCACATATTTTGCATCTATATACTATGAATTGGTTCAGCCCCACCGCAACTTCATAACAATCGCTGTGGGCTTCCGTGGCGCAGTCGGTAGCGCGTCAGTCTCGTAATCTGAAGGTCGTTTAGTTCGAGCCTTCACCGGGAGTAACTGTTTTATATTCGCAAACTTCGTCCCTGCGAGGAGATGAACGTTCTTTTCACATCATACTTGTCTATGCTCCACATATTTTTGCATCTATATACTCGTGAATTGGTTCACCCTCAATCGCAAATTCATAATAATCGATTTGGGCTTCCGTAGCGCAGTCGGTAGCGCGTCAGTCTCATATTCTGAAGGTCGTGAGTTCGAGCCTCACCGGGAGAAACCATTTTGTAATCTCTACTTCGTCGCTGCGAGGAGATGAAGCTTCTCTTCACATCATACTTGTCTATACTCCACATATTTTTTGTATCTATATACTCATGAATTGGTTCAAACCAATCGCAGCTTCATAATAATCGATCTGGGCTTTCGTAGTGCAGTCGGTAGCGCGTCAGTCTCATAATCTGAAGGTCGTTATTTCGGGCCTCACCGGGAGCAACCGTTTTATAATCTCAAACTTTCCACATCATACTTGTCTCATACTCCACATATTTTTGCATCTATATACTTTATAAATTGGTTCAAACCAATCGCAGCTTCATAATAATCGATGTGGGCTTCCGTAGCGCAGTCGGTAGCGCGTCAGTCTCATAATCTGAAGGTCGTGATTTTCGGGCCTCAACTTGAGCAACCGTTTTATAATCTCAAACTTTCCACATCATACTTCGTCTATACTCCACATATTTTGCCTCTATATGCTCGTGTGAAATTGGTTCACCCCAATCGCAAATTCGTACACCGATGCGGGCTTCCGTGGCGCAGCGTCGGTAGCGCGTCAGTCTCGTATTCTGAAGGCCGTGAGTTCGAGCCTCACCGGGAGCAACCGTTTTATATTCTCAAACTTTCCACATCATACTTGTCTATACCCACATATTTTGCCCTCTTATATACTCGTGTGGAATTGGTTCACCCCAATCGCAAATTCGTAATAATCGATGCAGGGCCTTCCGTAGTGCAGCCGGTAGCGCCTCAGTCTCGTAATCTGAAGGCCGTGAGTTCGAGCCTCACCGGGAGCAACCGTTTTATAATCTCAAACTTTTCCACATCATACTTGTCTATACTCCACTATTTTTGCATCTATATACTTATAAATTGGTTCAAACCAATCGCAACTTCATAATAATCGATGTGGGCTTCCGTAGCGCAGTCGGTAGCGCGTCAGTCTCATAATCTGAAGGTCGTGAGTTCGAGCCTCACCGAGCAACCGTTTTGTAATCTCAAACTTCGTCCCTGCGAGGAGACGAAAGTTCTTTTCACATCGTACTTGTCTATACTCCACATATTTTTTGCATCTATATACTCAGCGAACTGCTGCAGACCAATCGCAACTTCATAACAGTCGCTGTCGGCTTCCGTAGCGCAGTCGGTAGCGCGTCAGTCTCATAATCTGAAGGTCGTGAGTTCGAGCCCTCACCGGGAGCAACCGTTTTATAATCTCAAACTTCGTCCCTGCGAGGAGATGAAGGTTCCTTTAACATCATACTAGTCTATACTCCACATATTTTTGCCTCTATATACTCGCGAACTGCTGCAGACCAATCGCAACTTCATAACAGTCGATGTCGGCTTCCGTAGCGCAGTCGGTAGCGCGTCAGTCTCATAATCTGAAGGTCGTGAGTTTCGAGCCTCACCGGGAGCAACCGTTTTGTAATCTCAAACTTCGTCCCTGCGAGGAGACGAAAGTTCTTTTCACATCGTACTTGTCTATACTCCACATATTTTTGCCTCTATATACTCATGAATAGGTTCAAACCAATCGGAAACTTCCTAATAATCGATGTTGGGCTACCGTTGCGCAGTCGGTAGCGCGTCAGTCTCATAATCTGAAGGTCGTGAGTTTCGAGCCTCACCGGGAGCAACCGTTTTATAATCTCAAACTTCGTCCCTGCGAGGAGACGAAAGTTCTTTTCACATCGTACTTGTCTATACTCCACATATTTTTGCATCTATATACTCATGAACTGCTGCAGACCAATCGCTACTTCATAACAGTCGCTGTCGGCTTCCGTAGCGCAGTCGGTAGCGCGTCAGTCTCATAATCTGAAGGTCGTGAGTTCGAGCCTCACCGGGAGCAACCGTTTTGTAATCTCAAACTTCGTCACTGCGAGGAGATGAAAGGTTCCTTTAACATCATACTTGTCTATGCTCCACATATTTTTGCCTGTATATACTCATGAATAGGTTCAAACCAATCGGAAACTTCCTAATAATCGATGTTGGCTACCGTTGCGCAGTCGGTAGCGCGTCAGTCTCATAATCTGAAGGTCGTGATTTCGAGCCTCACCGGGAGCAACCGTTTTATAATCTCAAACTTCGTCCCTGCGAGGAGATGAAGGTTCCTTTAACATCATACTTGTCTATACTCCACATATTTTTGCCTCTATATACTCATGAACTGCTGCAGACCAATCGCAAACTTCATAACAGTCGCTGTCGGCTTCCGTAGCGCAGTCGGTAGCGCGTCAGTCTCATAATCTGAAGGTCGTGAGTTCGAGCCTCACCGGGAGCAACCGTTTTGTAATCTCAAACTTCGTCCCTGCGAGGAGATGAAAGGTTCCTTTTCACATCATACTTGTCTATACTCCACATATTTTTGCCTCTATATACTCATGAATAGGTTCAAACCAATCGCAAACTTCCTAATAATCGATGTTGGCTTCCGTTGCGCAGTCGGTAGCGCGTCAGTCTCATAATCTGAAGGTCGTGAGTTCGAGCCTCACCGGGAGCAACCGTTTTATAATCTCAAACTTCGTCCCTGCGAGGAGATGAAAGTTCTTTTCACATCATACTTGTCTATACTCCACATATTTTTGCCTCTATATACTCATGAATTGGTTCACACCCAATCGCAACTTCATAATAATCGATGTGGGCTTCCGTAGCGCAGTCGGTAGCGCGTCAGTCTCATAATCTGAAGGTCGTGAGTTCGAGCCTCACCGGGAGCAACCGTTTTGTAATCTCAAACTTCGTCGCTGCGAGGAGATGAAGGTTCTTTTCACATCATACTTGTCTATACTCCACATATTTTTGCCTCTATATACTCATGAATTGGTTCACCCCAATCGCAAATTCATAATAATCGATGTGGGCTTCCGTAGCGCAGTCGGTAGCGCGTCAGTCTCGTAATCTGAAGGTCGTTAGTTCGAGCCTCACCGGGAGCAACCGTTTTATAATCGCAAACTTCGTCCCTGCGAGGAGATGAAACGTTCTTTTCACATCATACTTGTCTATACTCCACATATTTTTGCCTCTATATACTCGTGAATTGGTTCACACCCAATCGCAAATTCATAATAATCGATGTGGGCTTCCGTAGCGCAGTCGGTAGCGCGTCAGTCTCATAATCTGAAGGTCGTGAGTTCGAGCCTCACCGGGAGCAACCGTTTTGTAATCTCAAACTTCGTCGCTGCGAGGAGATGAAGGTTCTTTTCACATCATACTTGTCTATACTCCACATATTTTTGCCTCTATATACTCATGAATTGGTTCACCCCAATCGCAAATTCATAATAATCGATGTGGGCTTCCGTAGCGCAGTCGGTAGCGCGTCAGTCTCATATTCTGAAGGTCGTTAGTTTCGAGACTCACCGGGAGCAACCGTTTTGTAATCGCAAACTTCGTCCCTGCGAGGAGATGAACGTTCTTTTCACATCATACTTGTCTATACTCCACATATTTTTGCCTCTATATACTCGTGAATTGGTTCACCCCCAATCGCAAATTCATAATAATCGATGTGGGCTTCCGTAGCGCAGTCGGTAGCGCGTCAGTCTCATAATCTGAAGGTCGTGAGTTCGAGCCTCAGCGGGAGCAACCGTTTTGTAATCTCAAACTTCGTCGCTGCGAGGAGATGAAGGTTCTTTTCACATCATACTTGTCTATACTCCACATATTTTTGCCTCTATATACTCGTGAATTGGTTCACCCCAATCGCAAATTCATAATAATCGATGTGGGCTTCCGTAGCGCAGTCGGTAGCGCGTCAGTCTCATAATCTGAAGGTCGTGAGTTCGAGCCTCACCGGGAGCAACCGTTTTGTAATCTCAAACTTCGTCGCTGCGAGGAGATGAAAGGTTCTTTTCACATCATACTTGTCTATACTCCACATATTTTTGCCTCTATATACTCATGAATTGGTTCACCCCAATCGCAACTTCATAATAATCGATGTGGGCTTCCGTAGCGCAGTCGGTAGCGCGTCAGTCTCATAATCTGAAGGTCGTGAGTTCGAGCCTCACCGGGAGCAACCGTTTTGTAATCTCAAACTTCGTCGCTGCGAGGAGATGAAGGTTCTTTTCACATCATACTTGTCTATACTCCACATATTTTTGCCTCTATATACTCGTGAATTGGTTCACCCCAATCGCAAATTCATAATAATCGATGTGGGCTTCCGTAGCGCAGTCGGTAGCGCGTCAGTCTCATAATCTGAAGGTCGTGAGTTCGAGCCTCACCGGGAGCAACCGTTTTGTAATCTCAAACTTCGTCGCTGCGAGGAGATGAAGGTTCTTTTCACATCATACTTGTCTATACTCCACATATTTTTGCCTCTATATACTCGTGAATTGGTTCACCCCAATCGCAAATTCATAATAATCGATGTGGGCTTCCGTAGCGCAGTCGGTAGCGCGTCAGTCTCGTAATCTGAAGGTCGTTAGTTCGAGCCTCACCGGGAGTAACCGTTTTGTATTCGCAAACTTCGTCCCTGCGAGGAGATGAACGTTCTTTTCACATCATACTTGTCTATACTCCACATATTTTTGCCTCTATATACTCGTAGAATTGGTTCACCCCAATCGCAAATTCATAATGATCGATGTGGGCTTCCGTAGCGCAGTCGGTAGCGCGTCAGTCTCATATTCTGAAGGTCGTGAGTTCGAGCCTCACGAGAAACCATTTTGTAATCTCTAGCTTCGTCGCTGCGAGGAGATGCAGCTTCTCTTCACATCATACTTGTCTATACTCCACATATTTTTGTATCTATATACTCATGAATTGGTTCAAACCAATCGCAGCTTCATAATAATCGATCTGGGCTTTCGTAGTGCAGTCGGTAGCGCGTCAGTCTCATAATCTGAAGGTCGTTATTTCGGGCCTCACCGGGAGCAACCGTTTTATAATCTCAAACTTTCCACATCATACTTGTCTATACTCCACATGTTTTGCATCCTTATACTTATAAATTGGTTCAAACCAATCGCAGCTTCATAATAATCGATGTGGGCTTCCGTAGCGCAGTCGGTAGCGCGTCAGTCTCATAATCTGAAGGTCGTGATTTTGAGCCTCAACTTGAGCAACCGTTTTATAATCTCAAACTTTCCACATCATACTTGTCTATACTCCACATATTTTGCCTCTATATACTCGTGAATTGGTTCACCCCAATCGCAAATTCATAATAATCGATGTGGGCTTCCGTAGCGCAGTCGGTAGCGCGTCAGTCTCATAATCTGAAGGTCGTGAGTTCGAGCCTCACCGGGAGCAACCGTTTTTTAATCTCAAACTTTGTCTGCGAGGAGACTTTCCACATCATACTTGTCTATACTCACACATTTTTGCCTCTGTATACTCATGAACTGGTGCAGCAATCGCAAACTTCGTAACAGTCGCTGTCAGAGCCTTCCAGTAGCGCAGTCGGTAGCGCGTCAGTCTCGTAATCTGAAGGCCGTGAGTTCGAGCCTCACCGGGAGCAACCGTTTTGTAATCTCAAACTTCGTCGCTGCGAGGAGATGAAGGTTCTTTTCACATCATACTTGTCTATACTCCACATATTTTTGCATCTATATACTCATGAACTGGTGCAGACCAATCGCAACTTCATAACAGTCGCTGTCGGCTTCCGTAGCGCAGTCGGTAGCGCGTCAGTCTCATAATCTGAAGGTCGTGAGTTCGAGCCTCACCGGGAGCAACCGTTTTGTAATCTCAAACTTCGTCCCTGCGAGGAGATGAAGGTTCTTTTTCACATCATACTTGTCTATACTCCACATATTTTTGCCTCTATATACTCATGAACTGGTGCAGACCAATCGCAACTTCATAACAGTCGCTGTCGGCTTCCGTAGCGCAGTCGGTAGCGCGTCAGTCTCATAATCTGAAGGTCGTGAGTTCGAGCCTCACCGGGAGCAACCGTTTTGTAATCTCAAACTTCGTCGCTGCGAGGAGATGAAGGTTCTTTTCACATCATACTTGTCTATACTCCACATATTTTTGCCTCTATATACTCATGAATTGGTTCACACCCAATCGCAACTTCATAATAATCGATGTGGGCTTCCGTAGCGCAGTCGGTAGCGCGTCAGTCTCATAATCTGAAGGTCGTGAGTTTCGAGCCTCACCGGGAGCAACCGTTTTGTAATCTCAAACTTCGTCGCTGCGAGGAGATGAAGGTTCTTTTCACATCATACTTGTCTATACTCCACATATTTTTGCATCTATATACTCATGAATTGGTTCAGACCCAATCGCAAACTTCATAATAATCGATGTCGGGCTTCCGTAGCGCAGTCGGTAGCGCGTCAGTCTCATAATCTGAAGGTCGTGAGTTCGAGCCTCACCGGGAGCAACCGTTTTGTAATCTCAAACTTCGTCGCTGCGAGGAGATGAAGGTTCTTTTCACATCATACTTGTCTATACTCCACATATTTTTGCATCTGTATACTCATGAACTGGTGCAGACCTATTGCAACTTCATAACAGTCGCTGTCGGCTTCCGTAGCGCAGTCGGTAGCGCGTCAGTCTCATAATCTGAAGGTCGTGAGTTCGAGCCTCACCGGGAGCAACCGTTTTGTAATCTCAAACTTCGTCGCTGCGAGGAGATGAAGGTTCTTTTCACATCATACTTGTCTATACTCCACATATTTTTGCCTCTATATACTCATGAATTGGTTCACACCTAATCGCAAATTCATAACAATCGATGTGGGCTTCCGTAGCGCAGTCGGTAGCGCGTCAGTCTCATATTCTGAAGGTCGTGAGTTCGAGCCTCACCGGGAGCAACCGTTTTGTAATCTCAAACTTCGTCGCTGCGAGGAGATGAAGGTTCTTTTCACATCATACTTGTCTATACTCCACATATTTTTGCATCTGTATACTCATGAACTGGTGCAGACCTATTGCAACTTCATAACAGTCGCTGTCGGCTTCCGTAGCGCAGTCGGTAGCGCGTCAGTCTCATAATCTGAAGGTCGTGAGTTCGAGCCTCACCGGGAGCAACCGTTTTGTAATCTCAAACTTCGTCGCTGCGAGGAGATGAAAGTTCTTTTCACATCATACTTGTCTATACTCCACATATTTTTGCCTCTATATACTCATGAATTGGTTCACCCCAATCGCAAACTTCATAATAATCGATGTGGGCTTCCGTAGCGCAGTCGGTAGCGCGTCAGTCTCATATTCTGAAGGTCGTGAGTTCGAGGCCTCACCGGGAGCAACCGTTTTGTAATCTCAAACTTCGTCGCTGCGAGGAGATGAAGGTTCTTTTCACATCGAAGCTTCTTCTTCATCATACTTGTGTCATACCGACATATTTTTGCCTCTATATACTCGTGAATTGGTTCACACCGCAAATTCATACACCGATGTGGGCTTCCGTAGCGCAGTCGGTAGCGCGTCAGTCTCATAATCTCGAAGGTCGTGAGTTCGAGCTCCTCACCGGGATCCACATATTTTTGCCTCTATATACTTTCGTGAATTGGTCTCATCCACCGCAAAATTCATACACCGATTTGGGCTTTCCGTGTAGCGCAGTCGGTAGCGCGTCAGTCTCTATATTCTGAAGGTCGTGAGTTCGAGCCCTCACCGGGAGAAACCATTTTTGCAATCTCTACTTCGTCGCTGCGAGGAGCATGACTGTGCTTCTTCCATCATAATTTCTGTCTATACTCCACATATTTCTTTGCATCTATATACTCATGAATTGGTTCACCCCAATCGCAAATTCATAATAATCGATGTGGGCTTCCGTAGCGGGTCAGTCTCGTAATCTGAAGGTCGTGAGTTCGAGCCTCAGCGGGAGCAACCGTTTTGTAATCTCAAACTTCGTCGCTGCGAGGAGATGAAGGTTCTTTTCACATCATACTTGTCTATACTCCACATGTATTTTGCCTCTATATACTCGTGAATTGGTTCACCCCAATCGCAAATTCATAATAATCGATGTGGGCTTCCGTAGCGCAGTCGGTAGCGCGTCAGTCTCATATTCTGAAGGTCGTGAGTTCGAGAATCAGCGGGAGCAACCGTTTTGTAATCTCAAACTTCGTCGCTGCGAGGAGATGAAGGTTCTTTTTCACATCATACTTGTCTATACTCCACATATTTTTGCCTCTATATACTCGTGAATTGGTTCACCCCAATCGCAAATTCATAATAATCGATGTGGGCTTCCGTAGCGCAGTCGGATAGCGCGTCAGTCTCATATTCTGAAGGTCGTTATTTCGAGAATCAGCGGGAGCAACCGTTTTTGTAATGGCAAACTTCGTCCCTGCGAGGAGATGAACGTTCTTTTCACATCATACTTGTCTATACTCCACATATTTTTGCCTCTATATACTCGTGAATTGGTTCACCCCAATCGCAAATTCATAATAATCGATGTGGGCTTCCGTAGCGCAGTCGGTAGCGCGTCAGTCTCATATTCTGAAGGTCGTGAGTTCGGAGCCTCACCGGGGAGCAACCGTTTTGTAATCTCAAACTTCGTCGCTGCGAGGAGATGAAGCGTTCTCTTCACATCATACTTGTGTATACCCCACATATTTTGCCTCTATATACTCGTGAATTGGTTCACCCCAATCGCAGCTTCATAATAATCGATGTGGGCTTTCGTAGTGCAGTCGGTAGCGCGTCAGTCTCACTTGTCTATACTCCACATATTCTTGCATCTATATACTCATGAACTGCTGCAGACCAATCGCACCTTCATAACAGTCGCTGTCGGCTTCCGTAGCGCAGTCGGTAGCGCGTCAGTCTCATAATCTGAAGGTCGTGAGTTCGAGCCTCACCGGGAGCAACCGTTTTATAATCTCAAACTTCGTCCCTGCGAGGAGATGAAGGTTCCTTTAACATCATACTTGTCTATACTCCACATATTTTTGCATCTATATACTCATGAACTGCTGCAGACCAATCGCAACTTCATAACAGTCGCTGTCGGCTTCCGTAGCGCAGTCGGTAGCGCGTCAGTCTCATAATCTGAAGGTCGTGAGTTCGAGCCTCACCGGGAGCAACCGTTTTATAATCTCAAACTTCGTCCCTGCGAGGAGATGAAGGTTCCTTTAACATCATACTTGTCTATACTCCACATATTTTTTGCCTGTATATACTCATGAATAGGTTCAAACCAATCGGAAACTTCCTAATAATCGATGTTGGCTACCGTTGCGCAGTCGGTAGCGCGTCAGTCTCATAATCTGAAGGTCGCATACTTGTCTATACTCACACATTTTTGCATCTGTATACTCATGAACTGGTGCAGACCTATTGCAACTTCATAACAGTCGCTGTCGGCTTCCGTAGCGCAGTCGGTAGCGCGTCAGTCTCATAATCTGAAGGTCGTGAGTTCGAGCCTCACCGGGAGCAACCGTTTTGTAATCTCAAACTTCGTCGCTGCGAGGAGATGAAGGTTCTTTTCACATCATACTTGTCTATACTCACACATTTTTGCATCTGTATACTCATGAACTGGTGCAGACCTATTGCAACTTCATAACAGTCGCTGTCGGCTTCCGTAGCGCAGTCGGTAGCGCGTCAGTCTCATAATCTGAAGGTCGTGAGTTCGAGCCTCACCGGGAGCAACCGTTTTGTAATCTCAAACTTCGTCGCTGCGAGGAGATGAAGGTTCTTTTCACATCATACTTGTCTATACTCCACATATTTTTGCCTCTATATACTCGTGAATTGGTTCACCCCCAATCGCAAATTCATAATAATCGATGTGGGCTTCCGTAGCGCAGTCGGTAGCGCGTCAGTCTCATATTCTGAAGGTCGTGAGTTCGAGCCTCACCGGGAGCAACCGTTTTGTAATCTCAAACTTCGTCGCTGCGAGGAGATGAAGGTTCTTTTCACATCATACTTGTCTATACTCCACATATTTTGCCTCTATATACTCGTGAATTGGTTCACCCCCAATCGCAAATTCATAATAATCGATGTGGGCTTCCGTAGCGCAGTCGGTAGCGCGTCAGTCTCATATTCTGAAGGTCGTTTAGTTTCGAGCCTCACCGGGAGCAACCGTTTTGTAGTCTCAAACTTCGTCGCTGCGAGGAGATGAAGGTTCTTTTCACATCATACTTGTCTATACTCCACATATTTTTGCATCTATATACTCATGAATTGGTTCACCCCAATCGCAAATTCATAATAATCGATGTGGGCTTCCGTAGCGCAGTCGGTAGCGCGTCAGTCTCATATTCTGAAGGTCGTGAGTTCGAGCCTCACCGGGAGCAACCGTTTTGTAATCTCAAACTTCGTCGCTGCGAGGAGATGAAGGTTCTTTTCACATCATACTTGTCTATACTCCACATATTTTTGCATCTGTATACTCATGAACTGGTGCAGACCTATTGCAACTTCATAACAGTCGCTGTCGGGCTTCCGTAGCGCAGTCGGTAGCGCGTCAGTCTCATAATCTGAAGGTCGTGAGTTCGAGCCTCACCGGGAGCAACCGTTTTGTAATCTCAAACTTCGTCGCTGCGAGGAGATGAAGGTTCTTTTCACATCATACTTGTCTATACTCCACATATTTTGCCTCTATATACTCGTGAATTGGTTCACCCCCAATCGCAAATTCATAATAATCGATGTGGGCTTCCGTAGCGCAGTCGGTAGCGCGTCAGTCTCATAATCTGAAGGTCGTGAGTTCGAGCCTCACCGGGAGCAACCGTTTTGTAATCTCAAACTTCGTCGCTGCGAGGAGATGAAGGTTCTTTTCACATCATACTTGTCTATACTCCCACATATTTTGCCTCTATATACTCGTGAATTGGTTCACCCCAATCGCAAATTCATAATAATCGATGTGGGCTTCCGTAGCGCAGTCGGTAGCGCGTCAGTCTCGTAATCTGAAGGTCGTTAGTTCGAGCCTCACCGGGAGCAACCGTTTTGTAATCTCAAACTTCGTCGCTGCGAGGAGATGAAGGTTCTTTTCACATCATACTTGTCTATACCCCACATATTTTGCCTCTATATACTCGTGAATTGGTTCACCCCAATCGCAAATTCATAATAATCGATGTGGGCTTCCGTAGCGCAGTCGGTAGCGCGTCAGTCTCGTAATCTGAAGGTCTTTAGTTCGAGCCTCACCGGGAGCAACCGTTTTGTAATCTCAAACTTCGTCGCTGCGAGGAGATGAAGGTTCTTTTCACATCATACTTGTCTATACTCCCACATATTTTGCCTCTATATACTCGTGAATTGGTTCACCCCAATCGCAAATTCATAATAATCGATGTGGGCTTCCGTAGCGCAGTCGGTAGCGGGTCAGTCTCGTAATCTGAAGGTCTTTAGTTCGAGCCTCACCGGGAGCAACCGTTTTGTAATCTCAAACTTCGTCGCTGCGAGGAGATGAAGGTTCTTTTCACATCATACTTGTCTATACCCCACATATTTTGCCTCTATATACTCGTGAATTGGTTCACCCCAATCGCAAATTCATAATAATCGATGTGGGCTTCCGTAGCGCAGTCGGTAGCGCGTCAGTCTCGTAATCTGAAGGTCTTTAGTTCGAGCCTCACCGGGAGCAACCGTTTTGTAATCTTAAACTTCGTCGCTGCGAGGAGATGAAGGTTCTTTTCACATCATACTTGTCTATACCCCACATATTTTGCCTCTATATACTCGTGAATTGGTTCACCCCAATCGCAAATTCATAATAATCGATGTGGGCTTCCGTAGCGCAGTCGGTAGCGGGTCAGTCTCGTAATCTGAAGGTCGTTTAGTTCGAGCCTCACCGGGAGCAACCGTTTTGTAATCTTAAACTTCGTCGCTGCGAGGAGATGAAGGTTCTTTTCACATCATACTTGTCTATACCCCACATATTTTGCCTCTATATACTCGTGAATTGGTTCACCCCAATCGCAAATTCATAATAATCGATGTGGGCTTCCGTAGCGCAGTCGGTAGCGCGTCAGTCTCGTAATCTGAAGGTCTTTAGTTCGAGCCTCACCGGGAGTAACCGTTTTGTAATCTTAAACTTCGTCGCTGCGAGGAGATGAAGGTTCTTTTCACATCATACTTGTCTATACTCCCACATATTTTGCCTCTATATACTCGTGAATTGGTTCACCCCAATCGCAAATTCATAATAATCGATGTGGGCTTCCGTAGCGCAGTCGGTAGCGCGTCAGTCTCGTAATCTGAAGGTCGTTTAGTTCGAGCCTCACCGGGAGCAACCGTTTTGTAATCTTAAACTTCGTCGCTGCGAGGAGATGAAGGTTCTTTTCACATCATACTTGTCTATACCCCACATATTTTGCCTCTATATACTCGTGAATTGGTTCACCCCAATCGCAAATTCATAATAATCGATGTGGGCTTCCGTAGCGCAGTCGGTAGCGCGTCAGTCTCGTAATCTGAAGGTCGTTAGTTCGAGCCTCACCGGGAGTAACCGTTTTGTAATCGCAAACTTCGTCGCTGCGAGGAGATGAAGGTTCTTTTCACATCATACTTGTCTATACTCCCACATATTTTGCCTCTATATACTCGTGAATTGGTTCACCCCAATCGCAAATTCATAATGATCGATGTGGGCTTCCGTAGCGCAGTCGGTAGCGGGTCAGTCTCGTAATCTGAAGGTCGTTAGTTCGAGCCTCACCGGGAGCAACCGTTTTGTAATCTTAAACTTCGTCGCTGCGAGGAGATGAAGGTTCTTTTCACATCATACTTGTCTATACCCCACATATTTTTGCCTCTATATACTCGTGAATTGGTTCACCCCAATCGCAAATTCATAATAATCGATGTGGGCTTCCGTAGCGCAGTCGGTAGCGCGTCAGTCTCGTAATCTGAAGGTCGTTAGTTCGAGCCTCACCGGGAGCAACCGTTTTGTAATCGCAAACTTCGTCGCTGCGAGGAGATGAAGGTTCTTTTCACATCATACTTGTCTATACCCCACATATTTTGCCTCTATATACTCGTGAATTGGTTCACCCCAATCGCAAATTCATAATAATCGATGTGGGCTTCCGTAGCGCAGTCGGTAGCGCGTCAGTCTCGTAATCTGAAGGTCTTTAGTTCGAGCCTCACCGGGAGTAACCGTTTTGTAATCTCAAACTTCGTCGCTGCGAGGAGATGAAGGTTCTTTTCACATCATACTTGTCTATACTCCACATATTTTGCCTCTATATACTCGTGAATTGGTTCACCCCAATCGCAAATTCATAATAATCGATGTGGGCTTCCGTAGCGCAGTCGGTAGCGCGTCAGTCTCGTAATCTGAAGGTCGTTAGTTCGAGCCTCACCGGGAGCAACCATTTTGTAATCTCAAACTTCGTCGCTGCGAGGAGATGAAGGTTCTTTTCACATCATACTTGTCTATACCCCACATATTTTGCCTCTATATACTCGTGAATTGGTTCACCCCAATCGCAAATTCATAATAATCGATGTGGGCTTCCGTAGCGGGTCAGTCTCGTAATCTGAAGGTCGTTAGTTCGAGCCTCACCGGGAGTAACCGTTTTATATTCGCAAACTTCGTCGCTGCGAGGAGATGAAGCGTTCTTTTTCACATCATACTTGTCTATACTCCACATATTTTTGCCTCTATATACTCGTGAATTGGTTCACCCCAATCGCAAATTCATAATGATCGATGTGGGCTTCCGTAGCGCAGTCGGTAGCGGGTCAGTCTCGTAATCTGAAGGTCGTTAGTTCGAGCCTCACCGGGAGCAACCGTTTTGTAATCTCAAACTTCGTCGCTGCGAGGAGATGAAGGTTCTTTTTCACATCATACTTGTCTATACTCCACATATTTTTGCCTCTATATACTCGTGAATTGGTTCACCCCAATCGCAAATTCATAATAATCGATGTGGGCTTCCGTAGCGCAGTCGGTAGCGCGTCAGTCTCGTAATCTGAAGGTCGTTAGTTCGAGCCTCACCGGGAGTAACCGTTTTATATTCGCAAACTTCGTCCCTGCGAGGAGATGAACGTTCTTTTCACATCATACTTGTCTATACTCCACATATTTTTGCCTCTATATACTCGTGAATTGGTTCACCCCCAATCGCAAATTCATAATGATCGATGTGGGCTTCCGTAGCGCAGTCGGTAGCGGGTCAGTCTCGTAATCTGAAGGTCGTTAGTTCGAGCCTCACCGGGAGCAACCGTTTTGTAATCTCAAACTTCGTCGCTGCGAGGAGATGAAGGTTCTTTTCACATCATACTTGTCTATACCCCACATGTTTTGCCTCTATATACTCGTGAATTGGTTCACCCCAATCGCAAATTCATAATAATCGATGTGGGCTTCCGTAGCGCAGTCGGTAGCGCGTCAGTCTCATATTCTGGAAGGTCGTTAGTTCGAGCCTCACCGGGAGCAACCGTATATTCGCAAACTTCGTCCCTGCGAGGAGATGAACGTTCTTTTCACATCATACTTGTCTATACTCCACATATTTT